>JAHWFO010004499.1:5010322-5089725 GCA_023313115.1 Rhysida immarginata | reverse complement strand
CATACATGTTCAATAGGCGACAGCGTGTATCTGCAGTCCTACCCGTGTCTAATTGGGCATAGTCTTGCTGGAATATAATGTCAGAAATGGTATGACTTGTGTGTTTTATAACCTTCCTGAAGTGGTGGTTGCTGTGAAGAGTACCCGCATTATAATTGCTGAGGTCCATACCCAGTAGCACCCAAGCACCCAATCTGTTTGGCCATTATGGCAATGCTGGACACTGCATGAGCTTGGGGGGGCCGCCCCGCGGCCAAAATGGTAACATTTTCCCCAATGATGCAGCATTTGCAGGAAGTGCTATTTCATTATTGTATTCTTAAGAAAAAATCTGCTGAAATACATCGAATGCTTGGTTGATATTTACACTGATTGTGCTCCATCAAATACCACGTGTAAAGAATGGAGTAATTTCAAAATGGTGATTATGACGTGAACCAGATCCATCAACTCCAAAACGGAATATCCACGATTTGAAAATTACATTATACATCTAGTGGGGTCAGAAGGGCGTTATTTATCATGAGCTTCTAAAATCGTTCAAAACTATCACTAGGAATGGGATAATAGGCATGAAATGACCACACTAGGCCCCATGTTGTTACACAACAGTAAGTTGCAAAACCGGCCCAAAAGTACTTGGAAAGATTGAATTGGGAAATCCTTTGCCACCAGCCATATTCACCAGATACTGCTCTTTCAGATTTCCACTTATTTCGGTCCATGCAGTCTGTTCTTTCTGGAGAGAGGTTCACTTCTCATGAAGGTATTGAAAAACGGCTTAATGAATAGCTAGTCAAAATAGTCTGATTCTTTTTTCTTCTAGGAATCGGTTTACTATCTGAAAGATGGGAGAAAGTTGTTGCTTCCAATGGGGCGTATTTTGAATAAAATCGTTTTGTATTTTTTTCAAATAATTTGTATTTAAAACGAGGGGATAATATTTCCATGCCCAACTTAATTTCTTTCAGAACATAATCCCTCATAATTGCATTTTCTATTTTTCCTTGCAGAAGCTGGACCAAATATGCAGGAACAGAAGGAGTATTATATTGAAGAACTTGTTCCAAGTTTGGAGAAAAAAAGGTTTGCAGTTGCACAAAAAAGAAAACGTTTCCCTCAAATATGTGCTGAAGGCTTGCGGAAAAGGTTTAAAAGTGAAAGAGACTTCTTGGTGAGAAACCTATTTGGTTTTGTTGTCATCACAAGAGGCAACTGCAGCAATTTAAACATGGCAATATTTACTTTATCAATAGAGAACACAGAAAGTGGAGGTAACTCAAGCACATGACGTTTTGCACACACCAGATTCGTTACCAAGTAATGACGAGATCTTGAAGCTGCATGTAAATGCAGTAGAGAAACTTGTGGATACAGCCAAGGTTGGTGTTTAATGGAGTTTTGAAATGAGTTTGTTAGATTGTTTATTAATCCTTACTGTAATTTTAACTCTTTCTTTTGTTTGTTTCTTTAACAGAAAAATGAAAAGC
Organism: Rhysida immarginata; assembly: GCA_023313115.1. Lineage (NCBI taxonomy): Eukaryota > Metazoa > Arthropoda > Chilopoda > Scolopendromorpha > Scolopendridae > Rhysida > Rhysida immarginata. The sequence goes on along the minus strand of JAHWFO010004499.1, from coordinate 5,088,235 downwards.
TGTCCACAAAGATTAATTCCTTGAAAATCGCCGTTGATGTAATTCACAACATATGCCCTTCACATAATGAAGAAAGTTGGCCTTCGGTAATTAAAGAAAGTATCCCAAGAAAAAAATTTTGTGGATTTCAATAAGACCAAGCTAATGAATTGACTTATGTACACATTCGTAGTTAAACCTTACAAAATTAATATTTAAATTAAATTCCACTAAAATTTTGCATATGTATCTTAACAGAAAATTATATTCAATAAGTTGTACTTTGAAAAATGTACATTCTCGATTTGTGTAAAAAAAAAGAAGGGGAAATCCCTTCATATAAAATACATTACCGTAAAAGTTTGAATAGAGGCTCGGGCGTCTGTTTGTCACAATGGTCTTGTCCCCCTCTGTGATTAATCGAGACCAGCGTTTATTTGAATACCCGGCCTTTATTCAAGGTTTTACCGTATTTATAAACAGCTCTCCCATAAAACCGGTGACTCATTCGTGCAGCATTCCCTGCTAGATAGCTGTCAGTGACCATAAAAAAAAGGATTTCCACTGCAGGACATAGGCCTCCCCCATGAGGGGATATGGGTAATTGGTCTAATCTCCCACGCTGACCAGATGAGTCGGGAGATGCATTTTTGAGCTTCTGCAAGGTGGTAGTAGACTGCTACGACTTTTTATGACTGCTACAAGGTGGTAGTAGCTGCTAGAACCAACGGCTTAACGTGCACTCCAAAGCATAGGGGGGGGGGGTTAAGATCTCACTTCATTAAATGGTCACCCATCCAGTGACGAGCCGTGCTAGGCGATGCTTAACTTCACAGCTAGCTTGCTTCATTAAATGGTCACCCATCCAGTGACGAGCCGTGCTAGGCGATGCTTAACTTCACAGCTAGCTTGCTCTGTGAAAGCCCCCCCTAGCCTACGGCCTCCCCTGACATCGTGAACATATTCATGTATTAATTTCATTCTCTTTATCCTGTGTATCATCTGTTTCATATTTAGTTATTGCATTTTCAGCATTTTTTACTGTAGTGGTTCATTTTCATATTCTATTACCCGTTTTATTAATTTTAGAATGACAAAATGTGGGAACTATCTCAAACTTTCTTTTTGGAAAATAAAGTTTTCTGTGGATGCAAGTGTAATTTACTAAGCATATTACAGGAAATGACATGTGTATTTTGAACTTTTTGGGTAGATTGGGTTACCTAAGTGTTGTTTGACTTAGATAAAATTCAGGAACAATCCAGTTGCATAAGTTAAGAATTAACCATATAAACAAAGGAGTGAGAGGAGCCAATAAAACTGGGTAATTCTAGAATAGTGAGCAGTCCTCAAGCCACTAATCCACATAAAAACTTCATCGTGAATGTATGAATTTGGGAGCTATGCCTTCATCATCAGCAAACAAGCTGGGACAGTATGTGAATAAACAAAGTGCTGGATACCAAAGTTTAGATCCTCTCAGGAAGGGATCTTTGCATTTTGGAATTTCAATTTTCGTTTAACTGGATAACTTCTTCAAAAGTTTATTTAAATTTTGTCTAAAATCTCAGGGCCGGATTCACAAAAGCGTCGTTAGAGACTTATCGACACTGTCAATGCGTCTAACAGCATTTATTGTTATTCACAAAACTGTCGCAAACTAAAACGCCATTAAATAACGGCAGCTCAAAGCTGGCATTATTACATAATGTTTAAAATGGCAGAAGGCTTGCACACGACGAAGAAAGACGCCGTATTCCAATGTTTTGATTATCGTGACGTAGCAATGATGATATACGAGTAATGGAACATATTTGATGATGTAGATTTTCTAGGGATGCGATTTTTCAATTGAAGAGAGGCTCCGTCGATGTATAAATGGAAGAGCAAATTTGCGAACTTATTCAATCTTTCCCCCCTCTCCGCCAAAAGCTTCGAATAAATTTCTATCAAATGGTTCTTTATCAGCATTTAATGTTTTCATAAAAATAATTTTAATTTTTTGGGCACTTGATATTTTCTAGAAAAGTGCTTTTATTAATTTTTTTCGGTGTCATCAAGGGCGATTCCGAAGAAGTAAAGTGTTGCTTTCGCTTTCGATCTTTCTTCATTTTTTTCTACTTCCGCTGTAGTTGGGATTCTTATTGGCTGTTTTAAGCAAACAAAGATGTCATTTCCATACTCTCGAAATCTGACTGTTATTTTCTCATGGTTACGTTTAAGAAGGTTACCGATGCGTATTGTGAAATGTATTTAAGACAATTCGTAAAATTGATAAATTTACCTACATCGTTCCTGCACAGCATCGTTAATAAAGACATTTTTGTGAATCTGGGCTTCAATTAGTTAAAAACTTATTCTTTGAAGTTTTGGAGGATAAATTAAAATTTATTACCCTGTACTTATTCTGCAGCAAGTACTAAATATAAAGTTTCATAAGCAGTAGTCAGTATAACATGTACATGTATTTGCAAACATCTGGATACAATTCAAAATTTATAATCCCACAAAGTACTCTCTGATTTTAAAAGTAAATATCTCTGAAACTGAGATTGATAGAAGGATGAAACAAGTGGTATGTTTATTTCAAAAACTAAAGATCTGATACGGAAGTTTCAAAATTAGTTACAAATGTTGCCAAAATGGTGGCACTGTATGTAGCTTACTGAAAGAAATGAATAAAGTCATGTATTCTGTGGAGCAATGCGTTTTTCTGTTAGTGGAGTACCACCGGCTAAATCGCAGTTTTCAATTCAGATTTAAAGTTGCAAAAGGTTCCGATGTGGATTGTTTTTGTATCAGGTTTAACGGGATTGAAAACTGCACCTCGTTGCCATATGTCCACAGAATACATGTATATTGGTTGTTCTCCTTCCATTTTCCTGCTCCTGTATTAGTTCTTAACACTGACTGGCCAAGTTTTTCCCAACCTAAAAATATCCCAATAAATATTTCCTCTACAATTTAGCTATTCTCATAATTTTTTACTTGCAACTGATTATATATGTAAAAAAGAAGTGTATTGAAACAATAGAAATTTCCAAATCTAGCTATTAACTAAAAGTTTTATTCAAAATGCAGATAATTGTCTAACTTATCTACCTTCTTATTTTTAATAGTACAGATGTTCTTCAACTGAGGATGGTTCAACAATGACGTACATTTATTAATGCAATAAGCATGTATTTATTTATTTACATTTATGTTAAATTCATATTCAACTTATATCGGAACATAACATCATTGTAAGCTGAGAAGTATTTATATCAAGCTGTTTGACAATTTCAGTGGCGTTTTTTTTTTTTTTTTTAATCTAAAAGATTAGATTAATTAACGAGATTGATTTTGTAATGTACTGGTAATTGAAACGCATAAAATTGTTTCACTGTATGAATTAAAATATTGTTTTCAAATTTAATCAAGATTCATCAAGATGAAACATTATTATTGAGAAATATTAATCTTGCTAACATTCTCTTCAAACTTAAATTTCCAAAAACTAGCTCATGATAAAGAATGACAAAAAATAACTAAAGTTCGGCAAGTTAAATCAGGTCATTGATTTTTTAGCCTTTTTTTAAAATATGCTGAAAATTGCTTAAAATTTAGTTCTGTTTTCAAATGAAGCAATTGTACTTGTAAGGAAAGCCAAAGAATTCCTAAATTTTTCTTGTACCAGTCCCTGTTAAAGAATATAATCATGTGTCCATCATACTAAATAAACAAAGTGAAATTATATAAATGAAATATTGTTAATAAAATATTTTTTTTACCAGTTGTACTTCATATGTAAACTATGATTATCATCAAGGAATTTCTTATAAAATATTGACATTTCTTCAGGTGGAAGAGACGTTTCTTTAGCCTTTTCCTTAAAACGGTTTCTAATAAATTCTTCTTTGCTCTTAAAAAAAAAAAAAAAAAAGTTTTTAATTTTTTTTCCATTATTGTATATGGATTTCTAAATTCTATAAATCTTATGAAAATAATGTCTTATTTCACAAAACATATTTCTATCAATATTCTCTATATTTGATTCTCTATGTATATTTCATTTTTTTCATTTACAGAGTTAGCAAGAAATAAGTTTCTCATTTCAGAGGGCTGTAGAATGTATTCTATTGGTCCAAATGAGATAAAATTTGAATTATAGATAATTCAAATATTTCGCTTGACATTTATAAATAAAAAATGTTAGTACAAATATTCACCAACATTTGACGCTCTAACACAAAGGGTATTTCTTTGCATACATGGAAAATGTGAAACATATTGTGTATTACACCGCATGCCTATTAACATTATTCTTCGAATAAAAAGACGGCGGATTTTGCATGAGCATTAGTTACGTTGCCTGAAAAAGCGCTACTGGTAAAATTGTTCTACCAGAACCAGCACAACGCCGTATGAAGGAATTCCGTCGAATGAAGCGTACTTTATTATGTTATTTCTTTATTATGTGATAAAGAATATGAAATATTACGTGTATTACAGCGCCACCTATCGATGGATTTTTGTACTAAAATTTTTTATTTAATAAATGTCAATCGCATCATTTGAATTATCTGTAGTTCGAATTTTATATCATCATTATCTGTACCAACAGAAAGCATTCTACAACCCTCTGAAGTGAAAAACTTATTTCTTGCTAACCATATATATAGAACGAACAAAAACAATAGAGACAAACATCAGGGAGCGATTCCTCACATTGAATGCTCGTTGTGCAGACAAGGCAGTCTTCACATACGAAAGGACATGGGAATGATTGGGAGGCTGCATGGATATACCAAGAAAAGTACCCAGACAGACAGCAGCACTTAAATCACAAAATGTTTGCATCCGTCTTTCAGCTTCTTTGGGAGAAGGAGTCCTTTAATAGAATAGGTGATCATGCTTGCATTCCATCCCATGGTTGGTTGGTTGGTTTATTAGAATTTTTGGCGTCGACTACTATGGTCATTTTGCGCCTTTTACACAAGTTATATCTGTATGCAGCCCAGGACAAACACAAACATCCATGCCCATGGCGGGATTCGAACCCATGACCAGGCGGACTCGAGGACTAGAAACCTACGCCCTAGCCCTCTCGGCCACCTGGCTGGCCCAACCCATGGAGGCCACTTTGAATAGGTTTTGTAATGTTGATGCAATTACTACCACAGTAATGTCAAGTTCTTTACTAATTGCTCTATTACAGACAAACTGTCCATCCCGGACATAAATTCATATGAATAAATGAAGATTCATATCAATCTTGTTTTTTTTCTGGTCAGGAACGACCTCCTTAAGTTTGTCTATTGTTTTAATTCACTAACTATGGCTTGTAAAAATAAGCCCTAGCATAATTTTCAGGCTGCTCCGTAATGTAAGCCCTAATCAAGATTGATAGGCTGTATACAGGGTGTCCTGTAACGAGTGAACGAAAATTTGGTAAATGGTAGTATGGGTGGTTCTAAGCAAAAAAAAAGTTCACATAAACATGGGTCCGAATTTGAATGATAATCGAGATATGAACAGAAATAAAAACGCCGAGATCAACAAGTTAAAAACTCAGGTTCTATAACATCTAGGATGATGAAATTTGTTAAGATGTTGAATGCGTAATATGTGCTGGTTAGTACTCATGTGAGCCTGTGTTACGATGTTGAATGTGAATTCGGAAACTACTCATTTTTTGTTGATCTTGGTGGCAGCATTTTTATTCATATCTCTGTTATCGTTCAAATTAAGACCCATGTTTATATGAATTTTTTTTTTGCTTAGAATCACCCATGCTACCATTTACCAAATTTTCTTTCACTCATTACGGGACACTCGGTATAGACTACTGAATCCGCTATCCTGATGTTCATCGACTGTATTTTAAAGACTGTGATTGGGCGTTTCTTTTTTCAGTTTGTTATAGGGATGTTTTCAAGATTATATTTGAACAAGAAATTAGCTCACCCCCCTCCCCACCCTCTTCCAAGTTTTTTAAAGCCTGTGATAAATCCAATTTCCATAGTTAAAGGTAATGAAATTTTGGATAGCAAAAGAATTAAAATATACTAAAAATAAAAATATTTAATTGATAATTTTTGCATTTTAATATTTAAAAATAAATTACTTTGGAAAAATTGCTATTGTGTTTTTCCCAAAATATTTGGTTCCAATCCTGTACTTCAAGCAGTTTTAGTCTCAGTTTTCTCTCCAAAGGCATCTCATTATTTGGTACATACAATCTTACTTTTCGTAAATTAGAAATTGGATGTGGTGGTCCTATCCAATGACTTTTTGAATCTTTTGGAATTGATTCCTCATTTGGATAAAAAGACGATTTTGATTCACCCTATTCAAATATACAAAATTCTTTTTTAATAACGGGAAAATTGAAAGGTATCCTCAGTGATTACGTAGGACAATGAGACAATTCAAAGATGACAATAAAGGAAATTGCTGCCTTGCATCTATAGCTTCATGCATTTAAAATTTATGGGGATTCAATGACTGATGAGTGGAATCTGGAAAAGTATCTCACATGGAAAATATATTTTATACTTTGTTAAAACTATGATCTAGAATGACATAATGGGAGCATTTAACCAGAGGTTATTCTTGTAAGCTATATGTACAAGTTGCTCTAAAATGCTTAAAAGATGAAATGCTACTTGTGGACTGTTGTTTTTGTAGCACCATATGACAATATCTTAACACACACTTACACATATCCACATCTCTCAAAATAGTCGCTATTGGCCGCTATGCACTTCTGCCAACATTGTATAGTTGCTGGAAGGCAGTGACAGGAATATGGCATAAGGCTGCTTGTGGCAGTGATGACCTCAGCTGACTGAAATCTTCAAGCATATAGCTTTTCTTTCATGTGGACAAAGAAAAAAGAAATCGCACAGCTTTTCTTTCGTGTGGTGCTAGATCAGATGAATATGGAGAGTGTGGCAAAATGACGACCTGTTTGCTGTGCCAATTCATCATGTAGCAACCGATTCTTGCTGCATCCTCTGAAAAGTTGGTTATCTAATTTTTGACAGAACTTTATGTTCGCCCATTCTTGAGTTCCACTGCTAGCATACAACTGTCCTTCTAAATGGAGACTATTTTGTTTGCATGCAACTAACTCCTACTGGAATGACAAGATGAACTTATATAAGATTCCATCAAGTTATGCAACCTATGCACTATGGTGTATGCCATGCTAGCGATGCTATGTGCAGAGTCATGAACTTAATGACCCTAGGATCAGAAAAGTGGCTCCTAAAGCAGTTTCTAAGAGAGATTCATTCTAACAATATAATAGGAACATCCAGCCTCGAAACTGTAGTTCAATCATTGGAAATGTGTTGACCAAATAGATAGCAAATGAAATGTACATATAGTGGAATGACCTCCTAAACTTTACTTTTTGGAGTGATAACAACAGAATGGTCAATCAGGGCGATTTCAGTGACTTTGGCGAATGATGGGTATTCATAAACAGAATGACTAAATTAGGCACCAATTGATATCCTTTTATGATATTCACTTTCAACAGTGTTTGGGGAAACATAATGTGAACCAAACAAAAAAAAAAGACAACTGGTAGGATGATTCGGGTCACAGAAGGGTTTCTAGCCACCCAAAGGATCACAGTGAAGCAAACAGCAGCTTTCAATGATAGTGCAGAGAAGTACATCATCTCAGAACAAACAGCATGGTGATGTCTCACTCTGTTATAGGAGCATCTTGAGTACCATAGCTGAGTGTTGGGAAAAGGTATGCCTGCTTTCTGGACTATGGAATAGCATCATTGGACTCTTCATGTTTGGAAATGTGTGATCCATGGTCAAATTACCTTCCTATGTGCAAGTCAATGTCATCATGCAAATAGGCGGGTAAGAATTTGGCAAAAACAGCGTAAGGTCCTCTTATCCATGCGATGACTTTGTAGATTGATAGTGTAAATATTTTCATGGGGTAGTAAGGTCTCCTCTTACCTATAGAACAGTTATTCAACAATATAGCATACGTCAACAGCGCTGCTGACCAGGTCTATCCATTCACAGCTATACAGAGCTGGCATCTATCAGCAGGGAATGCACCATGTTATATGACCTGGAATCCCACAGAATGTTTCATTAAACATGCTTGTCAATTCATGTTGTAACAATAGTCTGCAAAGTACCAGATCTCAACTCTTAGAATATCAATCGGAATGAGTTGGAGAGGGAAATTCACAACATGTCTTCACCACTATAAACCACATGGAGTTACTTGATGCATTTGTCTTGACGCAGAGTCAACCATCTCCGAATATTTTTGATGTCTTGCAAAGTCACTACCATGGCAGAATCAATCTGTATTGGATTCAGTGTTGGGAAGGGGGTTGTATTTGAAGAAAGTTCTCAAATATTAGCTGCAGCAGTAGATGATCAATAAGTTCGAAGCAATGGATGTTGCTAATACAAGACTAAGCCGCCGTAATATTCTAACAACTTATTTATATTATAAAATCATTCCGTTACTTAGATAATGCCGGTGCTTAGAGTTCCGGATAAACACTTTGCCATGTCCCCTCCCCTTTTAGGGGCTAGTAATCACTCCGATTCTCTTCAGTGAACAAAAACATAACCTGGTAAACATGTGATATCTTTTTGTCTGTGTGTATGTGTTTTATACGCCAAATGTGGCAATTTGTGCACATAAATGCGACCAGTAATATACAGGGTGAGACAATTGAATATCTTGGAAACTAAGCATTGTACGAAAAAATGTCCAATATCAAAAGTGAGTTATTTTGTGGGGGAAATTCATTAAAAATTACCCCCCCCCCCCCTCACAAAGGGATCTTTAAGTGTACAAGTAAACTTTTGTGGGCAGCAGTCCTAAGGAGACTATGTGTGTGTATTGAAAAATATTGGATTTTTGAAATTCTGACTTCGGATTCTTAAAGACCATCAAAAAATAGAATAGGAATGTCTGCAAGACCCACTCTCTATCTCTTTGTCTTCATCGATAAAATTGGGTTCAAAACTTTAAAACTTCCACACTTTCAGGGCCTCTTTCTCCTAAACGGTTGGATCAATTGAAAAAACACCAAGAATAAAACATTTCTCGAATATTGTGTACAATCTGAATGTACCATTAAAAATAGGGGTTCCTATTTAAGATTTCCAAGTTACCCCAGACCCCCTCACAAGGGGGGGGGGTAACTTTTTAACCAATGAATTTCCCCCGCGAAATAATTCACTTTTGATTTTGGACATTTTTTCGTACAATGCTTAGTTTCCGAGATATTCAGTTGTCTCGAGATAAATGCCTCACCGTGTATGGTCCAAGTATACCGGGTGATCCAAGTGTGTTACATTTTTTTTTACATTGTTAACGACATTTTCAGTGTTTGCTTTCCAGCAATTCAATGCTTTCATAAGAATCACGAGGCACGCGCAAACACTGAAAATGATGTTAACAATGTGAAAAAATATAATACACTTTTGGATCACCCGGTACTTCTGCTCCACTCGATATCTCGTCATTAAAGCCCCTAGAAATAATTTTCCCTATAAACATATAACAAGATGGTTAAGTTTCATACAAGAGATAAAACATACCTGATGTTTATCTCGAGAATTTATTATTGTTAAATGTGTTAATTTCAAACGTGCTCTCTGTAATTTATTTGATATAGAATTCATTTCTTTGAATTCGCAAAAGGGAAAACCAAAAATAAGAAGAATCTACTCATGGTGGAAGAAAACATCTGACAGTAGTTGACTATATTAAAACAAAGACAGTTTGAGGTGAAAATTTTTTTTTTTTTAAGTCTTTTAAAACTTAAATTTTAACGCTATATTACAAGGCTAATGCCATAACAATGTTATGCTTACACATAATATTGTTTGATATTATCATTTTTTTGGCTCTAAAGAATTAATACCTGGAGTTTTACTTTTATATATAATACTTTTCTAGTCTTGAATTCAATGCTTTTACATTGTCATGTCGTCCACCATAACTGTGAGCATGACTATGATAAAGAGTGTCTAATTTAAGTAATTAAAAGTTTTTAATTAATATTTAAACCAGAACTGTGCAGCAGGAGGAATTTTCGTTGCTTCGGCTTCTACTTGGAAGGCTTACATGCAATATGCGGCTCCCCATTTTATCATAAGTAGTAAAATGTATAGCTTCGGCACCGTCTGAAATCTCGTGAGCAATGTAAACACAGATCGCATGATGTTTGAAAAATCTCCGGGCTCACAGTTCTGATTAATACAGGATGCTGTTAAATTTCATCACCAAAATGATAGGGGTGATGGATAATGCGATTCTAAGCAAAAATGGGTTGATGTTAACTATCTGCACATCGCGCGATATATACCTCAGACCCCCCTCTAACGAACTGATATACATGTATACCCCCTTTTCTATTAGTAAAAATTTCATTTACCTTGGTCGCATGATCAGTCATTGCGCGATGTGTAGATAGTTAACATTAACCCCCTGGATAATATAAATCGTCATGAAATTATTACTTGGGTCTGGCAATTGTTTTCAAAATTTAAAAGCACAATTAAATACCGAATAATAACTATAATACTTTCATATTTAATTTCAACAGGAGGATGAAGTTTCCATTCGTTAAATCGGCATAATCGATTAGTCTAACCCGAGACCATGTTGGCCTTCAGAACAGTTTGTAAAAAAGTAAAAGCCTGATCATTTAATTTTTTAATTTATTCTTTGTAAGAGCTATAAATGAAAGATTTTTATCTCTGCTCTGATATTGTAAGATATGAATTGCAGTTTAGATATACAGGGTGCGTTCACAAAGTTTCAAGACTGATTTTTTTTCCTGAGTAGGGGAGGGAGTGCAGACTGGTTCCACCGACAGGGTGAAGTAGTGGGGGACGTCAGCTAACCGACATCACCAGCGGCAGTTACTTCCGAGACGCTGGAGTGAGCACATCGCTAGTGGAGTGAATGCTTGTCAGTGACCCCTGTCGAAAACTCAGAGAGTGCGTCAAAAATGCTCTGGCATTTGAAGAATCGAGTCTGTGGCGTCTGCCAGGAGATCAAAGACAATTGGGTTCTTCACCACGACAATGCGCCCTCTCACACGTCACTCACTGTCGGGGAAGTTTTGGCCAATTTCAATGTGGCAACACTGCCCCAGCCACCTTACAGCCCAGACCTAGCTCCAAGCGATTTCTTTCTGTTCCCCCGAATTAAGGAAAGCGATTCGACAGGAATCCAGCGGCCCAGGCAGCTTCGACGAGGTCCCTTGATAGCCTTCCGTGCGAAGAGTTCCAGGGAGCCTATGAACAATGGAAAAAACGCTGGCAGCGTTGTGTTGATGCCCAAGGGTCATATATCGAAGACTTTTAGTTCACTGTAGAAAAATGTTTAATAAATATAAATTTTTTGTTCTGAGACCATTCTTGAAAATTTGTGAACGCACCGTGTAAGATTATGTACAGGCATAACTCTGGCATTTTTAAGCTTCAGATTTAGACCATTGCAATAAAGCGAATATCACAATGAAGTGAGAAAGTGTGTCAGTATATCTTAATTAAAAAAAAGTTATTACTAATAAATGCTAATCACAATATTCAGCAAGATGCAATTTTTTTTTTTCTGCTGGAGGAAATTTTTTTTTCAAGTTTCTTCTTTTACAGCTTCTTCTTCTGCAAAAGTAAACTTCTGGTAAAATGTCCAAAATGAGGATAGTTCTCATTGTGCAATGAGTGAAACTGACGATACTTCAATGTATAGTGAACAGTCGAAAAAGAACTGTATATTTTAAATGTGTCCCATTTATTGAAAATGTAAAAAAGTGCTCTGCTGTATTGAAATTATTAACGAGGTATAAGAAAACGCTATGTTTATACCTTTATTAACTGTAAAGAAACTTGAAAAAGTAAATAAAAATGTTTTTTTCATTGTTATTATTAATAAAAAGGTATAATAGTGCAATTTTTTATAACTTATTTAAAAAAAATGAATCTTGACAAACAAAGTAAATAAAAAGTGCATTTCTAATCGTGATTATGAGTAAAGAATGAAAAAAAAAAAACGTGCAGAATTTTGAAAAAAATTTCCCCGACCAGGACTTGAACCGACAATCCGCAAAAAGTTACAGGATACTAAGCGAACACTTTACCGTTGTGCTACCACTGCTGCTAAGAAATCACGTGCACGCAGCATACTTAAGGCGCGTCACTTCAGGAGCCCAAATTTCAGGTCAATTATCTCGCGAATGGCTGAATAGTGATAATCTAAAAACAAAGAAATGGCTGGAACATTCATGCCAACGAACCAAAGTCAGTAAATTCGACATGAATGGACTCCTCTCACAGAGATGAATAATTTTCTTGTGAGCCAAATTTGAGTTCATATTTTTTATAAACCCCCAATCCTTGCATTTCTTTTTTTTCTTTTTTTTTTTTTTTTACCCTCATAATAAAGTCGGAGATCTATAGTGCATAAAAGCACCTTGCATTAAAATTTAACTCAACTTGCTGGTAATGCAAGTTTTCACTGCCTTTGATCAATTTCTACAGTAATGAATCGACCACAATAAAATCTTCCCTGCTTGTTCATATGTAAAACAAAATTCTTTTTGTATTTTTGTATAAAATTTTAGTCCAATGCTTTGCATTATTAGCAAATACATAATATTTCCATTATCAATTCTGAAGCAAGTTATGAATTTCTATTTTTCTCATTAGGTAACTCTGTTGGTAAACATTTTTGAACCAAACTTACAATGTCTGGTAAGTTTAGACTAAAATAAACTCCTCACAAGAATTAAGGGGGTCAACATTTCTATCCACTACAACCTTTACACAGATTATGGAAATAACCCAGTTTTTTATGTAGCATAGTTCGGAATATACAATTGCCCAGGCAACAGTCGCCTTGAACATACTTGGGATGTGCTGGATAGACACATAAGACATTGTCCAAATGCTTATATACCCTCCAGGAACTAGAGGATAGATTCCTTGAAGAGTGGGCAAGCATCCATGTGCAGACTAATCCAGAGCATGCCTCAATGGCCAAGTGGTAATGACGGCTTCTGGGAGCCCAACGTCTTCCTAACTGAAAAGAAAAAAACAACAAAACCCAACAAACTAGAAACTGTGGTGAAATGGCAAAAATACCTAAGTGGGATACTTTTTCATTTCAATTTTCAAAGTCATTTTTGACTATACAGTATTTCATCTGTTTATCTGAAAACATTTACCATTAAACATTTGTTTATATTAAGTTTCATTCTCTTCATTCTGTGAATTTACTTGCAGATTGTCAAAGCTCCTTATTCTTTTGAGGAATATATTAAGGGACACAAATTTCACTTTGAAAGAGGGAATTCAAATTTATTTGAAATTCATAATTTCATGAGTAAAGTTGTCTTTCAGATGACTGTAAGAACTTCATCAAAACCTGTGAAGATTCCTGTTATCACTCTACCAGTTGCTATGACAGCTCATTTAAAACAATTAAAAGCGAAGCGACATGCTTTAGCTCTTCAACAAAAGAGATCACGTTTACAACAGGGAAATACTAATATTCCTGTAATTTCTTGCAAACGTCAGGAACTGACCCATTGGAAAGGACAAACTTATGACAAATTTGTTCCACTTCCTCTTGCCTCAAAAGGATGGAAGAACAGAAAGTCCAAGGGAGATTACTTCACAATACATGCTCAAGGACAGGTATCTAAACTTCTGAGTTACTTGACATACACCTTTTTTCTTTCCCACATATCTCAAAGATTGTTACTTTCATGTTTAAATTGAAGATTCCAGCATTTAGGAATGGAGATGACAACATTTCAAGTTTTTCACAATTGGATCTTTCAGAAGAGATGCTTCAGAGTCTGAAGGAGTTAGGATTGAAAATTCCTACTAATATTCAGGTATTGCTTAAAGTAAAAATATTAGTTTTCCATGTTCAATTTTTTTTAATATGTAATTTCTCATTTACATTTTATGTAATTTATAGCTTGTTTATAATTCAAAATATTGTTTCATATTGTTTAATATTTTTTAAGAATTCATTAAAAATCTAGAATAAGCACACAGTCTATGTGAAAAAGAAATTAATACCGTGTTTTCACAAATATACCTCACACCCTTGTACAACCAAAATTCACCCCTGTATACACCTGAAAATTAAAAATTTTATGTAAAAAAATTTTGGAAGCTTCGCATCCCTTGTATTTCCTGTGGGTATCCAATATACGTAATATTTTCCCTCCATCATTTTCCCCGCACCCCTCTCCCGGGACATAAAAAAATGTATACCCTATGGGAACAAAAACCTGCACGATACACCAGTGACAATCAACAGTGATGTTTACTACCATCTGCTGGACGAATGTCATCAGAAATTTCAACAAATCAACCATCACTGGTGAATCGTGCAGGTCCAATACTCCTCCAAGATGATGTTCATTCATGTCTCTTGCAACCCTACAAAAAATAAATGCTTTGAAGTACGAGGTTTTTCCCTCATCCAGTGTATTCACCAGACTTGGCCCCAACTGATTTCCATGTGTTTCGTCATTTGGACAATTTCTTGCTGGAGAGTAGTTCACTGATTGAGATGCTGTCATCGTTTCTGTCACCAGTGTTTTGGAACATTTTTCTGTCCCATGGCATTTTTTTCATTACCAACACATTGGACACAACATATAGGGAGTGCAAGTGACTATATCACATCCGACGTCATTTGCGCGATGAAGGGTCCTAGAGCCTATGAAATGGGATCGCTGGTTCCAAGCATTGGAATCACGCAATCTACGTACTAGTAAAGTTGAAACTGGCAATCAGTAAAAATGGTTTCTCTTAAATTATTATATGAATTTGTATAATTTATATATTAATATTAGAACGCTTTTTAATCTCATAATGAAAGAATGGCATCGTGTGGTTTTATAAATACTAATGGCAGTGTCTTTTACTTTACATCAAATTCGGCCAATACTTAAGAAAGAACCCAACAGAGAATGCATAAGTCACATACTTTATTTCCAAAAGTTGCCTGATGTTCAATATTGCTTCAAAGAGAGACAGTCTTGTAATAGCAATTTGGTAGGATTTATTTTCGACATCATGCTTCAGTTTAACTGCCATCATTTGGCCGTAATGATAGTAGCTAGACCGAAATGCATCATCGATATTTAAATAAAGCCTACCATATTGCAAGTTTGAATAAATAAATCCTAAATTTTTGTTATTTAATTTGAAATTCCATAACGGAGGGTTTTGATATCAATCAATTTTTTTTTCTTCTTTTTTTGCATATAGAAAAAAGCAATTCCAGCAATTCACAGTGGCAAGAGTGTTATTTGTGCTGCTGAAACAGGTGAAAGCAATTCTAACAATCTCTTTTTCTTATAGAATAAATTTTATTAATTAATAAATATTTATGGATTTAACATATTACAGGCAGTGGTAAGACCATAGCTTATTTAGCTCCTCTTATTGAAAATGTTTGGAAACATAAGGCATCATTGGCAGAAATGCCTTTTAATTCTCCGTTATGCTTAATATTGGTTCCCAGTAGAGAATTAGCAGAACAAATAGGGGTAAGATTAATAGAAACAAGTAGACCTGGTTTCATTTTACCTTTGTTATTTGATTGTTTGTACTTAGCCTCTTCCATATTGGACTGTAATTCATGGTAATGCCCCTTAATTCTTTTTATTCCTTAGGTTGTTGCTAAAACTCTTGGGAAAAATTTTCATCTTAAAACAAAAGTATTGGTTGGAGGAAAAAATATTGATAAGGTAAGCCAAGCAAGATGCAGGAGAAAAAAAGCTTAATGAATTTTTTTTTTTATTATCATTATTATCTGGCAGAAGAATGGAGCTACTTATTGCTTGTACAGGGTGTTGCAGATAACTACAGGGCAGTATAACGGGAAGCCTACCTGCTCGAATGCAGGGGGCGGCTCGGTCGATTGGCAGAATGGAGGGAGATGAAGGTGGCCTGCAGCAGCCAGCAGTTTCCACAGTCATGGAGGGGGGTGAACGTCAAAATTGTCAAGTTTTTGATAAAATTACAGTAGCAAGTTTTTTTGGCCCACCCTGTATACTACATTCGTGAAAATCCATTTTGGGTGAAAAAGAAATGGGTTTAAAAAGTTTGGATAAAAGGGGCAAAAATAGATGAACTTGGGATTTCTTCCACTTTCCTATACCAGGGCCATACCATGGTATGATGCAGAGAGGCAGCCGCATCAGGCAGCACTGGAAGTGGGCGACATAAGCATAAGCGGGGCGGCCTTTGGCGGCAGTTGCATAGACTTGCATCATACCGAGAAAATCTGTCACATACCCCTGTCCTATACCTCCTTGGGAGAATTATTTCTTCATTTTTTATGTCTTTTTTTCTCTTAATTGCAGGGGGACGGGGAGGATGAAAGTCTTTTTCGTATTTTTTATTGATTTTCATTTCAAAGTGAAAAATTTTATACAAGGTGTCTCAGAAATCTCTGTCCAAACTTAACAGGGAGGTAGAGGGGATGTATATGAACACTTTTTGCCATTAAACCAATAGTCAGAAATAACTCTGTGTCCAAGAGTGGCACATTGAAAGATCACCTTGCAGGCCACAAACTAAGATATATGGTAGGCCTATCTAATTATTTTTATCAAAGATTATCAGAGTACGTGTTCAAAATAATAACCACCATATCAATACAGGCCTTACATTGCCGTAACATCGAACAGTTCAAGCGTTCGAAGATTCCGGGCATTTCCTTAATTTGCTACATGGCCAACAAAATCGTGCCTTTATACACTGCATTCTTCTTTTGGCCCCACAAGAAGAAATCCATGCATGTCAGGTCAGGTGATCATGGTGGCCAGTTAATGGGACCTCACGACTGAAAAATCTGTTTGCAAATTTGAGATTTAGATAAACACAAACTTCGAGGGTGAAATGTGGAACCCATAATGTTGAAAAAACATATCCCGGCGAATCACCAAAAAATGTATCCTCCAAAAGCTCTGATCTCAAGGAAAATGGGGTATGCGTGTCCAGTTAGTTTAGCAGGCTTTGTTGGACACTGAGGCATTCTGACCATGGGTTTATTGCCAAATAATGTGTATATGCATCCCCTCTACCTCCTTCTTAAGTTTCGAGCAAAGGGTTCTGACACACACTGTATATGTTAAGTGATTTTGATGCACCTTCATCTTTCATTTTAAAGAAAGTTGTTTGTGACCATTTACCTTTAGGGCGTTTTCACATGCACCGGCAAAACCGGAGCAAGTGACTGCATCGTTGCCGGCCAATGACTTTCATACATGTTGGCTTTCTCTTGGTGCCGTTTATTAGTGCCGTAAATTTTTAGCTTTGGTGAAAGATAGATGTGTTCTGCGTTCAAGAAACATTACTTTCTTGGCTATTATATTTTAGAAGGAAGTGAACAGTGATCTGAAATTTATGAAACTCTAAGCCTACGAAATTTATCCAGAGGTGTTTGCCATCGGCCAACAAGGACAGCAACTGATTTGAGAGGAAATTTATCAAGTACAGAGGGAGTGTTGCCGTTGCAAATGAACAAATATGTTGACTATTATATTTCTGCATTATTAATATAAATAAATGTATAATTTGAATTTTATGTTGTTCTTTTTTGTCTTTTTGTGGAAAAACTTCTAAAAATGCATAAACCTTTTTCCGTGCTTTTAGCTGTTCAGTTTTATCCTTAAAGCAATCAGTTGTTTTATCTCATAAACAAGGTTTATTTTCCACAAATTCTACCCATGTTACAGGATCGTACGAGAATAATTACTCATTTTCGTAATGATAGAAAATTGTACTACAATAGTGGAGAGTAATGTAAATAAAACAGAAATAAAAACACAAACCCTCTCCGGCTCCGGCTTTGCCGGTGTGTGTGTGAAAACTTCTTAAGAAAACATTGTAAGCGACGAGCCGGAGGTCGGCCCGGCATCTGATTGTCGAGTTCAATGCCGGCTGCATTTCCCGGTGCCGGTGGTCGGCCCGGCATCCGATTGTCGAGTTCAACGCCGGCTGCATTTCCCGGTGCTGGTGGTCGGATCGGAAAAATTGCCGGGCCGGGCTAAGTGTGAAAGCTCTCATTTGATAACGTTGCATCTGGCGCCGGCTCCGGTTTTGCCGGTGCGTGTGAAAACGGCCTTAATGTTGCACTAGAATTGAATTTAGTGCATATCATAACAGAACCAGTGATCCTTAGAGTTTGATCCAGAGCTTCTTAATATTTTTAAAAAATTAAATTTGAAGTTCTTATTGAATTTTCTCCTATGTTTTTATAACGGATCAGCATTTATTATTTAATCCTGCAATCCATACTGTTGATGTAATGGTTTCAACTTTGGGCGTACTAAGAAAAATACTTTATAATAGTGAGTGTATTAAACTTATAAAATTCTTATCTTTATTTTTCATATTTCTGATTTCTTACAGTCTACTTAAAATTTAAGTATTATTGTTTTGTTTTGTTTTTTATCTGTAGAAATTTACAATATAGAGTGTGTGCGTTATTTAGTAATAGATGAAGCAGATACCATGTTTGATGATAGCTTTAATGATGAACTAGTTTCACTTTTAAAAAAATTTTCAGTGAGTATTTATTCAATTTTATATTTAACAGTCTTCCACTGAATGAAAGCTACTTTTTATGTGATCAAAAGTTTAGGGACACCCTTCATATATCATGGAATGCACCAAATGCATGATGACAATGACATGTAAATTATTTAAATAGCATCACACACCTTCAGATACAAGTCTGCTTTGTATTATTAAGATAAGTGTCATTCAAAAGAGCTCACAACTTCCAATGTGGAATCATCATAGGATGCCACTTGTGCATCATAGGAAGTGAGCCTGTGAGATTTCCACCATTCTACAAATACCCTGTACAAGTAAAGGCAATATAATTGTCAACGAATAAATTTTGAAAAAAATATGTGGATAATGATAATTATAAAAATAAAGAGACTCTTTCACCACAAAAAGTTTGTATTATTACTTTTTTACTTTTGTTGTGGTGAAAGTCTCTCTTTATTTTTATAATGTAGTTGTGATGTTGTCTGACCCAAGAAATTGACAGATACACAGATCGTCGAGTGTTTACATATGTAACCTGGAGCAATCGAAGGTCTTCTGCTAAAATGATGGCTACAAGGTTCAGAAATTCTGCTTCCTGTGTTGCTGTGCACAATCACCACTTGTCGAAACTCCATTCCCTAGGTTTTCATGGTCGTGCTGCTGCTCACAAGGCCTTCATCACTGACAACAATTCCAAGTGACATTTGGAGCTGTGTAAAAGTCACAGAAATTGGAGCATGGAAAAGTGGAAACATGTCCTATGGATGATTAATCGTGGTACATACTCTGGCAATCCGATGAACGAAGTTGGGTATGGTGGAAGCCTGAAGAACATTTCATACCCGAATGTACTTTTGTGTGTCCCTAAACTTTTGATCACATAATGTACATACATGGGGTATGTGCATAATAAATATTTTTGTGGAAAAATGTTGTTCCCTCAATAAAGATAACAGGAAACCACTGATCCACATAAAACTTTTTCTCTGTTTAATGCGCATTTTGGCAGCCAGGCTGCCGAAATGCGCATACGTCTGATTAAAAGTTTTATGTGGATCAGTGGTTTCCTGTTATCTTTATTGAAGTTCGTCCACAGTGTCCGACTCCATTTCTCTCTGTTGTTCCCTCTTTTGAAGTCTTCAAAATTTTCTCTCATTTAGATTCAGTTGCAGATAGATACAAGCAAAGATATACAGCACACGGGAACTCAGCTCTGTTTAGTAGGTGCTACATTACCACGTGATCTCAGCAATATAATGCTGCCTGTTATTGATATTGAATCAATGGAAAAAGTTTATTCAGAACACTTACATTGTGTAATGCCTCATATTCCTCAAACGTTTTTAAGAATTAAGAGTACAGATAAAGCTGGTAGGTTTTATGTTTAAAAAAGCAAAGTCTGTTATTAATTAAAGCATTCCTGTTTAATTTTTTTGCATTCACTTTTTTATATCATTATTTTTCAGAGAAGTTATTAGAAATAGTGAAATTGGATTTAAAGAAGGACAAAGCAGTGATGATCTTTAGTAAAGATCGTGCTACTAGCGATTTCATTAGCATTTTTCTTAATCAAAATGGGATTGAGAATGCAAATCTAAATGGTGAAATGAATGCAAGGGTAAGTGAAAAATTTAAAAATCACGGTAGTGATGGTTTTGAAAGGACGGTCCTCCATAATATTCTTTTAGACTTCTCTGTGGGGATATGTTAAAGATAGCGTTTTCTACACCAGTCCTTGATATATATATTTGTCTCAGCAAGAATGACAGATGCACTAATTTTAGTAATAGCTGAAGTACTGGTGAATATTTGGTGAGAAATTGAATATCGTCTGGATGTTCTCTGAGCAATGAAAGGGGCACATGTCGAGTTTATTCAGGATGTGAAAAACAGTTTTTGAGATGAAGAATATGATACAAAAAACTGTATCTGTCTAACATAGTCTCTCTCTTTGATAAAGAAATTAAATAACACAAAAATTTTCTGATCATCCTATAATATAACTTAAAATGATGATTTATACTGTAAAGTATATTGTTGCAATTTATTTAGTTTAGGTTACAGAACATAATGAAATTTCAAGAAGGCAAGGTAAATGTCATTTCCTGCACTGATATAGGTTCTCGAGGTTTGGATACTGTCAGGGTAAGAATGGAATATAAGAGTAATGTCTATGTCAACAGTTAATACAACAAGTTTATAAAAACTTACAATAAATATTTGATGATATTTTGTATATTTTAGGTACAGCATGTGATTAATTACGATTTTCCAAGTTTTATGTCTGATTATATTCACCGTGCAGGACGCACAGGTCGAGTTGGAAGTTCTAAGAGTGGGCATGTAACCAGCTTTATATCTAAAGCTTATGAAGTTGATCTTTTACAAAAGATAGAGGTAATTGCAATAATAATGAAATTCAAATTTCACCTGTTGATTTATTTTTAATAAATACAGTGAATTAAATGAACACTTCCCACATTCGACATACCATCCCACAAAGTTAAACTATTTTAAGTATGACAGAAAGTCAGTTACAAATGGATATAGAAATGAGACAAAGAAGAGTACAGACTTGAAAACTACTTTTATTTCTCCACATAATCTCCCTGTACAATGAGGCAATTGTTCCACTGTTTTACAAGCCCCCTCAAAACCAGAAGCATAAAATTCTTTAAGCTGCTGTCTGAACAGGCAGTGAATTCCCTTGTACACCTTAGAGCTAAACAAATTGAAATCGCTTGGTGCAAGGTAAGGGCTATACGGAGGATGCTCGAACACTTCCCAGTTGAACTTTCGCAGCATCTCAGTTGTCTTGTTGACAATATGAGGATGCGCATTATCATGCAATAACAATACGCTTTTGATGAGGAGTTCTGGTCACTTCTGTCGAATGACTTTACGTGAGGATGCTACAGTAGCAGTCGGCATTTACAGTTTACTCTTATTTGTTTTCAAGTGTTCCTTAAATTTTGGAACAGATGAAAACCAGGTGGTGCCAGGTCTAGACTTAATGGAGGATGATCAACAATAATAAAACCAAGAGGCTGAATCTGTCTTGTTGCCATTGCCATGGTATGTGTAAGTGCATTGTTGTACTGTAGGAGGGGCTGCTCCATATGTGAATGAATTTTCCAAATTTGTGCTTTGAATTTTTTATGGTTTTACCGTATCTTATAATATTTATGGTAGTGCCTTTAGGCATGAAATTCATTGCATCACATGTTGAATATCCCAGTAGATTTAAGCATGAGTTTACCTGGGCAGTGCATGGCCTTGAACTGTTTTTGGTACAAGTGATGGAACATCATTGATGATCTCTTGTTTTTGGGATCAAAGTGGTGTATCCAGTTTTCATCACCCCTGACAATAATGTTTAAGAATCTACTTCTTTCACGTTTGTAGCGCAGAAGCAATGTCTGGCTAATGTCCAATGTCTTCAGTTTCATCTCAGGAAAGAGCATTCGCAGGATCCTTCGTGACTAAGTTCGGAATCTCAATCTGCAGTTATTGCCTGCATACGATTGATAGCTGTTCCTGCATTAAGCGATGATTCACTCTAATTAGTTCATTAACACTATTTAATGAGCCTCATCAGCTCCAAAATGCAGCCTTCCACTTTGTTGTTTGTCACACAATCTATTTTGGTAACAGCTTGACATGTTTCTGACTCATTATAGCTGCCATAAAAATTTTTTGTTTTTCTAAGAGATAAATCTAAATGGTTTTTTATTTTTTTTCTGCCATGATGACACACTTGCTTCTCAATGATTAGATATTTTTATGATGCTGCCCTTGTAGACAATTGAGGTAGTCATCCACAGACATCATACCAGGCATGACCAATAAAAGACTGGCATTCCAACAGTTTTATAGTTGATTAATAAAGTCATACAACATTCACCCAATGGAAATTAACCTCATGGATTGAGGTTTTTTTGGAAACTGAAGATTTTTGATAACGAGAACTGGAGTATTGATTCAAATAAGCAGATTATTTTTATTATATTACCATATGTAGCAAAAAATTTCACAAATTGGTTAACTTAATCCTCCAAAATCCAATACTGCTGATTATCTCCTCAACACATCATTCCTGAAATCAGTGAACTAGTCACATGGAATAAATAGCATGGCCCCCCACTTGTTTATAGGCTTTAAGATTTAACTCTCATTTGCTTTTTTCTTCCCAGATGGCTGTAAGGAATAGTCAATATGAGCTGCCAAACGTCAATGCTAATATCAAACGAAAATTGAACAGCCAAAGCCCAATTCCCATATCGATGTAAATGAAGTTCATTCTCTGTGTACATTTTTCAAGTAGTGTTTTACAAAAAAGAGAAGAGTTGCAAACTTTTTTTTTATTTTATTTACTTTTATATATGTAAATATATAAACTTTTTGATAAAAAAAAAAAAAATCGTAATAAATATTTTATAGTCTCTATGAATGTTATTTTCTTTTGTGTGTATTACGATTGAACTTGCTTTAAGGATAGTATTGCCATATTCATACTGATAAAGGTCTTGGCTGCACTTTTGCTATATTTTTTATTTCTGCTTTATACATGCCAGAGCTCCATTGGGATCAAGTATGGAGATCTGGGGGGGCCTTTCCACTGGTCCACGTTGGCCAATCTAATAATTGGGAAATTGCAGGTCCAGATACTCCTTAACAAACAGCACCATCCTGTTGAAAGAATTGTGGGTAGGTTCCATATTTCGTGAAGAGTGAGGGTAAAATGTCGTTCTCTATATTTCAAGATAAGGAGCAGCATTCAATTCAATAAAAAGCAACCTATGGTTAGGATGTCTAATGAAACACCACATCATAATTTTGTCACCTCCTAACATCCGTGAAGGATCTATCCAATGTGGGATGTCTCAGCTTAATACTGATGGTTTTGCTTATTGACCTCCTCATTCCTTGTCACTAAACAGAATCGTGCTTGCAAAGATCGGGTCATTTTCCATTTGTCCTGCAGCCAAATTTGCAAACTCAACTGTCCTATCAGGAGCATCTTGCACCGTTTGCATTTTTTTATAGATATCCCTTATTCAGTTTAAAGGATAGACGGGGAACATAGAGTTGCAATCCGATTTGGCGGGTGGTATCTTGCAGGTGCTTGGAGAAGGAAGCGAGAACAGCGACAGTCATTTCTTCATCAGTTGCCATTTTGGACATCTACTACTTAGTTTGTTGCAAACACTGCCCTTTTTGCTGAACTTAGCAATCAATTTTTTCATTGCACAGTGGGTAATGTATGCACTGTCAGGGTGGTGTTGGTTAAAGGTGGCCATAGTGTGTTGCATGTGGATTATCTCATGGCCATTAAGATGATTTCAGTGTGTTACACCTTAGTCAGTACCACCATCTCTTATTTAATCTGAAAGAGAAAGAAAACTGCATTAATTCAAGAATGGGTAAAGATATTGTTTGTCAGGAAATTCCACGTGAATTTCATGATCATATGACCAAAAGTTTCCCCAATCGAAATTATTAGCTCCATCCATAGCCCTTAGATTTTATTTAGATGGCTCCAGACTTTGGTCTGTATTTTTTTTTTTTTTTATCAGGGTTAACCATTAAATGAGTTACTACTTCCAGGGCTTCCCTGTGAATCATGTAGATGCATCATATTTTCTTCATTATTGATGCTCTACCTGGCTGTGCTAGTGAATCAAGAAATTTCACCTAATTTATAGGGTCACCACTGTACAAAGGTGGCATTTTGTCAAACTTGACGTGTACCTAACATCTTCACCTACTTCATGTTCATTTCTATTTGCGTTAACTGGAGAATTGCTGTGTTATTGTTAGGGCATTCACTGGAGGATGTTTTATTGCTGTTTTCACATTAGCTAGCACCCTCGGCACTGTCAGGTATTCAGCTATAGGATGTTCTTAAAAGGGCTGATGTTTTTAAAATGGAATAGCAGGCAAATAATGATAGTTATTAAAGTTATTTTCCCAGGAGAATAATATGCGAATCAGGAATTTAATTTGGTATTACTGTAGGAAAACGTGAAAATGGTGTATTCATTGGAGGAAAGAATAGTTATTGTATTGCAGTGCAACTGATTGGGTGAGAGTACAGCAGCAACAAGTAGCTTCCAGTGCAGATTTAATGTCAAGAACTAGCCCACAACCAATTTCGTACAAAAGTTATACAAGAAATTTGCACGAACTGGTAGTGTTGCAGATAAGTTGGCAGTCATCGATGGACATCCGTGGTCAGCCATGACTGCATTAAGAATGTCATGACGCACAGTCCGAAAGATCAGTCCACAAAAGACACAGAAACATACCAAAACAAATTCCTGATCCCAGACATTAACCTCCTACAAGAATAACTTTAATAATGGTCACCATTTGTTGCTGAATCGCTTATTAACACAGTTGTCTTTTGCAGTGTAACATGGCCTGGCCTTGTTGCCTATTAATACTTTCTTGTTATCGATAGGCACCAGATCTGTTTTCTGATCAGAAGTGTCCTGTTCATCTGCTTCCTCTGCTATGAACGGTTGTTCAATTATGGTTTTTGTTGGCTTTTCTATATCTTCCCATTTTATTTGAGATCTTCGGAAATGTTTATCCAGTTGTGTTTTAATGGTTTCTATTTCTTCTATACAATATCGTGTTTTAATGGTTTTTAATTCAGACTTCTTTGCATTCTACATCTTTCACATCTGACATTCCTCTATGGGATCTAGTAAAGCTTCTAATTCATCATTGATCTCATCAGCTTTTTGGCAACTACACTATCAAAACTTATCATTTGTGGATGTTATTTCCAGTCCTCTTTTTTTTTTTTCTCTTCTTATTACGTTTCTCATGAGAGCTTCCATGTTTGGGTTCGCCCATTGTGGGAGATAAAGAGTTTGGGAGTATCAAGACTGTCCATAGCTGTTGTTGAGACTCTTCAATATAGTAACTTAGGTATGATGTAGTAAGGTTGATTTTACAGGGCCTCTGCATCCAGCACCATTCGTGGCTTATGCACTTCGAAATTCACTTAATTTGAACTTTATTTCTGGTTACAATACGGCTCGAAGGACCAAAATTTGTAGAAACGTTTACATTGACCATTCAAAAACAATGCCAAATTTCATTACAAGGAATTCTTGGTGCTCGTGATCAGTAAAGTAAGAATGAAAATGTCCATATGGACTAGTAACCACAAACTACAAATGCTTTTCTTAGTAATAATTAGTGGTTGCATATATTACACATTCAACTACTTATATGTAATTTTAATTCATGACTCGTAATAATTTATTCAAGATTTAAGTTGTGTGTATCCAAGCAAAATAGGACTAATCTTTCACAACCAAAAAAAAAATTTGGCAGGTAACCACTTTGCTAAGTGTAACAATAATATCGTCTTGAAACAATGCCATGACGCAAGACTATAACAGAATCTCTGTATGAAATTGCATAAAGAGAACATCAATAATTAAATTACAACAATTACTTTGAGAAAAATGCATTTGTAAGACTTAACCCTAATGGAGCCTGGCCACAAACTATGAAGTATCGGTCAACGTAACTCATTACTATACGGAATAATAAGCAAATTTCAAACTCTTTGAAACAGTTTTTATATCTTTGATATGAAATCTTTTTTATATCGGATGAGAAGAAGAAGGTTTCTCGAAATGACTTTTATATTGCAACCTAAAAGCGAGTTCAATCGACTGCTTAATATTAACAGATTGTGGAATTCTTTTATTATCATCATTATTTATTTCGTTTATTGAAAGGCCATTTGCTCAACAATTGGTTTGTTGACGTGGTTGAGGTAGTTCAAAGGCATTCCGTCATTGATTTTGGAAGAATAAAATTGCTTTGACTCATAAAAGAACCCGTTACAGGCAGAAAGGGATTTGGCCTTTTAATAAATAATTTTCCAATGATTTTTACAAGGTAACTCCCGATCACTAATAAATAGAAGCAATCAAGAATATTTACGATTTGGTTTTTGTATCTGTCATTGATTGATTGATTGATTATTATGTAAACATCGAGAGTTATTTAACGACTTTTTTTACAAGATATAAATATTTTTATAGTGTTTAAAAGTTTGATTTAAATACTGTTGTATGCATTTTATTGTTTCCAGTATAAAATAAAGATTAAGAAGAATAGGAAGAAAACCGAAAATTTTAACAAGTATAAAATTACGAACATTGATTTAACGGATTTTCCTGTTATTAAATAGCGCCAAATTTTATGCTTTTGAATCGTTCAACTTCATTTGTACCGTTATGTTTATTTATTCTTTTTAATAATAATTTAAAAAAAGACTAATTTTAAAAACTCAATCCTATCCAAAATCGACTGATGATAATCATGATTCGAAAACGTTTTTGATTTTGATCTTATAAAGATTCAAAATTACTACCAATACTTCAAAAATTAGTCTTCTAGCGATTCTTCACCACCAGTTTTTCTACCAGTTCTATTCTACCAATTCTTTAACTAATTTTTACCTCCAGTTGTTTACTACCAATTCTTTAACCATTTCTTCACCACCATTTTTTAACACTTCTCTTTCTACCAATCACTATTTACTACCAGCTTTTCATCACTTGGTTTTCACCACAAGTTGATTACTACCACTTCTTCACTTTGAACTTTAGCATTTCTGGACTTGATTAACTTTTATATTCATTAATTTATTTTTCCAATTTTAAGGAGTTTTTAACATAATTTAATTTAATAAGGAGTTACATTAATAACCAAAATATTTAATAAGGAGTTATAATTTTAATATTTAAAATTTTCTTCCATAACTGCATTTAATCAACCGTTTTTCTGTTTGAATATGGGACACATTAAGCCGTGAAGTTAAAAAAGAATTAAAAATTACGTTTTAATTTTAATTAGTATTCTAAGTTTATACTTATAGAGGTCCTTCAAATGAAATCTACACTACGCGTATGTCAACACCACCAAAAGAGAAATCCTGCACACAGACATTACAAACATTGTTACATCATCATACCTAAGTCATAATTTAGGGCTTATTATTGGTAGAAATGCGATTAAAGATGACTACGAGGCCTAGGAGATAAGGCCTGAAAGCGGATAAGTCACCTGACCATCGGGGTGGGAGCAACAATCCAACCTTTATTGTCTACATCTTGAATGCTAACAATCAGTGTTTTTTCGTTTGTTGGGCTTCTTATTGGTAGAAATAGGATTAATAATGGTTGACTAATGATAATGTAACAATGTATGACGTTTTCGTTATCAGACCTTCAGTCTAGGTGGTGTTGTCCAAAGCCAACTACAAAGACAGGTCGAGGCACTGAAAAGCCACATGACCAAAATAGATCCAGCAAAAATCCAATCTTTATTGTTTCCAACAATGATTGTTGAAATGCAAGATAGAAACAATGAAGGTTGTTGGATTGTTGCTCGAGTTGCTTTGGTCATGCATTATTTTCATTGCAGAGGCCTTCTCTCTCGATGGTTATGTCCAGGGCCTGTCTTTCTCGTGGGTCCCAGCCAACACCTTCTAGATAGAAGGCCTGATAACGGAAACATCATACATTAGTCGACCAAATCAGGGGCTTCATATTGGTAGAAATAGGATTAACAATGGTCGACTAATAATGATGTAACTATATATTTCCGTTAACAGGGATTGTCTATATGCTGTCCAACGAAAGAAAAACTAGGCGTGTCTAATTAAATTCCCAATTTCAATTGTGAGACATTGTTGCTAAATAAAATTAACAATGATTAACAATTGAAATTGGAATTTTAACTGGACACTCCCAGTTTTTCTTTCGTTGGACAGAGTATAGGTGGTGTTGCCCCAGCGCGGAAAAATCACCTGACCATAGTGGTCCGAGTAACAATGTCTCACAATTGGAAACAATGGGCCGACTTTTAACAATCAGTGTTTTTTCGTTTGTTGGAAATAATGAAGGTTGGATTGTTGGCCACACTAATATGATCAGGTGACTTTTTCTTGGGGCCAGAGACAAATGAACGAAAGAGACTGGCAGTGCCCTATTCATTTCGCTGAGCGCTACTGGTGCCAGCGGAAGTGCAGCATTCGCCATGTTACGATTGGCAAAAACCTAAGGCGGCATATATTCTCAATGTCATTTCAGCCGTTTTTGTAGATGATTTCTGGAAGTATTAGTAAGCATAACCTGTTTTCTGATTTTTTTAAAAAAACTTTATTGCATTAACTAACGATAACGTATACTTTTAATAACTCCAAATAACTGATTCAATGCCTAACGAATTTTTAAAAGACAAATATTTTAAAATTTTAAATTAAAAGAAAAGGAAGAAATAATTCTCAGTTCAATAAAATAATCAATTTATTAATCCATATATTGTAATAAGCAATTGTTTGCGATTGTTTCACATCGGCCTCGGTAGCTCAGTGGCTGCGTTATCGCCTCTGAAGCCCGAGGACGCGGGTTCGACTCCGGCCGAGGACGACGAGGATTTTTCCAGAAAATCCTGAGATCACGCACTTCCTTCGGAGGGGAAGTAAAGATGTTGGTCCCGTGTAGTCATTTGCCGGCTGCACGTTTAAGAACCCTTGCAAGGCAATATTTGCCGCCCCTATAACCCTGTCCTGAAATGATCATAGAAGTTGAAAAGGACGTTAATACCAATCAAACCAAACCGATTGATTCACATGCATTGCCTCGGGGGTCAGCTGTTTCTTGCCAATCGCAATATGGTGGCGCGAAGGCACCGCTAGAGGGGAGGTCACTGCCAATCTCTTTCTTTCATTTGTCTCTGGTTAGGGCCCGTTATTTCGTTAGCCCCGTAGTCTCCGTTAATCGCATTTCTACCAATAATAAGCCCTTAATCATGTCTAGGTATGATGATGTAACAATGTATGAAATTTCTGTGCGCTAGCCTTCTCTTCAGATAGTGTTGCCTGGGCACTCAAAAGTCACCTGATCACAGTAGTCTGAGCAACAATCCATCTTAGATTTTAACAATCAGTGTTTTTTCGTTTGTTGGAAACAATGAAGATTGGATTGTTGCTCAGACTACTATGGTCAAGTGATTTTTGAGTGCCCAGGCCTGTCTTTTTTGTCAAGGACAACAAGGCCTGGAAGCGGAAAAATCACCTGACCACTGGGGTGCTAGCAACAATCCAACCTTCATTGTCTCCATCTTGGATGTTAACAGTCAGTCATTTTTGAAACCGTGTGTGTTGTTATTGCCAAACTACTCTGTTCTGTAGTCTGTTTTATTTTAGCGGCCCTTATACAACAGAATCAACGGAATGAGCTGATCACTGAGAGAATGGAGACATTTACGTGATATGATTTTCAGGAACAAATCCTTGAAATTGGAGACCGACGGTAGAGCTTGCTTCTCGTATAGAGCTTCGATGTTTTATTCAGAAAATATAGCACTATTACATCACTAAAACAATTAAGTTTTCAAAATCATTCCCATTGTCTGCGCATTTATTCGCTAACTGTTATAATGATTTTTTCCTGTTCGGTATATCTTTAAGAGCATGTAATGTTTTATTATCTTTAAAGGCCTGGGGTTAACAATACAAAGACAAGAAAGCACATATTTTCCTAGAACTTTTTTTTTATAACGAAAGAGTAAATTTCACGCAGTTTGTTCTTTCGTTATGACGAACTTTTCATTCACTTGCGTCAATGTAAATTAATGTAGATTTGACGCAATTGCTTATGTATAATGCGTTACCATTTCTGAATAATAATTGCAATTGATGTAAAGATTATCTTATTTTATTTAAATACCCTTAATTTCTTTAGTACTTATGATTTACTTTGGAGGTGATGTTTATCGACTGAGTAAAAGCGATTGCGTAGTAATCAAAGAATCAATAGCGGAATACTGAACAGGAAAAAAATCCGACATTGACCCTCTTAAGAACCACAGACTGAAGGATCAAAGTGTATTTTTCTCGGAAAGAATACTTTAATGGGATCCAGTTTATAACTTTTCTTTAAGCTCGAAACCTGTCAAAGTTCGTTGTTCAAAGTGCTCGGACACAAGACGACCAAATTTGCTTATCATACTAATTAAGATTAGTTTCATTATCGGGAAGTGAGAAAAATTCTTGCTTGCTAGGAGAGTAAATATTTCATAAATAGAGTTTGACCTTTTCTTAACTAATATATGTTTCATTGAAAGTTGATCTTGAATTGTTAACCCTTTCTAGAGGGCTACGTTTCTTCCATCAATGAGACTGCAATATGTTTTGATCTCGTTGGATGAATTCCAATTGCTCTTCCTTGAGACTTTTCACCGGATCTTGTAATTAAGAACACAACCTGAAAGGAACTTTGTGTACAGGTTCAGCAGAAATATTCTGTGCATCCGGTGGTTAATTTTTTTTTATTGGTCCGAACGTCTGGACGATGAGACGGTCATTTTGTTAACCAAAGTTCATGGTTCTGTAAATATTACTTCTGGACAAAATTTAATGAATAGGATTCCAAAGGGTATGGAGTAGCAAACGCCATTCTTAATATATGGTTAGTGTAAATAATGCGTGGAAAAAATTTACGATAATCAGCCGCTTGATTTTTTATTGAAGACATTTATTGCAAAGAAATTTCACTTGTAACAAAATAACACCAAATTATTAGTATCGCATTTTTATTACTAACATAGATCATCTTTAATAAAATATCCCATCTTCCTACCTGAGACAGCATTTGTGATTAATTATTTATATTTCTCGAAACTCTATTTTGTTTGTTTTAATATAGTATAGGAAGATTAGAAAGTCTGTGGGCAATTTTAAATATTTATTTACACATCCGGCTCATCCATAGTTTTTACAAATTAATTCTGTCGTATATAGCAATTATAATTGCACTTTAACGTAAACTCTCGGTATATGACTCCGTATAATCATTGTATAGAGTGCCTGACCTGACCTAACTAAATGCTTAATACTTGAGAATGTATGCGTTTTCTTCAATTCTACACGTTTTTTAAGTATGATTATAGAGTTTGTTTAGGTAACTTTGTTGCCAAATAAGAAATGTGTGTTTATTAAGAAAAAGCGTACCTTCATCTGTTCTTGGTATTATGCAATTCAAAATGTCATTCATTCAATAAGTATCGGCCTCGGTGGCTCAGGGGTTGCGTGGTCGCCTCTGATGCCCGAGGACGCGGGTTCGACCCTGGCCGAGGACCACGAGGATTTTTTCAGGGGGAAAATCCTGAGATCACGCACTTCCTTCGGAAGGGAAGCAAAGCCGTTGGTCCAGTGTAGTCGTTTGCCGGCTGCACGTTAAAGAACCTTTGCGAGGCAAAATTTGCGGCCCCTATAACGCCGTCCTGAAATGACCATGGCAGTTGAAAAGGACGTTAATACCAAACAAACCAAACCAAACCATTCAATAAGTGAAAGTCTAAAATGATATACATTAGAACATTAAAAGGTTCAAAAGAATATTTTTATTTACTTGGATTTCAGATACCACTTCGTTATAGAAATTTTCTCATTTCTTGTGTCTACTCGTTTACGTTTCACATGTTAATGAAGTATTCTTCCCTATTGTCTATTATAGTATACTTTACTGGAAAAAAATGCTAGACATGCTATAGAATTTTTAGGCATTCTAAACAATTGATAAGATTCATACAAAGCATGTAGCATATACGGTACAGGGTGTTTCTGAATGGTCTGTATAAATATTCAAGATACGTACCAGGGACCAAAACAAGTAGAAAATATATGAATATGGGGTCTAAAACGCTTCTTTCTAGAGTTATATAGCTGCCCTGCCTACAGTAGACCAAATTAACGTTAAAGCGTATAGTAGTTGCAAAGAGTGTGATTTATTTCTATGGTATAACAAGACATTGCACTTGTTGTCATAGATAAATGCTATAAGAAAGGTATAACAAGGCAAATGCTATAGCAAAAGCTCGAAAAAAGGCCTCCAATTCTTTGAATTGTCGTAACTCTTCTGCTACAGAGCACCTTCAAACCGATACACTGTAACTCTAGAAAGAAGCGTTTTCGACCACATGTTCATGTAAAATTTTCTGCTTGTTTTGGTCCCTGGAACATATCCAGAAAGGTTGTACAGACCATTCAGAAACACCTGTATAAATGCAGGGTGTCTCAGCTAAAGATGAACCAATAGCCAACTTCTAAAATCTAACAGAGTATTTTCAATAAAAGGATTATTGTACTTTTGTGAGGATTTTTTTTTATACCGTGTGTTTCAAAAGTTCCCGAACTGCCCCTTCTGTATGTAGGGAAAGCCTCACCTATGACAGCAGTAGTAATGTTTGTTTTCACGCAATAAACGCTTTTTAAACTGTTACTGTACTGGTATAAGCTTAATATCGTATGCCGTAGGTTTTATAAATAAAACTTCAATTTTTTACTTTAACCTTTTGTCTCATTCTCATAATTGAATATTTGCATTTATGTAAAATAAATAGCGGGATTCGTAACGACTGGGAGCATCCATTAATTGGAAAAAAGAGTACGTTATGCAGGGAAAGTCATCTCCTGCGTCCGGGAACTTTTGAAACACACGGTATGTCTTCCAGTTCCAAAAAAGCTGACACCATTTTCGTATATGGAAGTCAACTTTGAAATGTGCAATGGAAACCCCTATTTTACATACTTTTATTTAAATTCACTTGTTTGTATGTTTGTGAGCAAATTTTGTAACCAATATTTCGCCCACGTCCTGACTACCTACAGCTCTGTAACTTTCCTCAAAAGTGGCGGATTTAAGAGGGTGGCTACAGGGGCTATACCCCCCCCCCCCCTTGGGCCAAAACTTTTACAATTTGAAAAAATGTAAAGATTTTTATACTGCAATAATTTTTAAAAAAAGACACATACAAACTTCAGTATAGGAAAAACCCCAGACCATCAAATCCCTGGGGGGGGGGGGTAATGGTTATTTAAAATAATTTATATTAGCCAAACCATTTATTTACCCCCCCCCCCCCTCCTTGACCAAGTTCTAGATACGCCACTGCTCAACGGCGACTTATCGATGACAATGCATGTTTTAATCGTTAATTTCAGTAGTCTTTCATTAATTGTTGCATGTTTTTGTTGTTAATTTGATCATCAATGCTAGAAAATTTCAGAGAACGTTGTCCATACGTTGATGAAAATTACACAAGTCACTTTTGCGTTTTACAATTAATTAGTAACATTGAAAGGCTCCTCATGAAAGCGATATTATAGAACGCCCCGTGAAACTCCTTTTTATATAATCCACACAGCAAAGTTGTTGTATAAACAACTTGTATAAACAACTCCTGGCAAAGTTGTTGATTGTGATGTCTTTGTAAAGAGGATTGTTTATGATTAGCCAGCATAATGCATTGTAAACGCTTTCCCGAGATACAGCTGTAGTCGACTGGGCAGATTTCCAAGTTTTCTTTTTTGGTTTTGTAGTTATCATATAAAAAAGACATGCCGAAGACTGAATAAGGATAAAATAAAAAATATAAAATAAATACTTTTTAAGCACACACTTTCACCTTAAAAAGTGCAGTAAAAATAAATTATAAATTTTACCTTTTTTATAAATTATATTTTTACTTTGTACTGCACTTTTTAAGGTAAAAGTGTGTGCTTAAAAAGTTTTTATTTTATATTTTTCAGCACACAACTTTTGAGAAATGTTTTAGTCTTGGTGTTTTTTTTAATCGATCCAATCAGATAAAGGCAATGAAAGTGTGGTGTGTTTGGATTTAAAGAAAAGGCAAAAAACAGAAATTTTTCATCATCATTAGGCTGCAGAAGTCGACCAACAACACCTGAGGATATGCTGTGCAGGATCCGAGTTGCGTGCAATGCGTTGGAGGAAGAAAGGTCTCTGCAACATCGCTTACAGATGTGCATAGACGAAGAAGGACATGTATCTGAACATTTATTATAACAACATTTATTGTACAACCATTGTTTTGCATTACTGCAGAAAATATTATGTTCAAATAAAAAACATTGTTATCCATTTTATAATCCATTGTGTTTAGGAACAATTTCTTTAAATGCAAGCATACCACACTTTTATTGCCTCTATCTCCTAAACGATTGGATCAGTTGAAAAAAACACCAAGAATAAAATGTTTTTTTGGAAATGGAATAAATACCAAGGATAACAAACTTTTTTTCCTCAAATATGAAAATACCATTAAAATAGGGGTTTCCATTGCACATTTCAAAGTTGACTTCGAAAATTGCGTCGTTTGTTTTGGAAATGGCATACACGTAATAAAAAGAGCAACACCACTTGTCAAGTAGAGGAAAAGAGCACTTTTGAGTGATTTTTGCGTGGAAAACGACCAAAAACTTGGATTTTGAATTGAAAGGTCTTCTCTTTCCGAAATCATCATTTTGGAAGAGTACAATAATTCTTCCATTGAAAGTACTGTCAGATTTGTGTTTTAGAATTTGGCTATTGGTTTACTTTAGGTAAGACACCCTGTATTTTGCCAAAATTCATTCATTCTACAGCATACGCTTATTGCCCTCTATTGTCTTAAATTTACTTTCAGATAGGTTATCATTGAGCAAATTGCTTATTTGCCCGAGACCCCCACTAATAGGTTAGGTATGCAGTCAGTAGTGGGCAAAATGCAGTCACAAAGCTCTTGGGGCTCCAAATTGCTTGAATAAATATTATTTATTTCATGTTATCTAATTGGCTCAATACTTCTGTTAGCAGTTGCTTTAGATGATTGCCAGTTTTCCATTGCGCACATCTACACGTATCACATGTATATTTATCTAGGGCCTCATGAAAGTATAAATGTGCCCTTACTAAATTATCTCCATAGTTTTATGTTTGCTGTGATCTGAGACTATTGTTTGGTACGGGGCGATTGATAAATAAGGTCTCCATGGCTGTAACTTTTTTATTTGTTAACCGATTTTCAAAATTCTTTTTGTATCTTATACTCACATTTGTCCTCTATATAATGCACTATTCACTTTTCGACATAGTCCCCATCCCTTTCCACGCATTGCGCCAACGCGCGACTAGTTGTGTGAACCCATCGGAGAGGAGTTCCGGAGTTGTTGTCGACACCAGGATTGAATGGCAGCTTTGGACCCTCTTCTGGAGTACGATAACGTCCGCCCGCACACGAGTCACCACACATCAGAGGCGTTGCCGCGCCTACAGTTCAGAGATGAAAAATTGCAGTTCAAAAATGAAAGACTTTGCACATTGCGACTTTCACCACTTCCCAAAGAAGAAAGAGCCCCTTAAGGGACATGAGTTGGTTCTGACGGCGAGGTAAACGCTGCCATTCAATCCTGATGTCGACAACAACTCCGGAATTCCTCTCCGATGGGTTCACCCAACTAGTCACGCGTTGGCGCAATGCTTGGAAAGGGATGGGGACTATGTCGAAAAGTGAATAGTGCATTACATAGAGGACAAATGTGAGTATAAGATTTTGAAAATCGGTTAACAAATAAAAAAGTTACAGCCATGGAGACCTTATTTATCAATCGCCCCTCGTAGTTTCTTATCAGCGTATCTGTTCGGCTTGAATGTATATTTTCCCAATTCGATAAGCTGAAATTATGGGACCTGAAATACAAACTCACTAAATTTTACTTGAATATTTTTAGAATGATAAGTAAGATAGATTAGAAATCAATTTATGTCTCCATGTTTGCTCTTTGAAAACAACAATTTGAAATTTGATGCATCAATCTTCGGCGGTTTCGAGGATTGTAATTTTATTAAATAAAAAATTACAGGCCTTATCCCTTTGACTTTTTAAGGAGGGAATTTATATTATTGACTCTATATTTTTCTGTACTTTTCTTGTCATCATCTTCATCATCATCATTTACAACCATCAACACTGGAGGATGAGGTCTCTTCCAATTTTTTTTTCCATGCACAATTTGAAGGGAAATTGGCCAATAATCCTCCACGCTGGCTAAATGAACGAATAGTCCACATACATTTCCTATTATATACCTTCCTATATTAGAGTATATATATATATATCCATATGCACGCTAATGGAGTTGGGGGCTTTGAACCCTAACTCCCCCCCCCCCTTCGTGGATACGGCCTTGCTCCTTTATTGATTATAGAAAATTAGCTTTTTGTTCCCACTGACAAAACAATAACCATAATCTTCTTTGAATATTAATAACGTGAAAACTTTTTACATTTATTTATTAATTTAAATATTCATCAATTTATTCATTAATTCATACTGATCATAAGAAGTAAGTGCAGTGCTCTCATGTTTAGGAGTTTTACAATGATTGTTTTCCGAATTTCAGATAACATCCCCGTCTTAAAGATAGAACGTTTTTTCCTATTACATTGAGATAGTTTCATCAAAGTGAAAACCTCAATGACTATAAAGAAAGGGAACTTTTGCAGTATTAATTTCTTTGCGCTCATTTTTTTAAATTTATATATTTTTTTTACTATTGAATCATTTATGAAATGAGAGCTGCCATAGTGAAATCCAATCGAAAAGAACGTTAAATATTTTGCCATCGTTAGAATTTTTTTCTTCTGTTAGAATCATTCCCCATCCCCTGCATTTAGAGACCCTATGTACTAAAAGTACTCTGCACTTGCCCCTTAAATTTCATCTGTTTGGAATTCTTTTTCTCATTGGTTTGGCTTTTTAAAGTTTCTAGGTCGTCACTAGCGGTTCATTATTTCCTTTGGCGTCAGGGTCATCCAGAGTCTGGCTTCTCTAGTTTAATGGGGCCCATTTGTAACCACCTCATGCTAGTCTCTAGCTTTAAACTCAAATAAAAAACGAAAAAAAAGATATATGTATTGATCATATTCCTCTTCTCCCTGTAAAATTTTTTCCACCCACCAAAAAAGAAAATCCCTTATATTTGTTAAACTTATTTTTACCATCATTTTTATAGCATATTTAACTGTACTCCTGTATTTTAGATGAAAGGAGAAAACTGTTTTCTGCTAAATTTTATGTTTACTAGGGAAAACGATGTTTACTTGCAGAAAAAATTGATAAAATTGATTATGAAAATAGGCTAACGTTATTTCTTTCTAATAAGGACGATTACATTGTTTTTATTTTAGATAAAGAAAGTAGCGTCTCCGTAACCAAACAATCTGATAATGGGCAATATTTAACTCTTGATTTGGAAAAATTCGTCATAAATTTGAAAAAAATCATCCAAGTTGGTTGAGATTTAGGATGCGAGGCATCGTTAAATTCGAATCCTGGATGAGCATTTGCTTCTATTAGAGTAATTGATAAACTCATGTCCTTCTTCAACCAGAAAAATGCAAGAAAACTGCATTTTGGACAACTGAAAGCTCTCTAACTTTGTATAAGTTTGGTCCTTGTATTCCCAAATCATGTATTATTATTTGGTCTAGCTGTATGCTTAGGGGTTTTGTGGTCAGGTGCGTGGTCACTTTCACTGGAATTTTATTAAGAAAATTCGATTTTCTTGCAGATCTATGGCTTTTTATTTTGTATGGAGCAATTTTGTGACCTTATTGTTTGCAATGCTCAGGCTGATTTGTGTTTTCTTTTGCGATCGAGACGCAAACAAAGATGCAATGGCAATACAAAGTTTTCATGAGCGCATACAATTGTGATGCGCCAGGGGAAATTTTCAAAAAAAAAAAACAAATTGAAATGAATTATTTAAAAAAAAAATGAATTGAACGGATATTTGTATTTTCGAATGTTTTTTTTTTTCATAAATAACCATAAAAACCCTATTTTTCCCATTTTTTAAAATGGGCATAATCCCTTAAACGTCACCATCATATCGAAGCAGCAGCATGGTCAATTGATGAACATCTTTTATCCATAATGATGAGCACTTCTTATTCAGTATGAGTTCCAACATTCTAATTCATTTCGCTCTAAACTTTTCCCATCGCACCTTACTTTCTTTGATCTACTCTTAACCAGCATGATGGGCTATCGGAGTCATGTAGGCGCCCATTCATTTATTCCATATTTTTAATCAATGAACTCATTTCATTTGATCAAATAGGAAATTGATATTTCTATTAAAAATGTTTTACGCGAAAATGCAATATCTGTCACCTTTCAATGTGGATAAGCTGCGATATGTTTACAGAAATACAACAATACTGTGGAAATTTTCTTACATTTGTAAATAATGGTGTCTTTTTGTTGAATCTTGCTGTTATTACCTGATGATTAAAATAAGCTTAACTAGTAATATTGTAGCTATATTTGTAAGGAGTTTCTGTAACAATAAGTATATGCACACACAACATAAAGCATACAGGGTGAGTCAAAAATCTGTTACCCCCCCATACAATTTCAAAACGAGTGAAGGAGATACAACAAATCTGTTGCAGGCAACATATAGGAAGCTAGGTAGGGACTAAACAAGAGCGGTGCCAAATTTGACCTTTGACCTCGAATTTTCACCTTGCAATTTGTAACTTTGTAACCGTTACAAGTAGAGAAAAGTTTCCAATTGTACAGTTGTAGAGTTCAAAGCGATGATTTAAACAAAAAAAAAAGAGAGATTAAAAATAAGAGTAAAAATAAACCCACTACAACAAAATGAAATTTCAGTGCTCAAACACAAACATCCATGCCCACGGCGGGATTCGAACCCAGACCAGGTGGACTCAAGAACTAGAAAGCCTTTGCCCTAGCCTTCTCGGCCACGTGGCCGGCGTTTAAGAAAGAAACTTTACGAAAATGCTGGAAGTAATGCTGTGGTGAGACGCTTATTCAACAGAACATTTGGTCCAAGAACAGCACAGATGCACCTGTAACATTCCAGGATCTTCGTAGTGCAATTTCCAGATAGATTCGTGCAGTCGAAAATGATGTTCTTCACACTACACACAAATTGCAGCAGATGGAAATCATTTTGAAAACCTTCTGAATTAATTTCAGGATTCTGTTATAGCATAAATATGATAACAAGTATCTATAACCTCATATTATGTCCCAGTAGACAAAAACTTTCTAACACCTTTTTTTGCGTCATCCGGCAGGTTGCGCTTGCCGAACGGCAGGTGTTTCCAGGCTGTGAATTGGTACATCCTTAAATACTTGTAAGCCTATTTGCCACTTTAAGGCTGCGAAAATTATTTACATATTAGTTTCATTTAATGTAATTAGTAGCATTATTTACGTTTCGTCTGCCAAGCACAACCGCCAATTGTGTTCGTTCCGTTGCTCAACTGAGGAGGCGGGCGTATAATTTGTAGGCTATTGTAAAAGACAACTCTACTGTTTTGTTTCTCCATATTATACTATATCCCATTGTATTTTGAAAAGATTTCCTGTTTTGGGTAAACCAACTGTTTGTATTTTTATGAATATGCTGCTATTTAAAATATGTTTAATTCTACGTCAAATTTTTGTCTATTGTTTAAGATTCGGGGGAGAAAGTAAATTTGCAAGCATCAACAACAACAAAATTTTTCCGTTTCATTCATGGAACTTCTTATTATTTCGTATCAGATAAAGATAAAATTAGCAACGAAATTTCTATAAAAAAATGCCAATAATTCTCCAGCCATTTCGCAATTGGTTATATAACGGTCTGGAGGAAATATTTGTTTTAGAAGAAAAAAATGCACTTTCGTTGAGGTGTTTTTCGCTTTATAAAGTTTTCTTTAAAATAAGCAGGGGGGAAAATAATTCAAATAACGATGACAATATGGATCATAGATAACAACTAAATGCTGATTGAAAATATTTTAAGATTTTGCATACACCATCTTCTATTATGTTTACCTGAAGATGGGAATTGAAATAGCTTCAGAGTATAATCGAAAATTTCTTTTTAACTATCGATGAGATTTACACCACAAAAAAGGATGAAATGTAATTATATGACGCTTAAGAGATAAAGTTCTTCTTTGTTTGAGGCTAAATAAAAAATTTCTTAACAGGTATGAAATTCTCTAAAAGCAATGAAGTTTCGATTTCTCGAAATCCGCCCTTTATCAATTAATCTTTTCCCGTTAATTCCCATGAATCAAGGTGTCGATAATCTTCCTCATCCTGCTTCTATTCCGTCATTAAAGATTCCGAGTTGTTAGATTGATAATAAAAATATTGCCACAGTCATTTATTGTTTGTTTTCTCGTTAACTAATGGTGTTATGGAAGAGTTTTGCTCGACTCAGTTCTGGGAGGGGAAGCTTACTAGTGAAACTTTATCTGTTTGTTAATTGACCTATTTTTCCTCTCCTATTGATGAAGATAATAATTTTTTCATTCGTTGTTTGGAAGGATTATAAGGAGACAAAAATATGTTTTTTTTAAGCAAACAAAGGAATTTAAGCAAACAAGCGATAATCGAGACGTTGCCCCGCTCCATCAGTATGAAGGAGAAAAAATTGTTAAGTCTAGAGGGTCGCAGCAAGATTTGCTGCCAATTTTTTCTTTAATACGATTACGGATCTAGTTAAAAAATGACTGAATGAAACCCGGATTTTAATGTCTTAACCGAAACCTGAGAGAAATATTTTATTTATTTTTTTCCCCTTCTCATGCCGAACATTAATAATTGGATGAGCGAGATTAGAATCGAAAATGAACTCTGATCGCCGTCGGGAGCTGCGTTACATCATTAGCTTGTCAAAGTTCATGTGTATGACTGACTAAGTTAGATAGGTCGAAGTCAAAAAAAGATGAGACATCACGCGACACAAATCAGTTTCTCCGGCTCGTGCTTTTTCTGATTAGGCGAACCACCAGGTTACGGTATATCAAGGTCCGAAGAGTAGTGGCCTCTGAGTAATCGCGTTATGATACCTATAGTGAAGATTGATGATGAGAAGCTCTAAGAATATTTCTGGGGATAATTGTCTATTTATTTGTCAACTTCCTATATATGTCTTGTATTCGACGAAGCATTATATTCACAAAGAGGAGAGCATCGTAAATCATTTCTTCCTCGTTTTACCTTCTCGCATTCCTGCACTGAAATGGCTTCGTTTAGCCGCAGGGTACACTAGCACTGCTTTTCTGGCTAGAGAACAAACATAATGTAATGAAGCGTATA
The DNA here is from genome assembly GCA_023313115.1 of Rhysida immarginata. NCBI lineage: Eukaryota > Metazoa > Arthropoda > Chilopoda > Scolopendromorpha > Scolopendridae > Rhysida > Rhysida immarginata. The sequence goes on along the minus strand of JAHWFO010004499.1, from coordinate 5,046,647 downwards.
AACAAATATGTACAAAAATATATACAATATCCTACAAAAATAAGCAAATGTAAAAAGCTGGTACCAGATTTGTAATAAATTCAAATTGAGATTGCCACTTCTTCAAACTAGTTATACTTGATGCTCAAAATTTTTTTTAAATATTTGACGTGGCCAACTACAATTTTCTAGCTAATTGACAAGTTTTCCGTTTCCTGGAAGCCATACTATTAAGCATGCACGTAGGATGTCACACAATTATGTGATTAACACAGAATATTTAATCTAGGGAGACTTTTTCACTTACATTTTTTTCTTTTTCCCAATGCATTTCGCCTATCGGCATTTTCAAGGAAATGTATTAATTGAAAAACTTATTTTTAATGAAATAGAGAATGTTTAAAATATTTGGATACATTCAAAAACAAAGTATGGAATTTTCAACAATGTACAGAGATTTCCTAATTGTTACATTGTTTGTTATAAGGCCCGTATTCAGAATGAGCGCTCATGCTCTTGCTCTTGCTTTTACTCAAACCATTGTTGAGAACGAATTCAGTAATATGAAATTTGTATTCAACAATGGTCCTTAGTAAGAGCAAGAGCGCTCATTCTGAATATCGGCCTAAATGTTTCTAAATATTTTAACTAGAGTAATACCTGGCTTCGCTCGGCTTAGTTGGATACATACAAGTTGTTTAGGGTAAATTTTTCATAACTAAATTTGACTTTTTCTCAGCTTTGACTAACTGTAGAAGGTTTAATTCACCAATGACTTCTCCATGAAAAAATCCTTTACATGAAAGCTGTTTTTGTAATTTTAATTATGTTTAGTGTAAGAATGGATTATTGTTGGCTTGTCATATTGTTGCAGGTAGTATTGTTGAATTTATAAATTTAAATATATATTGTTGCATGCATGAAAAACGGGTGTTTTTTCATTCATAAAACCCGTGCAATCCGCGGAAATCCATGGCAAAGTAAAAGTGAAAGACCTTTCTTTCCTGGACAATGTTAAAGCATCATGAAAAACTTGACGCCCCTTGGTTTTTCGGTTGTAGAGAATATCGTGATTATACACACAGACAGACACATTAACATTAGTAATAAAAGTTTGATCTAATTTAATAGTAATGCAAAATCTACACACTTATATCACTTAGTAAGAGAATATGGACCAGTTCACTATTTACTCGTATTTTCTCAACTGAGTTTTCTCAACTAAGTCTTTAACAATAATAGACTTAGGAACACTTGATTACATCAATATCAGTTATTGCTAAACATAGAAGTCTCAGCTGAGAAAGTAGATAGTGAACTGGCTCTATATCTCTTACCTGTAGGCATTCGGGAAAAAGAAAAATATCTCAATTTTTAATTAGATGGAGAATTTTTTGTTTTAAAGAATGAGTTATTTCTTTTCTTGTTAAGAATATTGAATCTGAAAAAAAATATGCATTGAACCTTCTGAATTTCATGTTTAAAGGCATTTTAGAAGGTACACAGGCGAGCAAAAAACAAAGACTCGGCCTACAATGGAGCTTTGCTCAGGTTTCTCTTAGTAAAAAAAAAATAAAATAAAATAAAATAAAAAAAAGAAAAGAAAAGAAAAGAAAAGAAAAAGTAAGCATCTACTTAGAGCTGCAGAATAATTTTCCCAAATGTTTTGTCTTTGTCTAGCTAAATTTGGAAAAGAAGCTCCCAAGGGCGAATGAGTGGATTTTTTGACATTAAAGGGAACGCAGAGTTATAATACTTGGGTAAGATAAAAATTAGGAAAAAAAAAATACTTTTTTTTTTAAAGGAGACTTTACTGTTGAAGGATTAAAAAAGACAAAAAACTTTCTTCTTCTGAAGATGCTTAAGTCTATTAATATCTTTGAATGATCTCTGACACCTCGATTTAAATGATTGAGCATAAAATTCTTGAGGCTATTGAAAGACAAGTAATTTTAAAAATTATGTATGTAAAAATGAGCGAGCTCTTTTAGCCTCGTCTTCCTTAACAGTGGGATACTGGCAACTCGAGGGTAGGGTTCATCACGTGTGACCCCACCTCCTCCGTTCACCAACCCGCCATTGGAGTGAAGCAAGCCTCCGCCTTCCCGCGACGTCACAAACGACGCACTTTGCTCGTGGCATTGTTAATAACAACTTCCTCGCGACTGAATCCGCGACGCCAGTCCGATTCTCCCACTTTACTCAGCTCACAGCTCCGTTGCCTCCAGATTTTCCTTTTTCATCTGGTTTTTTGATTTTTTAATTTGATACTTTTTCTTAAGTCGTCGTTCCCTCAAACCGCTGCCGCTTCTGTCATAGTATGTTCCGCATCGCCGCGCAACGCTCATTCCGTTTGATCTTGGAGCTGCCACCGCCCGCTGCAGCCACCACCGTTACCGTACTCCCGTGGAGAGAGCACTCGCGCGCTGGCTCGCGCTCAGTGCCACGTTTCATGTCCAATATTGTGAGAAGCTCATACGAAGATGTTCCTCTCCCGTCCGAGCCTTTCGCTGAATTCATTTGGAAGAACTTCGACGAGTATGGAGACCAAGAAGCTTTGGTGGGTATAAAATATGAAATGTAAATAATACTACGCAATTTTTTGGGATCAAAAAAGGAAAGAAAGAGGAAATAGATTAAAATAAGTCCTTATATAGCTATGCTTATATTTAACTTTCTCTTTCTTTCCATTTTTATCCTAATTTAGCTTTGAATCTCGCAAATAATCATCAGTGCGTGAAAATAAAAATAAACCGATTTTACGCGGCAAATCCAGAGCGCGTCCGCAAAAGCGCAAGATAAACAACAACAATAATATTGCTAGCCATATTGATACTCTGTGGAAATCGAGTTAATTTCAAGCGTTTTATTAACTTTTTTTTTTATCAAAAATAATGTTTTTCAATATTGCGTGTTGAATTTTCAATTTTAAGAATTTTTATTATTATTTATAACCTAAAACATATGCGGGCAATAAGTAAACAAGTTTTAATAGGCTATCACATAAGTGAGGGAATTTACTTTAGTACGTGTTCTTTTTATAGCAATCGTTATGCATATCTGTATTTTTTTAACTTTATTTTTTGAAAAAATAGTTTAAATTAATTATAACGCAGTTTCGAATTTTCCGAAATGTCCGGGGGATACCGACATTTTGTTACAAGGCTGGTTCCGTGACAGCTGGTTCCGAAAAAATTTTAAGACCATTTTAATATATCAATAATTAAACAATTAACGTACTTAAAAATAATCGCTCATTATTAAAAAAATAAGTTCTAAAAATCATGTTTTTTTTTTTTTTGTGAAACAATGAAAGTATAATTTTTTCAATTTTAAGTAATAAAGCGAATATTACAATTTTTCAATTGGTAATTTATCATTTGAATCTCAAATTATGTGATGATTATTCATTTGCTATGAACAAAAGTAAAGCAAAGCTGCATAAACTGGGATAAATTATGCCCTCTTAATTTTGACAAAAATTTAGGAAAACGAGTTTGGAATTTGAGTTTGTGCTCAACTCAATGACTTGTCGCAGAATTGTATTGTATAACATTCCATATTCCGGACATTCGGCTTTTCCGCAAAACTTCTTCTCAAATCATTCCGGAAAATTTAAGTTTCATGTAGAACAGGGTTTCTGAATAGTGTTCCGCGAAAAGTATCCTGATTTGATAACTATAAAAAAAAAAAAAAGTTCAAAACTAATTTTTTTAACAAAAATAAATCTATTTTAGCGCCTTTTAGGGCGTCTCTGGCCCAATGTAGGTAAAAAGATTGAGAAAAATAACATATTTTATTTATGTTACCGGCCTGCAGAAAAAGATTGAGAAACACTGATGTAGAAGAAACAAAAGTCAGAGTAAGAGATGAATAAATAATTGCGACCCATTCTCCAGCCTAAAGCGGGTGGGTCAAATTTCACTCTTCACCAAAAGCGACAACTCGCAAAAGTCTGATATCTCAGGAACTGAGGAAAGAATTTTATGATTAATTTATGTTAATTTAAGAAAAAAAAAAACTCAATCATATGCACATGATTCAGTTTGTTTCACAAATTCGATGACCTCGCACTTTAAATAAAACATCTGCCCGAAATGAAATCACTCATGTTTATCAGTTGTACAAATCATTCCTTATTTACATTTTTCCCCGCGCGCGCCAAACCTGAGCCGAAGCCGCGTATATTTTAAATCAATTTAAAACAAAAGTCGAGTTTTAATAATAAATAAACATGGATTATATTTAGAACTGTACGGAAGCATTATTGGCATTGGAAGCATTTAATATTTTTATTAGTAATTTAATCGATCTGCATATCAGTTAGCCAAAAGCGCAGAAAACAATTTACCACCAGTTTCAACGCATCTCGCTTTGCCGTTGAACGCCACTTCACATTACGACGAATCCATTAAACTTTTCCAGGGGGAAGAAGGAAGGAATGGTGGAACCGTAAGTGAAAATGGGGGCTTGCGTAAGTTACGACCAATAAAAGCATTCCAACGAGCCGCTTGGTAAAGGGATGGTCGGGGGCGGGATCCACTTTTTTATTTTAAGTTTTCACAAACTCGTTAATGAGTCAATCAAACGTTAAATCATTTTAGAAGCTACTTATGAGGTCAAGTTATAAGTAGACTTGAAGGAGAGAAAAAGAAGACTTGAAAGTGTAGAAATAAGAGACAGACCCTCTATGTAAATTTTCGCGTCATTAACAACTTTTAATCACGCAAAAGTTTACGCGCGCGAATTACTTCCTCCTGGCGACCCCGCCTTCGTCCATCCTTTATATTACTCATTTTTTATAAGGGACTATATCGTTGTATTTGTTATGGAAATAGAAATAATGAAAGTAGCAGCTGTTTTGGCCTTGTGGACGTGGATCTCGTGGGCGATGAAAACACTAACGCTCTTCTGTTTTCATTCGTAAAATAGTCTGGAGCGCATTTCCCGTCAGTTTGGAAAAAACATTTTTTTTTTTATTTATTTATTTTGCGCTGTCAGTTTTTACATGGAGTGATAAGGAAAGAAAAAGAGTTCCGGAGATATTTGATTCTTTCCTCATGAGTTTATATTAAAAAAAAAATACCAAACATTTTTTTATGGACAGGTTTTGCATACGTTTTCGTGTTATTTTCTGAAAAAATTTTGATTTTTAATCTTTACTTTTTGAACATTGATTCTGAAAATGAAATTCAATAGCGTTGCGGGTCAACGTTCTCTGCGAAAACGGGAATCAGATTAATGTAGTAATTAAAAAAAATTATTAAGTAATTTATAAGCAAATGAAGATTAGCAACTTTTCCTTTACACTTAACAATAAACCACGAAGGAATAATAAAATTAGCTTGCAAAATAAAAACGAGTTCATTGCTTCCCCACCTTATTCGATTTTAATTAGCAATAATAAACTGTCAATGACAAAACGGGTGCCAGTCGTGATGAATTCATTATGTCTAAATTTAAAACAGCAGACGAACAGTCTGATTTAGAGATCGCAGGAGTCAGATCTTTTTACATTGACTCAATGAAAAAATAAAAACGTTTTTTCTTATTGTATTCTGAAGAGGCTCGTTTTGCTATAATGAGATGTCGTTTTAACGAGAAGCAAAGCTAAAATGTTCGAATTGGAATTGGAAGCTGATAATGGAGTTATCAAGGCCGTCTTTTGACTCTTTTTATATGTTCGTTTGGGTTTAAACTTGTTTCAACGAACTATGTGCAACGTGGGCAATGTAATATTATTTCCATTTACCTCGGCAGACGAGAGTAGATTTAAGGTCATGTGACTCGGCTTGGGTGAAGGTTATCTTTTTTTTTTTTTTTTTTTCCCCTTCTCGTTTTTAAGCATACTACGAGGATCGACTTTCAGCAATTATTCGACCTTTATTATTTTTATTTTAATCGCATATGAAAAAAAAAGTTTCGAAACGATTTCGAATTTTTATGGTAATGCAGTAGACTTGTTTGGAAAGTAAAATTTAAGTTTTAATCACTAATCATTTGCTTCATCTTTTTTTCATATCCTTTGCAACAAATGAATTTTACAAAAGATACAAGATACAGTTATTTAGTTACATAAAGAGAAATAAGAGACGTGAAAATAAAGCTATTAAAGTATTAACTCAGTAAGACTAGTTTTTGTGTTAACAGCTGTAACCCAGAAAGTTAACTAATTAAAAAATAGTTCATTAAATAAATATTATATTAGATTTATATGTTTCTTATTTATCTGTTAATACTGTTTTTGGAAAAAAAAAGTTTTTAAATGTTTTCTGAACTTTACTCTAGAGAGCAAAGTGCGCATTTCTCATTGTAAAACAACTCAGTTGTTCAAACAAGTAATAGTATAAGCTTATATATATAAACAGTCACAATCCAAACAGGTTTTTAGATTATCTTGCTTTAAAATATACCTGATAACTATCTTTTTACATATTTGTAACAAAATACTTCAGAAATTTTTTTTTCAGTTTCCAGTCTCTGTCTAATGGTTTTTAAAATATCAGATTCTCAGCGATGTTCTCATATTTTTATTATTGAAATTTTTATTGCTTTGCGATAAAACTGCACATTAGCCAATTCATCAATAACTTTATGAAACTTTAAAATTTACTAATTACGTTACAAATTTTTCCTGTGTAATCGCCGATATCTTGTCATATCCTGTATAAAATTTCCAGGAACTTAAACAAAATGATTTGATTTCTGAATAAAGGAACTCTCCACCCCTCTATGCTGATATAAAGATCGAAACACTCTGTAGTCAGTGTTTACTCAATTAATCAATTGTTTTTCCCGTAACAATCTTGATTAAGAAGAAGAAGAAAAGAATTTTTGTGGTTTCACTTTCGAGGCTGGAATCAAAATGAGGAACTAGCTCCGCTCAGGGGATGTTTTTGCTTGTAAAATTTTGGAAAAGTTTTGATTTAAATCCTTCACCTTGAAACGGGAAATATGTATCTGTTGTGAAATTTAAATAATTTTCAAAACAAATATTATTTAATTTTATTTTTCAAGCTTCATCGGTCTCGATGTTAAATAATTAACAGCTCAGTTATTTACCTCATTAACTCCTCGTTAAAAGAAGGAAAATAATAATAAATTGACATTATTAGAGCAAGATAGTTATTAAAAATTCTATTGGACATTAAAATTAATTTTTTAAATAATATTAATAATAATAAGATCCTCCTTCAAACGGTCTTGGAAAATAAAAATTCAAGGTTTTCTTCTTTTGAATTTAGTTGTTCAAAAAAGAATAATGGACAACATCTCCTAGTTTATATTCTCAAAGATTCAGTTCACATTTAAACAAAAATTCAGTTCATGTTTTTGACTTTTATGTTGTGAGGTTTCTCGTGTTGCTCAATTCCGCTGCTTTTTTTTTCTCGTTCATTTGATTTCGCCACAAAACATGAAGACTTAAACGAGGAAAATTCTGGACAAAACCACTTTCAATAGATGTAATTTGTTATTTGAGTTGTTTTTTATGCTCATCTCAATATAGTGTTATTCATAATATTGGCAGCTCTACTTAGAACAGTGAAAATATTTCGACACAATATAAGTAATTTACAAATAATGATTAAAGAAGAGTAATTGAAGCTGAATTGGTGTTGGTAGTAATTTATTTCTTACGCCGACCGTGGAATTTCTTAAGACGATGACAGCTTGAAATGATAAATATTCAAGGATAATTGACTTTGATGAGCATTTAATTTGGGTTTTATTAATTCCGTTCATAGAATAGAATTGGAGGGTGGAAGAGAGGGGAAGAAATTGCTAGAAGAAAGACCACTTGACCTGGTCACCTAACCTGACCTCTTTTTTCGAAGTCTTGTTCATTTTTTATAGTAGAAAAACAGTTCAGATAAGAGAGAGAGAGAGAGAGAGAGAGAGAGAATAGACTGGAATAGTTACCATATTCGGTCTATTGAATAGAAATTAAACGGTCTTTAAAAAAGAATTAGATTAACCACTCGTTACTTTTATCTTTAATAATATCAATGGCCAGTGAAAACGATTTCATTAACTAAAGGCAGTTTGTAGAAGTCTATTGAGCACGCTCCATTATTTACGTCGCACATACACAATTAAAATATATAAAAAAAAATTGTGGCAAATGAAGCGATAAATAAAATCGTGATTAAGTTTCTATTTTTATAATTTGTTAATAAACATCATAAACTATAAGTTGTTGATGACCATGAGCTACTGATACAGTTTGACAAGTAAAATAAAATTTTTGATAATCTAAGCAAAACTACTGATTATAGCAAAACAATGAAGATAAAGGAATTGTAAGACCAGTGAGATTATTTTAAAAAATAGATAGAATATGTGAATTTTTTTTTAATTTATATTTTTTATAAATTTGAGACGACATATTTTCAGATTATTCATGTTAGCTCCTTTTTTTATTATGTAAAATATTAAAGAATTTATTTAGTGCAATTTAGATAATCGTAATTGTATTTGATAGCCTATTTAAGATGTAAATCACTTTTATTATAAAAAAATAATTAAAAAAATGAAGTGGTAATTGTGTATGCGTATCGCCATCTAATGTTGAATAGCAAAACCAAGTCTGGACCATCGTCTGCCCCTTGTCAAAAAATTTCAGAACAATCTCAATTTAGAAATAAATCGACCATAATTTACATAAAATCTGAATTCCATCATTAGCATATTGATCTTTACTATTGTTATTCTGACCTTTTTTAATTGGTATGAAGGATCTAACCGTTTTGGCAATTAGTCTAATTTTGAAGCTGTTGCAAGAGATTTGTATTGAATAGAAAATAATAATTCTTTAATTAAAAGCTTTATGTATCTTTCCTTTTTGATGTCATTTTTTGTCAACTTTACTCTAATTCTGACTTCAAAGAACATATTCCGGAACGGACGTTTAGGTTATACACGCTTTAGAAAGGAAAAACTTCACGCTCTTCGAAATGAACAGCTGTGAAAACAGCTGCTTGCAAGAATTCTTCTTTATTCGAATGTCTGATTATTATTATTATTATTATTATTATTATTATTATTATTATTATACATATATTCCTAGTTAATAAAACTTGACTAATTGCAAATGATTAAAGTGTAAAAAAATCTTTAATGTAGAACTCAAAAACAAAAAGCGAATTAATCGAGAAAGATTGCCACCTAATTACCACTTTTTTGTTTTAGCCCGCTTTCCAGACGAATAGCCGCAATTTCCAGCCATAACTTAGGTTTAACTTCAAAAGCATTGTGTGTAAATCATAATTTTGAAAGCTCGTTCTATTTCACTATAAGCGATATTCAAATGAAGTTAATGAATAGTGCCAGCAGTGACATTAATGAAAACTAATCCGTCTGAATTCTGATGATGATGTTTTTTGAAATTTTGGCGGAGGAAGGGAATCTTCCATTTAATCTAAAAAGAGCGGAAGCCTGTAATTAGCATTGACTTTGAATTCAGAATGCGTTTCGCAATTCTCTTTTCAATGAATCCTTCGGGAAACGATCTCGTAAGAAAGAATAACAATTACGTCGCCGCGCTTTGTTATCATTTTTTTTCTTCTTTCTTTAGTGAGAAATTACAGACGATTTGACTGACTCCCTCGAGGCACGATGACGGCATTGAGATTGCTTAACTATCTCATTTGCGCTCCGTTTTTTATTGCGAAGTTTGTAGACGAGAGCAATTTAAAGGCCTTCTCTTTGCTTTTCTCACTCTAGTGCTGTTTGATTTGATTTGTTGGCAAGTAGTCGAGTCTTCGTTCCACCCATTTCAGCAAAATCTTATTAAATGGTAATAAATCATCTAATAAAGATCCTAGACCCTTTTTTGATTATATATAATGTTTACAGCAATATTGACCCTTATGAAGTTATTAATATTGTTGAAGCTTTCTGCGATTTCTATGGAATAAATATCTTTAAACGAAAGCTAATTTAATAACGATTTAATAACAATTTTCTCCATAGCCTATAATATATGTGGTAATAAGTTGCTCAATAATTTCAGTCTGACTCAAAAGAAAATAAATTGCGACAGCTGGCCGCAGTTTCAATGCAAAGATGAATTTCTATTAGCCTATAGAATGTACTTTTCATTATTTACACCGTTACAATGACTAATCAGTTTTCTATAAAATCTTCTTCCTGTTGATGCTTAGAAATTTGATTACAATAATGAGGCAGTCTTTGATGTGCATGCTGTCAAATGAAAATTCGCGGAATACATAAAATTAAAAAAAAAATTAAAAACTTGAAGTTCAAGTTCGTACAGAAGTAGTAATTTTGTGCAGTTATGACCATATGATTGAGTAATTTTCGTGGAGTTACATAATTTTTAAATATGAAGTAAACAAAGAGTAATAAATCACTCCCAGAATACATATTTACACAGGATCTGACGTTGTTCACACTTCAAATTTTTACTATAAAAACTTCGCACGGTCGCATTTCTATGTTTACTTGGCATTTCGTCGTAAGTTCATTGATGAGGAAAACCGTTTGCGAGGCTTTTTCCTTTCTTCCTCTCAGACAGTCGAGGGAAATGCCCTTGGGAAAAACCGCGATAACAAATAATCGTCTGTAGTAATAATAAATTTACAGTCCATTTTGATTTTTTAACCTTTTAAACGCCCTTCCATTGTATTTACAAGACAGACCTGAGATAACATTACGTCGGAGTTTCTTATTTTATTTGAAAGAACATTTCTATTTTATTTGAAAGAACATCCCAGAATAAAATTTTTCAACTCGTTAATGTTTCTCTTTTAAATTCAAGGTCTTCCTTGAGACATTTACGTGGGCGTCAATTTGAAAGGAAGTTGGGGGTGTGGCTGTAAATATTAACAGCTTTTTCTTACTCAGCGCCTGTTTTTCTTCTTTTTACACATCTTTGTTGGTAAACATTACGCGAGACGGTAATGCGAGTTAAATATCGGAGAAATCTCTTTGATAACTTAAGCCATGCGAACAAAATTCATTCCATGTAAAATCTCTCCTTGGTAAGAGACGAAAGAATGTTGGTAGAGAAGTTTTTTTTAAGAAATTTTGCCTTGAAAAACATCGATGGAGAGATAGCATTGACCTACAATTTTAAGACAGGATTTAAATGTAAATGTTGGAAACAATTTTAGTAATTGGATCAATGTGTCTAGCCAAGAGTGAAATTAGAAAATTAAGATTCTTTGTATTGAAAGTTTTCGTTTACTGATTGATTGATTGTATCACAGTTAGAAATAGCCAAATTTAGAAATTTTCCTATAGGAACTGATACAACAAAACAATTAGTTTTTATAAACATATATTTTGTAATTTTTAATTTTCAATTATCCACACTTTCATTTTCTCAACGATTTATGACCAATTGTTGTAATTCTGGAATATATAATTCAGATTAGACGCTAACGAGGCCATTGGAGATAGCAGAATTGCAGTTCACCTACGGAAGTGTTTAATTTTAAATAGGTCAAGAGATGATTAGCTAATTCAAAATCTGCACAGAGAAGGAAGCTTCTGGACTATGTTGCTGTTGAATACGAAAATAGACTCACTTCAAATACCATTACACCCTTAGACACTCGTTTAACGTGGGTAGTTTGCGTCATTAGGTTGTGAAATGCGTTAGTGAACAAAAATTTTATTACTTAGATTGTCGAATATTTTGTAGATGAAAAGAAATAACTAAAAGTTGCCCTTTAAACATACTGAACTTCGAGTCGTCGATCAAATGTCTTTCGAAAGTGATCTTTTGACTTAATGAATCAACAATCCTTAAGTTTGTATCAGTTTACTGGTGCCATTAAAGCTCCAGTAAGAAAAAAAAAATGCTGACACGCAAATAGCGAAAAACTATTTGAATATACAAAAAATAAAACTTGATAACTTCGATTTGAATAACAAAACGAACCATTTTTTGTACTTAGTGATTTTAGAGCATTGTAGTACTAAATACGGAATAAATCAAAATCTAATCTTTATTTTTCAAGATAACATATTGCAAACCTGGATTATTGTTTTACATCAATGATAGTCTAAAAATTTATTATGTTCCCAGCTATTTGTGATAAGTTTCCTTGTCATGTCTCGTTGCCCCCCTTTTTTTTTCCCTCGAGTCTTGTTCAAACAGTATTAACGTCGAAAACCGGATAAGTAATGGATCCTTTAGTCAACAAAAACGGGTTTTTTGAAACTGCAGTCGACATAAAAAAAGAAAACAAACGAAGGAAGGGATTGAAAAAAAAAAGGCTTTTCTGGTTGTTTGTGGTCGTTTTTATGGGGAGAGAAATTGTTTTAGGAATAAAGGAGAATGTACTTCTTATGCAAATTCCTCTTTCAAGAATACCCATTATTCAGTGGATAGTAGAATCTAATTTTGATATTTGTCGAAATTTCGATATTCTATATGACTATATCTGTATAATTTTAAATGTCATTCCGGAATGTTGCGCTATTCTGGTGCAATTAAGATGCAAATATTTAAGGCTTTTAGTTTATTCTTCTTATTAAAGCTAATCGAATAGGAACTACCGTATATTATTTAGTGAAGCTTATGTTTTTTTTGCTTAAATAGTGTTTAAAGTTCCTAAAAATGCAATCTGCCAGACGTAGGATTCCAGTTTTTCGCCATCGACAATGTTTGCAAACTAATAAACAGAAATTCATAATAAGTTGTTATTATGAAACGACTTTTTCACGACAGGAAAATCCAAACGCGAAAAATTATCATACAATGGCGAAATCTGCAGAAACAAACATCGACGAATTCGTTCACCCCTCTCTTGATAATTTTACTATGTAATCAAAAAGATAAATTTTATTTGTTTTTCTCGTTTCCTTCAACATTCGGCTGGTTAATCGATTTCGATGGCTAATTAGAAGTGGTTGTCATTTGAATGAATCTACGCTTTATTTTTTATGCACACCTTGGCAAGTTTTCAATTGAAGGTTTTATCAATTTGTAAGCGTAAATCATTGAGCAAAATAGAGCAATACCTTCCGATTGCAAAACATAAATAAACAATATTTGAATATCTGGCTTGATAGATAATTCTTGATAAAATTTTGCAATTGATTTGAAATTTCTATGTAGAAGAATTGAAACGAAATAAAATATTGTAAATAAATATTTTTTTTTTCCTTTTTCTTGATTTTCTTTTAGGTATGTGGTATGACAGGTAGAAGTTACACCTATGAATTAGTGCGACTCTTTTCTCGTAAACTGGGCAGTGCCCTAGTGAAGAGAGGCCTGAGAAAGGGCGATGTCCTCGGCCTCATCTGCCCCAACATCCCCGAATTTGCCATCGCCTTTCTGGGCGTTACATGCGTTGGAGGCATAATCACCACTATCAACCCAACTTACACCGCTGGTAAGTCTGCTCAGTCTAACTTTTCTCTATCTTTATTTGTTAGATACTTGAATAAAAATATCTATAGAATCTTTTTAAGAAGATAGGAAGAATTGAAACGATTTTTGCTTTCTTGTCTTTCTTTTTGTAGAAGAGATTGCGCGTCAGCTTCAGGATTCCGGTGCAAAGTTCGTTGTAACGGTTGGACCCTTGGCTGATAAAGTCAAAGAAGCGGTCGCATTATGCCCTCTAGTAGAGGTAAAGTCTATCTTGGAAGCATGATGTTGCATTTTTGGTATTCATTAACTTTGAACTGAAGCTGTCTGATGATTTTTCTGAACTGTTCTTACCTCTTACTGTTAGCTAAGTCATATGATATTAAAATGTGATGATTTGTATTGTAAAGAATAAAAACAGCTCTCTAAGCTTAATTGATATACAAGTAACAACAAGATGCTTCTTTGAGGGAGTAGGCAGTATTTAAAATGGAGTTGAAATAAGAGCTACACCATCCTAGTCAAATGGCGCCAAATATCTCTTTTCCTACACACAATCCTTGCTTCATACATGTTCTTTAATTATATAGACTCTCAAAACCTTATCTTCAAAGTGCTCTACTTTATTATATCTCTCTCCTGCATTTCCTATCCAAACATGCACTATCATTAAGTCAACTGTTCATTAGTCGTTCGTTCTATTCGCCTAGATCGTCTCAAAGGCGTACAGACCATATCCCCTAAATTCTCTTTACTCCACACTTTTTTCTTATACAGGTGTTCACAAAGTCCGGATACGATTTCCAAAGACTGTAGTGCATGAATCGTTTACATTAGGTGAATGGCCCTCTCACCATTCAAAAGAGGATGTTGTCATGTTTTTTTTGGAGGTCTCTAGGGCACCTTGGGAGAGAACAATGAATCCGGTTAGCTTTGGTCACGTTGCGGACTCAACAAGAGAAGGCTTTCTGTGTCTCCGTTTTGCCGACTGCAAGTCTGTTGTTACCGTTCAACGGGATTTTCGAAGAAATTATCAGATCGATGCTCCTACAGCCAAAAACATTCGAGGGTGGTAGAGACCGTTCGAGGAAACATGAAGGTCTGAGCATATTTGACAAACTTTCACTCGTAGCCCCCGGATATCACTCTGTTGTGACAGCCGTGAATTACAAATGGCCCATACAAGTGTTTCGACGGTTTTGTGTCGTCTTTTGACCATGAAAGCGTATCGGATCCAGTTGATGCAATATTGTCTACCAGATGACAGGCGGAACATCCCTGTATATCTATTTTACAAATAAATATGATTTTTTGAAATCGGATCCGGACTTTGTGAACATCCTGTATTATTAACGTATTTTCTGGGCTATAAGACGCACTAGCGAAAATTCAAGAGAAAATAATCTACTGTATAACTCACATTCGCTGTATAAGTCGCATTTTATGGCACGACAAATAAAAAATCTCCTAGACCATTCGAAAATATATTTACCAGAAATAATCCTTTAATTTCCATAATTACTAAATGAACATGATCAATAATGAATGATAAACACTCTGCAAATTTTTAGCTGCAACATTTCGGGTTTTCTTAGTAGCAATTCAAAATGACCGGCCAGTTGCCATGTTTGCCAGTACAGTAGTTTGGAAATCTCTTTTTCTGCATGAAATCCTTAATTAATAAGTTCAAAAAGTAAGTGAAATTACTTACTCATTAACTAATATTGACACAGTAAAAATACAAGAAATGAGCACGAGTGGTATCAGCCAAGGAAGTCAACGGATGCTATTGTGCACTTGAATTCCACCAGTGCTACTAAATAATCTTTTTGAATATATCAAGACAAAAACGTTTGAATTTGCATTTAAATTTTGCATATAAGTCGCATTCGCTGTATTAGTCGCAGGACTTTGCAGGAGCTAATATTTCAGAAAAAAAGTGCGACTTATAATCTAAAATATACGCTAATCAGAACAGTCCTTTCAAAGCTCGTGCCAATTTTCTTAAAAATTTCCTCCCCAGTATATTCGGAGGTTTCCTAACACTGAACGAATTTCGCTTCTATAGTCTTTACAACGAAAATTTGACTGGGCGTGCCTAATTAAACTTCCGATTTCAATTGTTAAATATTCTTGCAAAGTAAAATTAAAAAAGTCTAAGAACTTTAATTGAACACGCCTAGTCACGTATAAATCAATTTCTGGTAACAGCTCAATTTAGAGAAAACCCTTTCTTTATTATATCTAAGTATATACGAACAGTGAAAAGATAACTAAATCATTTTATATGCATAGCGACTTTCCAGTTGTAGTCAAGGTAACTGTAGTCATTCTCAATGACACGCGCCTATATTAATCTACGTTATTCTCAAACAATTCATTAAAAGCACTCGAACTCCGTACTCTGGCTTTTCCGCGTGGGGAAATCTTTTTTTTATAAAGCATCCTTCATATTGATGATAAGAAAGTAATACCTGTGGAAGATTGCTTTCAATTATTATGAGCCTGCTTAGTCATGAAAAATAAAGAGATAAGACAATAGGTTGTTGATCTGAAGTGCTGCTTAATGAGATTAATTGCTTTTAATGATTGAAAGAATTATTTTAAATGTATAAAATTTATATATTTTTCTTGTTTTAGGAAAGTTTTGCCATTGGAGAGGCTGAAGGAATGACGCCTCTTCATCAAGTGGCTGCCGATTTGGGAGACTCTTTGGTGGAATGTCCACCAATCAACGTTGAAGAAGACGTTCTAGTCATGCCTTACTCTAGCGGAACCACTGGTCTGCCCAAGGGTGTCATGCTCACCCATCAAAATGTAACCACGAATATACTCCAGATGATGTACGAAACTGTAGGCTACCCATGTTATTAGAATAATCTTAAGGTTTTAGTGCTTTTCTAATGTTTATTGATATTTTACAGGCACCCTAAAATGGTGAACATCACAAAACCAGGGGAAACGATGCTCGCCATCCTTCCTTTCTTTCATAGCTATGCTATGAATGCCATCATGAGTGCTGGTCTCTATCATGGCGCAAGAATTGTCACTCTCCCTCGTTTCGAGACGGACTCTTTCCTGAAGGCCATTCACGAATACAAGGTATATTGGAATATCTCTTAATTCCAAGCAGCTCAAGAAATTTTATAATGAACTGCCCAATTAATACAATGTTCCCGTATTGTTTTTCCTATATAGCCTAACATCATGCACTTGGTACCTCCTCTAGTCAACTTTTTGGCCTCTTACCCTGAACTAAACGTTGACGACTTATGCAACTTGCATACGGTCGTCTGCGGTGCTGCACCACTCAGCAAAAACATCGTCTCAGCTCTTCTCGAGAGAATCCATCCGCAACCCATCATCTTCCAAGAAGGTTTGTTCATTTAATAAAAATAAATTTTATAAAAAAATCAGGTGTGGAGGTTAACTTTCGGATATATGTTCCCCTCCCAAAAATTTGCTTTTTTTTACATTCGAATCAGAGTCTACCCTGGCGGAAGTGGCCGAGGGAAAAGTCAGAGGTCAAGCTTTCCTTTGGAAGGGAAGTACATCCATTGGTCCAGTGTAGTGGTTTGTCTACTGCACTTTTTAGTATTAGTACTCCCCTGTAAGAGTTCCTGTTAATATAATTGATGCTCCTTTACCAAAACAAACTAAAACTTGTTCTGCCCAGTTTAGTTTTATTATAATGAATGTTGGTGTTGATGCCTTACCGAGATAACATTTCTTCTCTTTACCATTTAATCTTAAATACTGTGTGTTCTCCAAGTTGGTGTTTTCTTAAATTTTAATAAAATGTTGTGTAATAATCATCTTGCAAATTCTCTGAGAAGTAATTAAGTTTTTTGATTTGTTAGGTTATGGGATGACGGAATTGTCACCAGTTTCTCATCTGTCGCCAAAGGATTCTGGTAGAATAGGGACGTGCGGCGTTGTCGTTCCAAACACAGAAGCCAAGGTTAGTAGAGCAATGGGGATGAAATAAAGGTTAGGTGGCAATGGTTGAAGCTTATTTGGGCAAACAGGGTGGATGTATCTGTTCTTTATATATTTCGGTACATGTACATATAAAGCCCTCTGCAATCATTTAATATTAATTGAAACTGTATACAAAGTTTGAGTAGTAATACTACAAATACTGCTCAGAATAAAGATCTTTCCATCTCTGCTTTGCACATCGTAGATCAGTGCTTTACTGTACAGAATGTTCAGAAAGTAACGAAACTGTATGGTGATATACATTTATAACAAGTGTTGAAAATGTCTTTTTTCCAAACGTCCTCTGGGAAGGTTCAGTTCCAACAACGTTAAATGTTAGTCTGCAAATGTATGAGTATAATTTGGACATGTGACATCTTTCCCCAAAGGAAGAAAAGAGAGTGACAGCACAATTGTTTTGAAATCAGTCGTTCTCAAAAGATGGTAATCCATGGATTCGTCCAGTTGGATCCATATCCATCGTCTAGTGATGTGGCCGCAAGTTGTTCCATTATCTTAATGTAATGCTCACTGTTTACCATTTTCTGAAAGAAAATATGAAAATCTTTTGCTGGAGACTACCAGGCATGAACTTTCTGTGAATGAAGAGGCAACTCATTTTCGATATATAGGGTGGGCCAAAAGTCTGGACCCACCTAAACGCTATGGGGGGAGCTAATGATTTCGATGAGAGATACATTATTAAGGTTGGGGGAAAAACTTTTATTTATTTGACCAAGATGGCCGCCATCTTGGAAGCCGGCCATCTTGGATACTACTCCAAATTTTCTAAAGGGAAAGGGGGGGGGGGGGGTCATGTGATATATGAAGTGCAAATGGAATTTCCTGACAAACTCAATGGTGTTGTAATTTTTTACGTATCTTTACTCATTCTTGAGTAAATGCAGTTCTTTGGTCAAGCACATCTACATTCACCAACAAGCCACAACTGCTGGTTTCCAAATTAACAAAATGTCAGAAATGTCCTATAAGAGTGTTCAATACGTTGCTCGCCGTTTCTGATTGTGAAATCCAGTCTGAAGCTCCTTTCATTTTGAACGTTCAGTAGCACATTGAGTCAAGTCTGTATCAGATGTTCAGTGTTCAATATCTTCTTTGCATATACCAGAGCTTCAAGTGACCCCAGAGGTAAAAATCCATTAGGGTTAAACCCGGGAACCTGCAATTACCCAATCGTTGGATTGGCCGATGTCCACCAGTGGAGTGGCCCCCTAAATCCTCGGACTTGACACAATGGATTTTTATTTTTGGGATCACTTAAAGGCTCGGGTGTCTACAGAGATGATATTGAACATTGAACATCTGAAAAAAGCTTGTCATAGTGTTGACCTCCTGAATGTTCAACTTGAATGGGATTTCTTTAGTTTGGATTTGACAGTCAGAAACGACGGGCAGCACATAAAATACATCTTGTAGGACATAACATTTGTTACATTTTGTTAATTTGGAAACTAGTAATTATGGCCTTTTAGTGAATGTGGATGTTATGTCTAACCAAAAAACTGCATTTACTCAAGAATGAGTAAAGATAAGTAAAAAATTACAACACCATTGTGTTTGTCAGGAAATTCCACATGCATTTCGTATATCCACATTATCCCCTTCCCATTTGAAAATTTTAGGTTGTATCTAAGATTGTCAACTTGGTCACATTACCAAAAGTTTCCCCCCTTACCCCTAATAGTATTCCCAATTGAAATTATTAGCTCCACCCATAGGCTTTATTTGGTTAGGACCAGAAACTTTTTGAGCCACTCGGTGCAAGATATAGAGGCCTTGCAACACATTTTCATTTCCATATCTTATATATCCAATCGCAAAACAAAGACCTTAAAGTATATTGAATTTTACCGATAATTAACGTACCCATTCAGGTGAAATGATGTTTCATTTAAATTACCCTATATGGTTGCATTATTTTCTGAATACCCTGAATAGCCTTTCACGAAATTACTCAGTAAATACTAACCAGCATTACTTTAACTATTTCCATCGTCTCATTTTCTTTCTTCATATCATGTATATTTGTAGTTTACAGCTTCTAAGTATTCTTCTAGCAATAGTCAAGTATTAAAAATCTTGGTCTGATTACTTTTTTTTTCTGTAAACATGTATGAATTATTTGTATGTGAATATTGTTTTGCTAATTAAGTTTTTCCCTTTAGGATCAGAGCTATGGATGAGAGTAAATTTGTTTGGATGTGGTTAGTCAATAAAAATTTTTTTAGCATTAGTGTTATTCTCGTAAATATTTAAGCAAAAAGAAAGAATGTTCATATTGTCATTATTTTTAGTGGATTTAAACTTAAATCCAGTAATATCTTATAGAGTATATATCATTTGTTGTAGCTCTAAGTATATCGGTGGTGGAAAGTGCTTGCAATTTTAATGTTGCATCTAAAGTCTTTGATTACAGCAGAATAAAATAAAACTCCCGTTTCTTCTCCGAAAAGTCTTTTAAATGTAGTGTTCTTTTCCTTTTACTTTTGAATTGCAGATTGTCGATTTGGATACAGGTGCCGCTCTCGGTCCAGGACAAGCGGGCGAGTTGTGTATTCGAGGGCCGCAGGTGATGAAGGGTTATCTGAACAATCTCCGTGCGACCCGAGAAACCATTGACCGTGACGGGTGGCTTCATACAGGTACAAAATCCCATTCAAGCACCCATCTATTTAAAAATATTATTCTGAAACAATTGTCTTCTGGAACCATAATATATTAAAAAAAATATTTAAACAGGCGATATCTCCACCTACGATGAACATGGTTTCTTCAACGTCATCGATCGAATGAAGGAATTGATTAAGGTGAAAGGTTTGCAAGTAAGTATCACTTTAGCTTCTGGAAAAAAAATATAAAAAAAATTCTTCAATGAAAGTAACAGTAACACGAAACTGTTTGATTGCTAGGTGTCACCTTCTGAACTGGAAGATGTCCTGTTGACTCATCCAGGAATTGAGGACGTGGCTGTCATCGGAATCCCAGACGACATGGCTGGCGAACTTCCCAAGGCTTACGTCGTTCCAAGAAACTCTTTCGTCTCTAAAGAAGACATCTACGCTTTCACAGAAAGTAAGTCAATGTTTGAAATTCCATTTAGGAATCCCACTGGTTTCACTAGTAAAACACCTGAAAGCAAACTCATCAAATAAATATCGTTTTCTAATAAGATGTATCCTACAAGTAAGATATTTAATTTGTAGAACAGGGATTGGCCTAAACTATTAAGTAAAATGCAGGTGCTCATATAAGATTGAAAGAAACTTCTAAGCATTTGCAGCTAAAATTCTATGTGGGTTGTTGATTCGTTGGTTCGTTGGGTTTTGAGTGCATCAACATCTAGGCAATTTTGCACCCTTTCACATGACTGGTATCTTAACACAATCCAGAGAGAATCCTTAAATATTATCTTTTCTAATCCCTGGAGATAACCACAAACAAACATGCCGACAACGAGATTCGAACCCGCATGCTGAATTATTGAAGAAAAAGCTGGAAAACCTATGCCACAACATATGTTGACCACCAGGCAGACTATAAGAGGTGTACTGAAAGTAAAGTCTGTCAGTTCATAACTCCTTTATTAACAGCACAAGACATTTCATATATATGTAGTGTAACCCTTTGTCTCTAATATAGTATTATATTTATTATATCCCCTTCATCCATTCCTACTATTATTGAAAATATTCTCCGCCAGTGGCAATGTATTCCTACTATCTCTGAACTCTTTTATCAAGTCCACTTTGGAGCTAATCTTTTGGCACCTGATGTCGTTTCCTTTGCTATTCGATCTGCCTTTAAACTTTCTTCAGTTTTTGTGGACATAAGCAATAGTACAACTTTCTTTGTTCAAAAACTCTGATTGCTTTTTATTTCTGCTTCGTAATCTAACCTGATCTAGAAATGCAGATTTTGTTTCAGCATGCAGTAAGGATTTCTCTGTCTGGTGGTGTAAGATATTTTTTTCTCTTGTAATTGAAGAAATAAAATTTTTATTTTAGAGAAATTCAGTTTGCATATACTTGCCTAACCTAAGCTGATGTACATTTTTGGTACCTTAATATCTGTAAAGTAATTTGGGGAACAATCTAGAATCAGTCGATAAAACTGAAATCTAACAAAGCAATCGATATTTTTGTATGCAAAATTGTTTCACTTATCTAATTCATCCACCTCATCTTAGAGTTTACGAATCAGTTTATCCAGAATAACCCCTTTCTCAGAATATTGATCCTCCTCTCATTGAAAGAATTTAGAAACCTACAAATAATTTTTATTATTCTTTCCAAGAGATATTTCCTGAAAAACCACCCTTTGTTCTCAGCCCAATTAAAAAGTGTCTTGAACTTACTGTTTTTAATTTGCTAGGAGCAAGAGTCGAAGACGTCACTTGTCTCATGGCATTTGGCCAGGACACATGAATGAACTTAAACGTGGTTGCATAACGGATCAAAACCGATTTCAAAATATTAGATTAGGAAGTTGTAAAGTACATTAGAGTGGTTGAAGAAGCGATGCATGTTGAAACCGGATTTTTTAAAAAAGGATGTCCATAAATAAATTATCAGAAATACCAGAAAGTACTTTGATATGAAATGTTGAGTGTCCAACAAGAATTTGAAAAGATAATTATGCAACACTTGGTACTGTATTTGTAGGTTAGGGAACTGTCTAATGAAATATATTATAGCCGTAATCGAAGATAAATTCTAACATGCTCAACTATTTAAATTTTGGAGCTGGAATGTTATAGTTCAGTCTATGGATAAATTACTCAAATTCGGCGATTGATATTGAAAATGTTGATAGGTACGGTATAGAAATATGTAGTAAGTTGTATGATGTAGCCAGTGCCTTACGTTAGCATTAATATGCTCTAGCACTTCGAAAATTTATTATTATGTCCTGTATATAGGGTGTTTCTGAATGGTTTGTACAAACTTTCAGGATATGTTCCAAGGACCAAAACAAGCAGAAAATATCATATGAACATTGTGTCGAAACTCTTCTTTCTAGAGCTATAACGGTTTGAAGGTGTCTTGTAGTAGAAGAGTAATGATAATTTAAAGAACCATAGGCTATTTTGAGGCATTGCTGTAGCATTTGCCTATGACAACAAGTGTATTATCTTTCTATACCATAGAAATAAACCACACAGTTTGCAAGTCCTATACGCTTTAAGGTTAATTTCGTCTACTGCAAGATATCTTCAAACCGTTATAACTCTAGAAAGAAACGTTTTCGAGCCCATGTTCATTTGATATTTTCTGATTTTTTGGTCCCTGGAACAAACGCTGAAAGTTTGTACAGACCATTCAGAAACACCCTGTATATTTGTTGTCATCAGACCTATGAGAAAATTGAGAACACAACTCCAAACTGATTCAGTGATGACTAACACCTACAGGACCTTATTTTTTGTAACATGTGACACCTACGATAAGTTCATTATTTATTGTAACATGATGTACTGCATCAAGCATCTTACTACATATTTCTGTCTTACCGATCGACAGTTACAATATCCACTTACCGAGCTTTTCTGACGTACCTTGTAGAAGTACAGGGTGTCCACAAATGATTGTCCCGGTTTCATGATTTTATTGTAGGTGTATTATTTAACATATCATCACGAAACTTTGCAAATACATAGCGCAACTCGCCAAGTTTTTTTGGAAAAATGTCCGGCAGATCTATGTTTCCGTTTGCGGCCGCTAGAGGGCTACAGCTGCAAAATTGATGGAGCGGTCGTGTCGGAAATGGTGATCAAGAAAGCTGCCATGGTCTCCACGCTCCCCTGACTTAACCCCTTTTGACTTGTTTGTATGGGGGTATTTGATGGACTTGGATTATGATATATTAAATAATACACCTACAATAAAATCATAAAACCGGGACAATCATTTGTGGACACCTTGTATTTTTCTCACATACTTTTGCATTTGGGATTTCTTAGATTTCAGAAGGATTTGATAGCAGACGACAGTGATGAGGAATACTTTTAATGTTACAAAGTACGATTCTATGTATTATTGGTGATTATTTTCAAACATTGCAATTATTTTTTTCATTTCTAGATAAACTAGCGCCTCACAAGCACTTGAAAGGAGGCATCGAGTTTGTATCGATGATCCCGAAAACACAGACGGGAAAAATTCTTCGCCGCGAATTGATAGAAAAAGTTCGAAGCCAAGCGTGAAGGCAGACAAATTCCTAAATAAGAAGGTAAAGATAAAACGAGAAGGGGGAAATTGAAAAAGGATTCCTCAAATTGATAAAGGAACGAGAAACGGAGCAGGGAAAAAGTACAAAATTCACTGAGAAACTTTCGAAGTACAGAAACCGAAGAGAAAAATTCTGTTTTCAATCTCCAATTTTCATTCAACGTGGAACGCAGTGTTACCTTTATTCACGAAAGAACTCACTCCTAGAATGGTAAACAGGGAGAATGAAAAACTGCGTGCAACTATAAATAAATATGTATTCGAACATTTTTATTATGAAAAATACGTATTAAAGTTAAATACTGCGCTTCGATTCCAAGAAATCAAAAGAAAAATCGAAAAGTTATACCAAATAATAAATTTTATTTTTCTTTATGAACTATAGTTAAACTTATAAAGTTCGTCGTTCGTACCAGTTACAAATTCTATAACAAATTTTATGGTTATACAGAGTGAGCCGAAGACGAGTTTATTTTGAATTGTAAATATAGAGTGAAATAACACATTTCCGAAAGGAAGAGAAAAATGTTTTTTGAATTTTTTTTTTCACATTTTATAATAAGTAGAGTTTTATGTACATATTTAATATTCATAGTATTCATGCATATTTATAAAATAATTATTGTATAGCATATAAAATGGATTAAGAATCTTTTCTATTGATAAATATGGAGGGGGTGTGGTATGAATTGGATGATCCGGATTTATAAATTCTATATATATAATGTTTAAAATTGATTAGTTGCTGAAAGGGACGACAGAGCCTTGCATTTTTTACAACCAAATAACATTTACTTTATTCATTTACATTATTAATCTATTATATATTTATAACTTTATATCATTGTTCATTAATCCGCTTCTGAAAGTTCATCCATATTACGTGATCTTATATTTTATATCTCTAAGTAAAAACGTAGATATAAATAAATATATGAAAAGCAATTTCTTTTGCTCGGTGAAGTATATATACTTTCATATATTTGACTTGAAGAACAACAACAGGGAATGAGCTCACTCTAGGGGATGTTTAGCATTAAAGACTTTTTCTTTCTTTCAAAGATGTGTGTGTAAATATTGTACAGTATGTATACATTCCAGGAATTTAAGGTGTATAATATTTTTTTATATTGTTTTCTTAATAATGAAACGGGATCAAGTATTGTAAAATAATAAAGAACCCTCGTTATGTATTGCAATGCAACATGGTTGACTATTTAACAATGCAAAAAATTATGGATATATTTTAACAAAGAGGAAATTATGAGCGACTGTTTTTGGAATGGGAAAATTTCTTTTTGTTTTCGTTTCAAATGTTTTGAATTTCCTGTTATGGCTTTGGTGTTTCGCATGTAAACATTTTTAGGGAAATAAAAAGATTTTTTAATAAAATAGAATAATAGTCTTGTTGATTTTTTTTCTTTTTATTGGGTTTCATTGTCGTGCAGTTTTACTATAGGAAGGACGGTTTTGTTACCCATTTGCGTGATCTGAAATTGGACGGTTGTGAATTCAAGTTTCGAGTAATTCGATTTTTCAAAAACAGAGCACACAGCTACACCATTTTACATGACTACACCATTTTTCAAGTGAAGAGTAATACTGCTACATGCAGTGAGTTCCAACCCGACCGACTTCCCCAAGAAGTTTCTAGCAGTTTCATCCATTGAAACGTATTG
Source organism: Rhysida immarginata (assembly GCA_023313115.1). Classification (NCBI taxonomy): domain Eukaryota; kingdom Metazoa; phylum Arthropoda; class Chilopoda; order Scolopendromorpha; family Scolopendridae; genus Rhysida; species Rhysida immarginata. The sequence continues at coordinate 5,021,418 of JAHWFO010004499.1, read as the reverse complement.
CAACTAAAACTCTAAAGTTAGGATTAGTTCAGACCCATTTAGAATAATGGAGACATATAGAGCAGGGACCAGTAATCAACAAGATATTAGCATTTGTTGCACGTATGTAATAATCCAAAAATCCAAATCCAACATATTATACAAAACCAAATAGTAACCATAATCGCCGAGATCCCAAGTACTTTGAGGAAACGGTTAGCGTTTTTTTTTTCTTTTTTTTAGACTACTGAAGAAGACGCTTGAAAACGCGTGATGCGAGAACAACTTTTCAATTAAGAATCAAACATTCTTATACTATTATAAAATACCTATTTATTATTTAAAAAATAATAAACATGGCCGTTGAAGTCCCTTGTCCCTAATCAGCCCCCCTTCATCCATCCCTGCCCCATGTTATAGTAAGTAATTCATGGGGTTCAGGTTATTGCACAGTTAACGCCTCACTCCGTAGAAACGACTTGGCCGTAAAATGTTTTTAGAAATTGTTTTAATGTCACCTGATATCAAGTGGGTGATAGAGGCCATGAACAAATAAACAGTAAATACATGTATCAGTTTTTAAATTAACTTTAAACGAATTTTCTGAATAAAGAAATTTGTTAAAGTTACGTGAAAAGAAAGCTAATACAGTGGATCAAGATTTTACGTTTTTCAGCAAAAAAATGTACAATATGGGGAAATATAAAATCGAGGTCAAGGGAAAAATCAACATTTCAATCAAATAGGAATAAATACTGTGAAAGTGTAATGGAAATACTATCTATTAACTATACATATGTTTTATTTTACAAAACCATTGCAAAATAAATGGAATGATTTTGAAATAAATGTAAAAGAATTTGCGGATAAAGAACATAGAAAAAAATTAATATAAAAAATTGCACAAAAAAATTCAAAAAGTATAGAACATATAAATATTGGTATATAAGAAGCACCTGTATTTTGGAACTATTTTCATTGACTTATCTCGGAATATATAATTCTTGGATATTAATTTATATTCCTCGAAATTGGAAATATACCATAAAGTCAGATTTTCCATGATGAGATTAAAAAAGAACAAAAAATGGTTAAATAATAAAATAAAGCATTAGCATTAAATAACAATACATGTATTAATAAAAAGAACTTATTTAAAGTTATGTATGTTCTCATAAGATGGCAGCACCAACTAATTCAATTTGAAGTTGGAACAGTTTTGTAGCAAGATTAGGAGGTGAGGAAACGGGAAGCGAAACGGGAAAGCATGTTACCTAAACCAGAGTGAATAGAAAGGGGACTAAACCAGTTTCCTTTGTAACTAGCCGCCACAGCTCTGGGAGGAAAAAATCGAAAGGAGAAAATATTTTCCGCCATGGTAGCGGATTTATAGCATTGAAATCAATAGGTGTTGAAGCGTGCTCAGGCAAATATTAAACCCGAAATGCCGAATAAATGCGTTGTTCCCGGGTGTACAAGTGGCTATAAATCCAAGGTACCAAAAGGAAAAAGAATCACTGTTTGAGGTACCAAAAGATCAAATAGAGGCATGGAAGTTAAAAATTCCATGTGCTCATGATGATTACCCAAAAATTGCCAATGATAATTGGCATGTTTGTCAACTTCATTTCGAGCCTTGGTTTATTGATAAAACTTTTAAAACATTGATAAATGGACTAATTCATGAAATAAGTCGAGATCATGTAAAGCTTGTTAAAGGTGCCATTCCAAAATCTCTCCTAACTGGCCAGCGTGTTTATCCACAAAATTGCCAAAATCTCGGAAAACAAATGAAAGGAACCATCATTCAAACCAAATAGTAAGCATACTGTTATGTTTCTTTTAATATATTAATGTTTCCATCAAAAAAATTGAAAAAAGTACCTGATGTTCAATCCCCTCTTGTCCTAACCCCCCCCCCCCACCTACGTCACTGGATTCAATGAAAATATAATGATAAATGGTAATTTTACCTCTAAATTATTTCCCCTTAACTTTAGGAAATCCCCCAATCTGAACTCATAGGAGCTGAATACCAACTACTGAAGTACTGCCTATTGAAGAAAAAAAACAGCATTAATCCATTGATGAACAACAGCAGTGAACCCGAATCATCTACAACTCAGCCTTCCACGTTAAGATCCAATTTTTCTCAACTAGTGCGAAAATTTACTAAAGATAAAGAGCATGTGTACGGGCTTCGCTGGAGAGTATAATACCAAGCATGCAAACTGAAAATAAAACAGAAAGAAATCAATGAACTCAAAAGAAGAAATTTACGATTGCAGAAAGAATTAAAAGAAAAAGAAAATTGTCAAAAAGATTTTGAAAATCTTCCAAAGATACAGAACATCTTATTGAAAGATGGCCAATTCTAAAAGCAACAAAGGAATGCGATATTCTCAAGAATGAATTTTAGAATATCTTTTTTTGAAAATTAGATCACCATCAATGTATGAGTACATGAGAGAAAATAATATTCTTCCATTACCAGATGAGAGTATTCTTTATAACTATACGAAAAGCTTAAATTGTAGCTTTGGAATTGATCCAACTTTGTTCAGAGCTCTAAGGGAATAAATGCAAGAACTTCCTGACATGAATAGAAAAGGAATATTAATGATGGATGAGATGTCTCTCCGAGAATTTCTGGCCTTTCAAAGTCATACTGGTCGATTAATTGAAAAAGTAGATTATGGAAATTATACGTGAAAGGAAGACATAAACAAAGATGGGAATCATGCACTCGTTTTCATGTTTCATCCATTTTTGGGTGGATGGATTCAAGCAGTAGGGGCGTTTTTGTGCTTCCAGTGCTACCCCAGCAAATATTTTAGCCAAATTAATTATTCAGTGCATTCAATGATAGTATCCACCTAAGCAATAGTAGTATAGTTGTTAGTGCTATTGTATGTGATGGAGCAACAAATAACAAGTCTGCATTAGTCAGTTTTGAAATATGTGGGGAATTGGGCCAAGTCAAAACTATTTTACTCATCCTGTGGATTCAACTACTGTATACGTATTCCACGATTTGCCACATATTTTAAAATGCATACGCAATAACTTAATGAAGAGTTTTTTTTAGGTAAATCAGATTATAGTAAGTCGGGGGAAGACGCCATCCAGGGGCTAATTTCGATTACTATCGACAGATGGCAGAATCACTGATCTTGTTCTGTACGTGAAGGTACGATGATGTAATATTAGCGGCAAAACGGCGGAGCGATTAAAGAAAGTTAAATTTTAAGAATTTATCAGGGTAAGTGACTCATTTTATTCATTTGATATAACTTATTGGAACTCCTAGAATAAGGTATTACTGTTTGTTTTACGATGGGATCTTGGATGCATGGATAAATATGTATTTAGGGGGAAAACTCGTGGCATACCAATTCTATGGCGGGACCGTACTTGAATAGGACGTCACACTAGCGTCTTACCCTAATGTGTGGGGTGAACGCCAGCAAAAAATTTGGGGTATAATGCCACTTGAGGCATCTTACCCCAATCAGTATTTAAGCATTGAATGTTACACGTTACTAAAAGGTATAACCATATTATCCATGCCATATTAATATTACTATTTTCTGTTATAATTTATAATAGTTTTAACAAGTTTTACTTTAGTAACATGTCGTAAAAAGTCACAGAATTTTCATAACCTATTAATAAGTTATCTTGTAACCGAATGCTATTTATATTTCAGAAAATGGCACGTAAATATGTTAGAAAAACAAACCGAGGTAAATGGTCTGCTGAAAACCTAATACATGCCATTGCAGATGTCCGTTCCGGGAAAATGACTCTGTGGAACGCGTCAAAGAGGTATGACATACCCTATAGGAACCTACAACGCCGTTTGAAGATTAACGATGTTGTCAAAAAGGCTCCAGGACCAGGAGGGACACTGTGATTTGAGAATGAGGACAAACTTGTGCAGTACATGCAGACGCTGGAAAAGAGCGGCTTCCCTCTGAGAAGCATAAGCGTGTGTCAGTTAGCCTATTCATACGTGAAAAAAGCAAAATTCCTCATCGCTTCAATCGTGAGGAAACTTGCAGGATACGACTGGTTCCAGCTCTCTTCATGCAAAGACATCCTAACTTGAAATTGAGAAAAGCACAGGGGATCTCAAGAGCACGTTCCCTTGGAATGTGTCACGAAGAAGTGCACCAATACTTTCAACTTCTGTTGCATCATGTGACATCAAATGAGAAAGGAGAGTCAATTACTCTGGTCGCTTCCTGTAACGCCGAAGGACATTTTCTCCCTCCATTCAGTATCTTCAACGGAACCAGGAAGCGAAATCAACTCAGCAAAGGAATGCCTCCAGGCTCGCATGTAGAAATGGGTGGAAAATCTGCGTATATGACTGCGGATATCTTTTTGATATGGAATGGTGTTGCTAATTCTAGATGGACACTCGTCACATTGCTCCAATATAGAAGTGCTTGACTATGCTGCTGAAAATCAAATCGTTCTTTTGTGCCTTCCAAGTCACACAACCCAATACCTTCAGCCACTTGATAGGTCTTTTTTTGGACCGCTGAAGAAATATTGGCAAGGGGCTTTATCAAATTGGATCCGCACCAATAATGGAGCAAGAATTACAAGATACGAATATGGAGAATTGCTAAACAAGGATGGTGTCAGGCGGCAACCGTTGGAAATGCTCTTGCAGGCTTCAGAGCATGTGGAATTTTTCCATATGACCCACATATCATCCCTCAACACGCCTTTGTCATATCTATTCGCACAAATCAAGAATCGCAAGCATTGCCTGGCAATCAATCAAGTCAAGGTACTAATGCCAATGCTAATGTTACCGTTAGTTCTACCAGCTCAGCAGCTGAAGCCTCAATATCTGAAGAATCAACTTCTAATGCAAAACCATCAACTTTTAATGCAAAACCATTAACTTTTGCAGCAAGCACCATCTCTTTTACAGATATCATGCCGATTCCTACTCTGAATGCTGGGCAAGGACCACAAAAACGCAGAAAGAAACAGCATGCGAAAGAACTAACCAGCTCCCAGAATCGTGCAGAGATTCGCCTTAAAAGAAGGAAGCAAGAGAAAGGAAAGGGCGTCGGGAAAAAATCAGCAGGCCCAAAGAGGAAACAAGAAAAGTCAGAAAATAATAATAAGAAGAAATGTCATTCCCAAGAGAGCGCTAATGATCAAGATAATTATTGTTACATCTGCAATGGTTACTATTTTGCGAAAGGACAACAGAGTGATTGGATAAAATGTTTGGGCTGTAAAAAATGGTTTCATGAAGACTGCAGTGTTCTGCCAGGCAGATGTGGAAAAAAAATGCCATAGCATTGATAACAGTGATGCTGATTAAATCAAATTAAAGTATGCGCAGAAAAGAATGCCATATTTTGATGTGGCATCTTTCCCACATATTTTGATGTGGAATGTTCGTCTTGCTGTACAGGTTAATTTCAAGATTATATAATCATATAGACATATATATTTCAATAAAAATAATCAGTCTTTAAAGAAGCTCTTTGCTTTTCCGGCTCGGCAGCCGAGAGGGTTAAGGTGCAGGTTTCTCCGCTCTCGACACCAGCGAGTCGCGGTTTCGAATCCCGCCGAGGGCATGGATGTTTGTGTTTGTCCCGTTCATAATCGTTCTTTCATCGTCATTGGGTCTAGTACAATAGACCTGAGGTCGCAGTGCTTTGTTTTTTGACAACCACCCGTTTAAAATTCATTACTCATTAACCCTTTGCTTTTCTAGTTATTCAGTAATTTGGTAGCACTGCACTTGCCTATCGTCATCAGTCTAAGAAAATGAAGATGTTGCTGGAACAATTTCATTTAGTTATAGAATGAATAATCTATTTGATGCTCTAAACTTAAGACATGCAACTGAAGCCATTAGAATCGTTAAGATTAACATTGCACAGTTCGATTGCATTGGTTGATAATCTCCAAACCGAGTAAACGCGACCCAACTGCAGTGTTATTGCACCTAAAAAGCCTTTCTAAAATTCCTTAAAAATTTTTGAGGACGAGAAACAAAAAAAAAGTTGGCTGTATTAGAAAATCCAGATGATTTTGATATAGAGGCAACTATTATAGATCATGATTATTCCACAACTGCTACAGAAGATGATGTACTCTATTATCTAGGTGGTTACTAAGTTACTAAGTTAAAAAATTAAAAAAACAGACCAACTGCTTTGCCTGCCGTAAGAACACATCACTCTCATCAAATGAAGTACCACCATATGTAAAAAACTTTGTGATGTGTAAAGCTTTTGAATTTGTGCATCATCCAAGTATAAAACTTTTCAGATTATTGCAGAAAATTATTAGAAAAACACATACAAAATTCATTATCTGCACAAACCGTTTCTAGAGATGTTTTTTTTTTTTTTTAAAACTCGACTATTGTTTTCCTTAATGGGTTAAAAGCTAAAAAATATAATTTAACTAAATAATAATAATCATTAACTGGAGATGCGTCTCCAAGCATAGATAATGATTTTTCAATTGAAAAATGGAAGGAAAAATTTTGCGACCCGGATTCGAACCAGGAACCTCGACTATCATGACCGATGCCTCTGCCAATTGGGATATCGCAGACACCAGGGACAGCCAAGCTGTCTCAAAGGTGTCTTAAAGACAACCAAGTTGTCACGGTTGAAAGCCCAATGGGAGACGGGAACCTGGCCCGCAGATCGAGAATTTCTCCACTCCAAACAAAGCCCAATTGGTAGAGGCGTCGGCCATGATAATCGAGGTTCCTGGTTCGAATCCGGGTCGCAGAAGTTTTCCTTCCATTTTTCAATTGAAAAATCATTACCTATGCTTGGAGACGCATCTCCAGTTAATAATTATTATTATTTACTTGTGAGTTCATCAACTTTCTGATGGTTTGGAGTGGAGAAATTCTCGATCTGCGGGCCAGGTTCCCGTCTCCCATTGGGCTTTCAACTGTAACAACTTGGTTGTCTTTAAGACACCTTGAGACAGCCTGGCTGTCCGTGGTGTCTGCGATAGCCCAATTGGTAGAGGCGAGGCCATGTTAGTCGAGGTTCCTGGTTCGAATCCGGGTCGCAGAATTTTTCCTTCCATTTTTCAATTGAATAATTTAACTAATTTTAATAGTACATCTAAAATTGAATATACTGTATAAATTTTCAAAATTTTAAATTTTGTTTTAAAATTATAATAAAACTACAACGAAAATATGTGTTCTTCAGTGGCGTATTTAGGGGGGGTTTCCTGGTTGCCCAGAAATCCCCTTTGTTAAAGGAGGGGCGCCAAAAATGTGGAAAAAGAGTTATTGAAAAATTACTTTATAAGCATCCGATCAGTGTTGGATACACGTGTGAGAAGAGGGGCAGAACTATCAACGGATCACCACCTTGTTGTCTTCACTTTGCGGTTCCCTAAATCCATGCCAAACAAGCGAAATACTAGGTCCAGACAGACTTGGCGCATCAAATGGGAGGTATTGGGAGATAAAGCTGTGAGGAAGACCTTTGCAGATACCATATCTTCATGTTTCAAAAAACTACCATGTGATCGTGGTACTGTTGAAGAGGAATGGCCGTTGTTTAAAACTGGTGTGATAACTTGGGCTGCATTATGCTGTGGTCGTAAGCGGCGCAGGACGGTGAGAAAAGGACTGCATGGTGGAACGGTGAAGTCCAAGAAATTGTCAAGGCAAAGAAGGAAGCCTATTTGCTATGGCTTGCAAATAAGTCGAATACGGTACACTGGGGCGCGAAAAGCAGCACTTGAGGCAGTATCAACAGCTAAAACCAAGGCCTGGGAGAAGCTCGGGGAGAAATTGGAGGCAGACTATGGTTCGGCGAATAAATTATTCTGGCAGACCGTGGAAAGAAGTCTCTTTCATCACAAACTATTAAGAGTTCAGATAGGAGGCTTCTGAAAACGGGGGAAAGTGCATTGCATAGGTGGAAGGAATACTTTGCATCTCTTCTTAATCTGGTGACAATAACAACTGACGCACATGAGATGCACCTTGGAGCGGAGAATAGTCACAGTAGTATCACCGAAGCAGAAGTCCCTGAAGACTGGCAAAGCTATAGGTGATGATGAAACCCGGCCCGAGATGTTAAAGGCCTTAAATCAGGAAGGCATCCTGTGGCTGACTCGGATGTGTCAGGTTGCTTGGATATCTGGCCAGCTCCCTAAGCAATGGCAGACAGGAATTGCTGTTCCTATCTTCAAAAAGGGAGACCGGAAAGATTGCAAAACTATCGAGGCATCCCTTTGCTCAGCATCCCTGGGAAAGTATACGCTAAATGTCGGAGAAGAAAAGTCGGGAAATAGTCGACTCCAAACTGTCGGAGGAGCAGTGTGGTTTCCGACCTGGCCGAAGCACGACCGATCACATCCTTGCTCTAAGGCAAATCTTTGAGAAAATTCTGGGTGTATGCAAAAGATGTTTACGCTTGCTTTGTAGACCTCGGTAGAAGCTCTAGAAGACCTCGGAGTGGATGGGCAATTACTGGTTGCTATCATGTCTCTGTACGAAAGTTCTGAGATGTGCGTCCGGATAAATGGCATTAAAAATATTATACATTATTCATAAGATTTTTTTCCTTTCCATCGAATCTTTATGTATTAAATTAGTTTTTTCTGTTTAGTGTTTTTATAAGGTTTATAAGTTCCCCTGTTTCATTTTGTTTTTATCTCTTCCGTGGTGGAAATACGTAAAATGAAAATTTATAAGTAAAATCGGTTAACGAAAGAATATTCTTTTGTGTCAAAATAAAAAGAAACTTTTCTAAAACATTTAGTTCTATTTTAACCATTAGTCTTGTTTTTAAAATTATAATTAAAGTTACATAAGGAGCGCCGAAATCATGTTAGGAAACCCCCATTGCAAAATCCTGGCTAGGCCACTGTTCTTAATGCAATTTTAATTAGTAAAGCAGAAAGTTCGCACCGCTAGTATTGCCTCCTTAGGCCTCCCAAAGTCAATAAACACACCTTGAGACCTCCTACTTGACCATGCACCACCAAGCGGATAAAGTTTTCATTACACGATGTACAAACAAAGAGTTCAACCAGCTACCTTATTATCTAGGTAGCCTTGCCTAAACGTAAGTTGTTCGCTACGTCAGCCAGTGGGAGGCGCTGCATATCTACAGTGCTATCGGGTGCTAAAAGGTACATTTGAACTATGCGTTTCTTGCTTTATTAAGTACCGAAAGGTGCTTTATGTTGTCAGTGTGGGGAAACGTGTCTGTCTGTCCGTCTGTCTGTAACTCTAACTCCTCCGAGGCTATGAAAGATTTTCAAAATCTGTTTTCGTCAGTCGATGAATATGGCCCATGGCACGAACCAATCACAAATATTATCTAAATCGGTTCAATAGCACGTGCACAAATGGTACCTTCACGACCCCACCTAGCAATATTCAATGGAGAGATATATTAAGTAATATATCAAACAAATCGTAATGACGAGATAGAAGCGGATATAAATTACTATTTTCGCCAATTGATAAATATGGTTCAGGAAATGAACCATTTTGAATAGGTTGAAATCGAAACAATGGCACGTGCTCTAATGGTACCCTTATGGCACCCTCAAAAATTTTCAATGATAAGATATGGCATGTAATATATCAAACGGCTTGGAATGAGGTGTCATGAATGAATATAACGTAAAATTAATGATAGTCGAAATTGGTTTCAAGGAACCTGGTTTAGTGGAACCATTATGGTTCATTGGAACTTCCAATGCTAAAATATGGCATGTAATATACACCATATTGCCATTAATGACCGGACACTTTCTATTTTAGACGTTTTGTCGAATATCTAGAAAAATTCTTGACGAATTATCCTGAAATTTTAGGGGTGTAAAAAGGATGTCACACCTCATATATTTCAGCGAAGGTTTTCTCCCGAAGGCAAATAGGGGATCAGCAAAGAAGTGAACCAAAAAAATAATGTTTGGAATCACCCTGTAAAAAATAATGCTTGAAATGCATTGTAGCTGTAGCATAATGCTTAAGAGGCCTGTGTTACTTTTCTGTGTTCATTTGTATGAGAATAGCACGTATATTCATGGAGATATAAAGGTTTCTTTAAAAAGGTCGAAATGTTTTCATAAGTTTTTTGTTTATAACACGCAAGATTTTCAACCCAATGCAATACTATTTACAGAAAACTTGACAAACTACAGTACAGACAACACCCTGCAATCAGAATAGAAAAATATTAAATATTTGATGAAATATGAGCATTTTTACTAAATAATGTTTAACTGCGCATGCGCATGCGTTACCAAATTGTCTTTTGCATAATTTATTAGCCCAAGTGAAAATTGAGAAAGATATCGCCGATAGAATGAGTTGAATTTCAGTTGCTCTCAAAAATAAACAAAACGATAAGGGGCTTTCTCCAAACTTTTATTTTTGGATCGGACACTAGTATCAATTTCTTCTTCTTACGCTGCTATGAAGTCAATATGAAGTAAAAAGTAAAAAGTGAAAACCACAACAAAAGTAAAAAAGAAATAAAAGTGTAAGCGCCGTTATAATTTATTGCCAGGATTGCTACTGTTATTAGACATCTTTGTTAGGCTAGATACTTGACTATGTACCGATAATGATAATTTTCTTTTAAATATTATTAATTTTTTGCCTTTTGAGTATATACCTAATGTGTTTATATAGTCTCTTTACGACCCAGTGTGAGGGATTTTGAGTATTTATTCACAATTTGTGTTATAAGCAACTCCTTTTCTAATTGAAGGGCTCGGGGCAATAAGAACCTAACCACAAGAAGAAATTCTTACTGTCATAATTACTGCTTGTGAAATCCATTTACAATATGTTTCAGTAATAATTTCATCAGTAAACTGCAATAACAGTAAAGCAAAACATCAACCATACAGAATTACAGATTTTTAAACAATATAACATCACTTCCTAAGGGTTAGGTCCTTATTGCACCGAGCCCTTCAATTGATTAAATCTTCCTTTGACTGTCAGCACTACAATCACTACTGTCTGCTATATTCACTGTGAGTTACTGGAAAGTTCATTCAATATAGGGTTTAACGGAAAAAGTTCTTTATTCTGCACAAAATATGTATCTAGGTTCGACGCC
>JAHWFO010004499.1:4856083-5009922 GCA_023313115.1 Rhysida immarginata | reverse complement strand
TTATCCTTTTTATCCTTTTTTTGCTTTGATAAAGGATAGTCTCTATCCGAAACGTCAGCTTTTTATTTTGTTTTTATATTTCTAGTCTTACTTTGATTGTAATCGTTTTTATTAATTATTTTGTTAATTTTTAATTAGTATTGTATTTATTTTTTCATTTCTAATATTATATATTATATTATCTATTGTATTCCAGGGTTTCTGTGTCTCGTTCTTTTCTCTTATAAATATTATCTATTAATACATCCAAATTTTTAGTTCGAGCTGTTATTTTTCAGCATGCAATAATATATTTTCTATAATTTTCCAGAGATTTTGCTCTACTTAAATTCCACTCTATTCTCGGCTTTCTTTACAAAATGGACTCGTCTTTTTAGCTGTGAAAATATTTAAATTATTTGAGATGATCGGCGTCCCCTCACCGTCAAATTAGAAAATGCTGCCTATTGAGACAAACCTACTTGGATAAATCTTGTTGATTCACCAAGTTTCTTATAAATTTTTTTCCTGCAAAAGTGGTTTAAATGGAGATAAAATTGATGAGGGACCAGTGAGGAAAAAAGGTATGAAACAAATAATGAAAATTAATTAACATATTCATTAAAATAGCTCAGTGATAAATTGAGAATACATTATGAATTTGCTCAAATAATTTCTGTACCTGTGACGGATGTTGGAGGGTAAAACAGGTTAATTTAAACAGAGATATACGCTCACTGTTTTTCAGTGACAATTTTCTGTATGTACTAAAACTCTTGCGTGTATTTATTTATTTATCTGTAATTCTATCTCCTCCTAGACGGTTTGAGCTAGCGACTTGAAATTTTCAGGGCAGGCTTATCAATAAAGGACCTGCTCTATCGCCAAAAATCAGCCCCCTACGACCCCCTCCCCTTCCCCACTTTCTGGGGTTTTCCTTTAAAATTATCTGCTTTTGCTTTGTAATTCCCCTCAACAGATGGCGCGGGCGGGCGAAGCCGCGGGTAACAACTAGTATCATTATACACGGCGAGTTTAAAGTCGCGCACATCAAAGTTTAGGTATCCGTAAAAGTACCAATTTGAAAATTTAATTGAAAGTAAAGTATCACAGAGATTAGTTGAAATGTTGGCTTTAGTTTTTAGCAGAGAAACTTTAGATGTTACAATAAACGATCGAAATGAGGTCCTCTTTCGCGAATACAAAAGCGTGTTCGTTTTACCAGATTTAGTGAGACTCAGCGAAGCATGGCAGTACTGACGTTAGAAATTGCTGTTGTGATGTTCGTTTTCAGCTCAGTAATCGGGTGAATTAATCACATAAACCACATTTCTCAGACAACCCCATAGGAAGAAATCAGGGGTGATAAATTTGGCGAGCATGGGGGCCACAATCCCCGGGAAATGACAATCCCCGCTGATCGAAAAATTCATTCAAAAGATGCATATTCGCTGTTCTTGGCAACATGTCGCGGCCTTGAACAACAAACACTTCACAAATGAAATCTCTGATTTCGGGAGGAAATCGAACAATCTGCACTGCCACCTACCGGGAGGAAATCGAATCTCAATGTGTGTTCACTGAACAACGGCCCATTAAACTTTGATGTGCGCGACTTTAAACTCGCTCTATATAATATTATTATATATACTTGTAAAAAATACAAAGACCATGAAATTTGTTTGTGCGTTCATCAAACCATAGTGGTACGAAAGTAATGAATTTGAATGGAGTTAATGCTGCAAGATAAAGATATAAAACTAAAGTGTTTTTCTCCTTAATCCCATGGTAAATCTTCAAATTCAGCATTAGGTGCGATCTACAAATAGCACGATTGCACTATTCTATTCTAAACAGCATTGGATAATAGATATAATAAAAAATAAAATATTTTGATGTTGTTTATGATATCCAACTGTCCAAAAATGATGTTTGATACGACATCCAACTATCCAGTTTTGATGTCAGATATCTAATACTGATATTGGATTGAATGTTTTAATATCAGCTCTCAAATATTGATATTAAAAAACGATATATTAATATTACCTATCTATTATTGAGTAAATGTGTAAATATAAAGACAAATAGTATAAACGGTCTAATATATTAATATGAAATCTCCAAGATTGATATTGAATAGAAGTCTTAATATAAAATAATAATATCAAATATTCGTTACAGAGTATGCAATTTTATAAGTGTAATATTACCGTTTCAATTTTATAATGGTTATTCCAGTATAAAAATATTAAATACGCTGTCATTTTATCACATCTGGAAATTATCTGAAATATCCCATACTGAGACTTAATATCAAATGTACAATATTGATATCAAATATGGAATCTTCATACAAAATCTTCAAAATTAATATCTTATATTCAATAATGATATCGATTCTCTATACAATTTTAAAACCAAACATCTAATATTAATATCAATTTCCTAATATCAATATTAAATGTCCAGTAATAATATCGAATATTCCTTCGTAATTATAAATATCTAATATTATTATTATCGAATACGCCGCTTTAATATGGAATGTCCGAATATGATATACAATATAAATGTCAGATATCCAATATTGATATTGGCTTTGACATCTTAATATTAGATACCCAATTTTGATATTGGTTACGATATATTAATATCTGGTATTGGTATTAAATACGATATCTTAATTTCAGCTATCCAATATTGACATTAGATATCTTAAATCAGATATCAAATACGATATCTTAATATCAGGTCCAATATTGATATCGAATATGTAAATTTAAAGACAAATATCTTATATAAACAGGTCTAAGATTAATAAGAAATATACAATATTGAGATTGGAGTCTTTATATCAAATGTGCAAAACTAATATCAAATATTCGTTACAGAGTATGCAATTTTATAAGTAAAGGTCTAATATTACAGTATCATCTTTATAATGGATAATCCAGTATTAGTATTGAAAATGCTTTCGTAATATCAAACATCAAATATTAATTATGAATACGCTGTCGTAATATATGGAAAGTATCTCAAATGTCCCAGATTGAATCTGAATATCAAATGTACAATATTGATATTGAATATGGAATCTTCATACCAAATGTCCAATATTATTGTCATCTATTTAATAATATCGACCAGGTTGCTAACCAAGTTGCCAGTGCGTAAGAGGCCTAAAGCTAAACGACTAATATTAACATATAACGTAATTATAAATATCTAATATTAATATCGAATACGCTGCTTTAATATGGAATATCCAAATATCATGTTGAATATTAATATCAGCTATCCAGTACTTATTGATATTGTCTATATCTTAATATCAAATATCCAATTTTATATTGGTTATGATATCTTAATATCATGTACCCAATATTGATATTAAATACGATATCAAGCATTCCAACATTAATATTAGATATGATATCCGGCTATCCATCATTGTTATTGGATATGATATCCAGCTATCCAATATTGATGTAGAATTTGATATCCAGCTATCCAATATTGATGTTGGATATGATATCCATCTATCCAATATTTATGATGGATATGATATCCAGCTATCCAATATTGATGTTGGATATGATATCCAGCTGTCCAATATTGATGTTGGATATGATATCCAGCTATCCAATATTGGATATGATATCCAGCTGTCCAATATTGATGTTGGATATGGTATCCAGCTGTCCAATATTGATGTTGGATATGATATCCAGCTATCTAATATTGATGTAGAATTTGATATCCAGCTATCCAATATTGGTGTAGAATTTGATATCCAGCTATCCAATATTGATGTTGGCTATGATATACAGCTGTCCAATAATAATGTTAGGACATCCAACTATCCAGTTTTGATATCAGATATCTTAATATCAGCGATCCAATATTAATATTGATATTAAATACGATATCTTAATATTACCTATCTATTATTGAAATTGAACATGTAAATATAAAGACAAATATTAGATACGGTCTAATATATTAATATGAAATCTCCAAGACTGAGAGTCTTAATATCAAATACATATTATTAATATCAAATTTTCGTTAAAGAGTATGCAATTTTATAAGTAAAGTGTAATATTACCGTATTATCTTTATAATGATTATTCCAGTAAATAAAGATAACTTTCATAACTTCAGGATAATTCTCTAATATTCTATTTGCTTTTAGAGAATTATCCTTTTTTGCTTTGATAAAGGATAGTTTCTATCCGAAACGTCAGCTTTTTATTTTGATTTTGATTAATTATTTTTGTTTATTATATCTTATTTTTTATTTAATTTGTATTTTTAATTTATCACTATTATTTATTCCAGTAAAGTAATTTTGAATACGCTGTCATTTTATCACATCTGGAAATTATCTGAAATATCCCATACTGAGTCTTAATATCAAATGTACAATATTGATATTGAATATAGAATCTTCATACTAAATCTTCAAAAATAATAGCTTATATTCAGTAATGATATCTACTCTCTATACAGTTTTAAAACTAAACGTCTAATATTAATTACAACTTCCTAATATCACTATTAATTGTCGAGTAATAATATCGAATATTCCTTCTTATTTATAAATATCTAATATTATCGAATACACCGCTTTAATATGGAATGTCAGAATATCATGTAAAATATGAATGCCAGATATCCAATATTGATATTAGCTTTGACATCTTAATATTAGATACCCAATTTTGATATTGGTTATGATATCTTAATATCAGTTATTGGTATTAAATACGATATCTTAATTTCAGCGATCCAATACTGATATTATATATGACATATCAGCTATCCAATGTTGAAACTGGATACAATATCTTAATACAGCTATCCAGTATTGACATTAAATATGATATCTTAATATCAGCCATCCCATATTGATATTAAATACGTTATCTTGATATCAGGTATCCAATATTGATATCGAATATGTAAATTTAATGTTATATATCTTATATAAACGGTCTAATATTAATAAGAAATATCCAATATTGAGATTGGAGTCTTTATATCAAATGTGCAATATTTATGTCAATATTTATACAGAGTATGCAATTTTATAAGTTAATATCTAATAGTACAGTATCAACTTTATAATGGATATTCCAGTATTAGTATTGAATATGCTTTCGTAATATCAAATATCTAATATTAATATTGAATACACTGTCTTAATATCAAATGTACAATATTGATATTGAATATGTAATCTTCATACCAAATGTCTAATATTATTTTTCTTTGTATAGTTGTGTCCACAGTTTTTGGCTTGATTCCGTTGTATTATTTTGATCTATTCAATAATGATATAAACTAGGTTGCCAGTGCGTTAGATGCCTAAAGCTAAATGACTAATATTAATATCTATCTAATATTAATATCAACTTACTAATATTAAACATCTAATAATAATATTGATTATTCATACGTAATTATAAATATCTAATATTAATATCGAATACGCTGCTTTAATATAGAATGTCCAAATATCATGTATTAATATCAGCTATCCAATATTGATATTAAATACGATATTAAATATCAGATATGTAAATTTAAAGACATATCGGGTATAAACGGTCTGATATTTATAATATCCAATATTAATATTGGAGTCTTAATATCAAATGTACAATATTAATATCAAATATTGATATAGACTATGCAATTTTATAAGTAAACGTCTAATATTATGTATCAACTTTACAATGGATATTCCAGTATTAGTATTGAATATACTTTCGTAATATCAAATATCTAATATTAATACTGAATATGCTGTCATATCTGGAAATTTTCTCAAATTTCCTAGATTGAGTCTGAATATCAAATGTACAATATTGATATCTGATATGGAATCTTCATACCAAATGTCCCATATTATTGTCATCTATTTAAAAATGATATCGACTGACTATACAGTTTTAAACCTAAACGACTAATATTGATATCAACTTGCTAATATCAATATTAAACATCCAATAATAATATTGACTTTTCATACCTAATTATAAATATCAATATTAATATCGAATATCGTGCTTTAATATGGAATATCCGAATACAATGTTCAATATTAATATTATGTATCCAATATTAATATTAAATACATAGCCCGGTATCCAATATTGATATTGGATATGATATCCACCTTCCATCATTGTTATTGGATATGATATTCAGCTTATCCAATATTGATGTTGGATGTGGTCTACAGCTATCAATATTGACATTGGATATGATATCCAGCTATCCAATATTGATGTTGGATATAATATCCAGCTATCCATTATTGAAGTTGGATATGATATCCAGCTATCCATTATTGATGTTGGATATGATATCCAGCTATCCTATATGGACGTTGGATATGATATCCAGCTATCCAATATCGATGTTGGATATAATATCCAGTTATCCATCATTGACGTTGGATATGACATCCAGCTATCCAATATTGATTTTGGATATGATATCCAGCTATCCAGTATTGAGTTTGATATGAAATCTAGCTGTTCAATAATAATGTTAAATAGGATATCCAACTATCTTGTCTTGATATGAGATTTCGTAATATCAGCGATCCAATATTGATATTTAATTTAATATCTTAATAAAGATGTCCAATATTGATATTGTATAGGGTAATTTAATATTAGCTGTTTATTATTGATATCGAATATGTAAATATAAATACAAATACAAATATTCGTTACAGAGTTTGCCATTTTATAAGTAAACGTGTAATATTATCGAATCAACTTTCTAATGATTATTCCAGTATAAGTATTGAATATGCTTTCGTAACAACAGATATAGTAATAATAATATTGAATATTTTATCACATCTGGAAAATATCTCAAATGTCCCAGATTCTGTCTTAATATTGAATATGGAATCTTAAATCTTCAAAATGAATATCATATATTCAATGATATTTACTCACTATACCGTTTTAAAACCAAACGTCTAATATTAATATCAATCTATTATTAATATCGACATACTAATATCAATATTAAACGTCCAATAATAATATCGAATATTATTAACCAATTCGTAATGACAAATATCTATAACCTATAGATATCAGCTATCCAATATTTAAATTATATACGATACCTTAAATTAGATATCAAATATTGCTATTAAATACGATATCTTAATATCAGGTATCCTGCATAGATATCGAATATATAAATATAAAGACAAATACCTTATATAAACGGTCTAATATTAATAAGAAATATCCAATATTGAGGTTGGAGTCTTTATATCAAATGTGCAAAACTAATATCAAATATTCGTTACAGAGTATGCAATTTTATAAGTAAACGTCTATTATTACAGTATCAGTATTGAATATACTTTCGTAATATCAAATATCTAATATTAATATTGAATACACTGACATAATATCTGGAAATATATGGAATCTTCATACCAAATGTCTAATATTATTTTGATCTATTCAATAATGATATCGACTAACTATCCAATATATTAAAAACGCAAAGCAATTTATTTAAGAGCAAAATCGGCACTCCTGCGCACGTGAATATGCTTTAATATAGAATATCCGAATATCATGTTCAATATTAATATCAGCTATTCAATACTGAGATTGTCTATCATATCTTAATATCAGATATCTAATTTTATATTGGTTATGATATCTTAATATCATGTATCCAATATTGATGTTCGATACGATATTCAGCTATCCAACATTGATATTGGTATGATATCCAGCTATCCATCATTCTTATTGGATATGATATTCTGCTATTCAATATTGATGTTGGATATGATGTCTAGCTATCCAATATTGATTTTGGACAGGATATCCAATATTGATATTAAATACAATATCTTAATGTCAGCTATCCAATATTGATATCGTATATTTATATATAAAGACAAATATCTTGTACAAATAATAACATATGGATATTGAATATGGAGTCTTAATATGAAATGTACAATATTAATATCAAATATTGGATACATAATATGCAATTTTATAAGTAAACGTGTACTATTATGGTACTAGCAGAGGACCCGGCGTTGCCCGGGATAATTACGCTTGTAGGTAAACAGAACAACCTCAAAAAGCTAAATTAAACCTCCAAATTGGTTAAATAATAACTCAATCACTACAATATAGAGCGAAGGGACTATCCATTCTAAGAAAAATCCGAAAGACAGGAATTTATCTCTTCACTGAAAAAATCCATTCTAGGTGATATACCGGGACTTGATTTACCAAAAAAAAAACTTTTTAAAGGCTCACAATGGATGGACCTCTCCAAGGATGCCTTCTAGTCTAAATAATTTTTTACTCACGTAATCTTCCTTTAGATGTACACTTGATGTTGTTGCAATTTCCTTTCTTCTTTCGATGTCTTGAAGCAAAAATTGGCCATTCATCACTTTGTGTAGTCTGGCGGTCGCCGATTCTTCTATTTACTTGCTTACCATTTGCTCAATACAGCACGGAGCTAAAGGAGTGCTTCCTCTATCGTCTTTCACTCTTTCTCAATAGTTTGCTAACTCATTATCTCCAGTTACTGGTCATTTTTAATGATTTTCAAGAAATTGTTAAGTACTAAGAATTCTCTTTTCTAACAGGAATTCTGTGCATTGAATTCTATATTGCATAAACTTTGCCTTGCATTGTTGGTCATGAGACATATATTGTTGATCCTTGCATAGTGTTGGCGCATTGCGTGTTGACACGATTGTTGATATCTATTGTTGCACAAAATTTTATTTGCATTGTTGGTCATGAGATATATATTGTTGGTTCGTGCAGAGTGTTTGTGAATTACGTGTTGATACCATTGTTGATACCTATTGTTTCAAGAACTTTGTCTTGCATTGTTGGTCATGAGATATTTCTCATTAATATTCCCATAACCATGAATATCGATTTTTTATCAATAATTATTATTTTTTCGAAATCTGATATAGACAGTGACCTTCCTCATGCTTTGAAGGTCATGTATACGAAATTTTATCAAGATCGGAATAAAACTGTAGATTTGTATAAAAAACAAACAAACAAACAAATATTGATATTCCTTATGGAATCTTCATATCAAATGTCCAATATTTATATCATATATTCAATAATGATTTCGATTCTACAATTTTAAAAGCAAACAACTATATTAATTTCAACTCGGTAATATTAATATTAAATTTACAAATTTTTTTGTTGAATATACATGTACATTTTTAATATTAAATATACAATATTAACATCGGATAAGATGCGTAATATCCAATGTCCTAATAATATTATTTGCTAAATATTGATATTGGATTTGGATTCCTAATATCGTAAGTACAATTTTAATATCAAACATCGAATTTACAAAATTTGATATACACTATCTAATATTAATAATAAATGCCCTATATTCACATCGAATAACTGCCTTAATATGAAATTTCCATTACTAATTTCGAATATGCATTCTTAATATCGAAGAGTTGCTTTTATATCAAATGTACGAGTATATTTTTGAATATGGATTCTTAATAACGAATATTCAAAAATAATATTTATATATCCAATAATTATATCTAATAAGCAATTTCAAAACCAAAAAAAACAAATCATGCAATTGAAATGCCAAAGACCATTAGGATTTTAAGTAATTCGGGGATAAAAAGGAAAGCGTTTCTTTACTAAAGAAATCTTTGATTGTTAGTGTTAGACGCGGTTGCTAAGGACGCCTGTTGTTGCTAAGGTAAGGCGTTGTTTAAAAGAACTGTATAGTTCAAAATCACTAAAAGTGAAGTAACAAAAGGTTAAATGGAGAGTGTATTAAAGTTCTTTATTTCAATACGTATTGAACTTTAATTCAAACGTATTAAAATTCTTTATTTTGCAAGCATTCCTATATAATGAAATGAGCATCAATTGTTGAAGCGTTCTATGTAAGCATCTATTATTTTTCATAATCTATTGATAAATCGTTTATACATGGAATTGTATTGTGAAAAATATGCTCCACTCAGTTATTTGTGACTTTTTGAAATAGATAGTTCACTGATTTTTTTCTTACCAACGGACCAGGGGCGTGGCAAAGTTTTAACAGGCCGTCGTTCGGCCATGGTTCTTCTGTGGCTTTCCAATACGTATTTCACAGGAGGACAAGGACAATATAACGGTAGTCAAGATAACAAGATAAGAGGAAAAAGGTTTTATCAAACCAAGCTTTTATAATGTTTTATTTAGTGGCAACAATACATCTTAATTTTGCAACAATAAACAATAGATACATTTATCTCTCGCCATAACGAAATGTCCAATTGTTACAACAATCAATTCGTAGTAATGAGTTAGTACCATTAGAACACGAACCAATGAACCGATTTGAAAATTTTTTTCTTTATCATAAATTGTCGTCGATTCTGCATAAGTGTGTCAAATTGCAGCTCCCTAGCTTGTCGGAAAGTTGGTTTAATATTGATTACAAGATTTGACCTAAACAAACTAACACAGCAAAGTTAATAAAAGCTATTAAAAAGATCCTTATGAAGAAGAATACTGCAATAGATTTGCGACAAAAGAGCATTGTAGGGAGACGGATAATGACAACTGAACAAAAACCACACGCTGTCATACGAGGTGCTACCCATAATATCCGAGAATTTGAATATTCCGCACAAACCAAAAACAGTACGCGGTTCTGCCGCTAGGTGCCTCTTGGTGAACCTTTCAACTGCTGCTCTGCCAAGTTTCGTAATCGTAGGCGTATTTCTTTGTAAGTTATTGCTGTTTCTGTTGCAACGTGTTCTTGTGCTTTTGTTAATTTCCAAATTATTCTGGTCAGACTGTCAACAGGAAATTTCACTATGAGGATTTGAAGAGACTGAGGGAAAATTTCGCACACATCTTGCTCGTTGTGAAGAAAAAAAATCATGGCAATGGTCCCCCATCCTCCCTACTCTCCTCACCTAGCCCCCTGCGACTCCTACCATAAAATGAAAGGGCGACGTTTTAACTCCATTGAAGAATCGCAAATGGTCTTGAACATCCTACAGCCTTCGGACTTCCAGGAGTGCTTCCAAAAATGGGAAAATTGCTGGGATCGTTGCACACGCGCCGGAGATGAATACTTTGAAGGTGACAGCGGAAATTAGGGTATAAGGTACGTTTTCGGCTTTAAAAAAAAAATTTCTTGGAAGTTTTGGGTAGCATCTCGTATAATATTGCCATAAAAAAGCGTGACTTTTCATTATTGTTGCGTGGAAGGACAAAAACCATAATACAAGAAATAAAGCAAAATTTATTACGTCAACAATGCTAATAATTTCAATAAAAAGTGTAAATTAAAAATGTGATTATTTATGATTAAGGAACTATATAAGCTGTTCTGCTGTTCATGAGATACCAAGTGCATAGCTATGCTCGTGTGGATAGCCCCATCTCTACGACCAACAATCTTCTGGTGCTTAGACGGTCTCACTAAGATCTTCAGTATGTTCCTATTCACTGTTTATTGGTCTTTTGGCTCTGGACGATCTGTAATTCAAAATCCGATCGTCCAGAAGCTTTCCAGGTAGCTTATTCCATGCATAGACAGCTTTCACCTTGGAATCTTTCATATGCTGATGATGCCTTCTTTCCAAATTCTCGTTTAATCCTCGCTGTACCATCATGATTAAATTCGTTTTCGTGTATTCCAAAGATGCAAGCCGGCCAGATGACCCAGAAAGCTGAGTCGTCTGGTTGCGGGTTCAAATCCCGAATGGATGTTTGTATTTGTTCCAGACTGTGTTAAGATGTCAGTAATGAGAAATGTCCTGGACTTGTGAAAAGACTTGTGAATAGCGCGCAAATGGCGTATATGTTGACGCGTTCAAATCTAATGAACTAACCAATCAAAGATGCAGAATACCTCAAGTTGTGACACTACCATTTTATTTGCACTTGCGCCTTAGCGGTAGCCGGTGAAACTAGGATGCAGCTTTCTACTTGGAGGTTAGCTTGCCTTCCATTTGATATTTGGAAACCAATATCCTTTTTACGCTATCAAGTGGGAATTTTTGAAATGGGTTATGAATAACCCTCACTATTGAGATTTCGAATATAAATAATACCATGACAATAATTTTATTTCATTAATTATTGACTTCAAATATCTACAGTATCTGTAAGATTGACTAAAGAAAAGAAATGATGTGTATTCCATAGGACAATACTAACAGCTTAAAGCACACGTGAATCTTTTGTTAAGGTCACGTGGTGGAGATGGAAAAGGGATGATACAACGAAGAGAGAACTAGGAGTGTTCGTTGGTGTCTTCTCCGCCTCTGTCACACCTTCTTGGCTCCGCCCAAGCAATTACTCCCGATTTACTCTGCTCCATCCAAGCCTGAAAGAAGGCAAGAAATCGATTTTCTAGTGAGAAGGAATAATTAAGAAGGAAAGGAACTGAAGTGCTGAAAATTAAGCGAGTTGTTTATATAACTGGCTTTTAATTAAATTGATGAAAGAATCGACTCCTATTTTATTTATTGTAATATTTTCGTCCTATTTAATTTATATAACTTAAAATAATAAATTTTGATTATATGTACTTAATTACACTAGTTTACAGATTTGTTTCCCCAGTGACAAAAAAGGTTATTTTTGGGGTTTTTGGGGTCGCTAAATCCAAATTTATTGTCAAAAAAGTTCGATCACATAACATTTTCAAAATATATACAAGGTGGATACAAAAATGAGCCCCCCCCCTTTTATTTTCCTAACCGAAGCAGATACGCCAATTTTGCTGAATCCAATGAATAGGAAATTGTGGGTGACCTATCCCACGTTGCATTTTTCATCATCCCAAATATGCAAATTAGGACACGCTCAATCCTATCTTAAAAACCGTAACAGATGCAAGAAAAATTCCAATTGAAGACTTGTTCAGCATGGGATTCCGAACAAAAAATTTTTTTTTCCAAAATCCGATGAACGGATCACCAACAATCACATGTTGAATTTATTAGTTATCTCCCTATGCACTTCACAAAGACATTTGAATGCTCAACATGCAAATAAAGAAATTACGTAAAATTGCCCTAATAACATTCACTTTCATGAGGAAAAGCAAATAAAAGGTACAGAAGACAGAACAATTCCAGGATGGCAAGCTACACTGTTCTTGAAATGGTCAACATGATCTTCTGCTTTGGATTGTTGGTGATCGGATTTTGGAAATTTTTTTTTTTGTTTTTGTTTTGTTCGGAATTCCATGCTGAAGAAGTCTGCAATTGGAATTTTTCGTGTATCTGTTAGGGTTTTTAAGATAGGATTTGAATGTGTCCTAATTTGCATATTTGGGATGATGAAAAGTGCACCATGGGATAGGTCATCCACAACTTCCTATTCCTTATATATACATATATCTTCCCATTTTACAAGTAAACAGATTTTACACACAAAAACAAAACTTAAAAATGTACCGCTTTACCAGTCTGTTTGTAGAAATTTGAGTCAGCTTTTCTTATGAGCAACCAACAATAATCCCCTAGTATATGCTCATCCTAAAATCGCTGGAATCGGTTTTCAAGTTGCTGTTAAGTCCTGATGAAAACGTTCACCTTCTTCATCACTCATGCTTCCTCGATTCTCACGAGGAAAAAAAAAATCAAGATGCGAATCCAGAAAGTGGATTTTTAAAGACATTAATTCCCATTTTGTGGTAATTAACCAAAAATTTAGAAACAATTTGTCTATAATTTCACTTTTTTTTTTTTTTTTTTTTAATTTCCCAAGAATTCTTTTACCACCATTCTAAAGATGTCCATAAATCTTTTTCAACTTCAGACAAACAGTTTTCAAATTTGTCATCCTTTAAATTTTTTTTTTAATTCGTGGGCCAACAAACATGTCTTCTTTAAGTTTGACTTCGGATAACCTTGGAAAAACTTAACAAAACCTGCTCCTTGTTTATCAAGGGGTAAAACAACCAGACATGATAAAAAATTTGTCTATATATTTGCCATCGGTAAACATACAAGTTCTAAAAATTGAAAAGTTTTCCTGAGGGAAGACAAAAGTTAAAATTCGTTTACTAGTGTTATATAGTTAGAAATAGTGTTATATTTCAAGTTTGTTTTTTTTTTTCTCAAAGAGAATTTCTTCCTCTCCTGCTAAGAGATGGCGATGGTATACGCTCGATGGGATCCAGTAAAACCTCCACCGCAAAGTGGCAAAGTTTTTAATCTATTTAATTACTAAAAAAAATCGCTAAATTTCTAGATTACCTAATCTAATACGATCTATAAAAATTGAGGCTTGTTTAGGCCTTCTTTGCACTATATTTTTTTTTAATTTTTATTTTACAAAAATTAGAAAAATAATTCACAAAATTTACAAAATCTACCAAAAATGAATGAGCAGTTTTGCTCGTGAGATTTTAGTTTAAAATCTAAATTACACTTAAATCGCTATATTTTAGAGTCCAAACTGACAGAATACAAATATAAAAAGAAAATAATCACTTTCAAAAATCGCTATATTTTAAAATACAAACGGACAGATTATAAATACAAACCAACAGTTTCAGCAAAAAATAAAAAAAATCAAGTCTAATACAATATTCTAATTATGGGGATTTTGCACATGAGGGTTTGTATCTAGAGGCTTTGTCCTATAGGGTTTTGTTCATTGGGAATTTTGTCTCTTCATTCGAATTTCGCGTTCGATATGGGTGTCAGGATTGTCATTTTTGTCCGATCCAAAAATAAAAATTTGGAGAAAGCCCCTTATCGTTTTGTTTATTTTTGAGAGCAACTGAAATTCAACTCATTCTATCGGCGATATCTTTCTCAATTTTATACGATATTTGCTTGGGCTTTTTATAAGAGTAGCTCTATACATTTAGCTAATAAATTATGCAAAAGACAATTTGGTAACGCATGCGCAGTTAAACATTATTTAGTAAAAATGCTCATATTTCATCAAATATTTAATATTTTTCTATTCTGATTGCAGGGTGTTGTCTGTATTGTAGTTTGTCAAGTTTCCTGTAAATGAAATTGCATTGAGTTGAAAATCCTGCATGTTATAAACAAAAAACTTACGAAAACATTTCGACCTTTTTAAAGAAACCTTTATATCTCCAAGAATATACGTGCTATTCTCATACAAATGGACACAGAAAAGTAAAACAAGCCTCTTAAGCATATGCTACAGCTACAATGCATTTCAAGCATTTTTTTTTACAGGGTGATTCCAAACATTATTTTTTGGTTCACTTCTTTGCTGGTCCCCTATTTGCCTTCGGGAGAAAACCTTCGCTGAAATATATGAGGTGTAACATCCTTTTTACACCCCTGAAATTTCAGGATAATTCGTCAAGTTTTTTTCTAGAAATTCGACAAAACGTCTAAAACCGAAAGTGTCCGATTACTTTTGGGTAGATGATGTATATGTAGTACCTGAAATGGAAAAAATACTTAATCTTTCTTCATTTTGAAATCACATTATATATTAATTTTTCTTCCTCTCTATATGTATTACCAGAGATGGATGAAAGGTATGGTAATGGTATATTACCTTTGATCCATCCCTGGTATTTCTTAGAAAACAGAAAGGTACGGATTATGTTTTTTGATTCTTGAGATTTTTTTTTTCTTAAATAATCTCAGTTAATCTCGAGTTGTTCTTTTGGATGGTTTTAATGTTATATAGGCCTATTATTTAGAAGAAAAAAAACATGCGAAAGCGTCCTATTTCCGAAAAGTTGGCCGTTTTCTTATATTAGTGTTTCAGAGAAATTTGGTGAAGTGTATTCTAAGTGTTCTTAAATATAAAGTATTAACGACAGGAATCAATTCAAAGCATGGGATCGAATTTCTCCTTGAAGAATCGAATCTTTATTTGGAGAAATTTTTTACTGTTTTCTATTTTCCAAATAATGGAAGCATTTCTCCAGAAATATCACTTACTGGTTGTTGTGTATGATATAGAAATATGTAACAACATATCGCTAACTTATTATAAATTTTTTCACTGAGCCCAACATAAACAAATGATAACATTAAATTGGGAGAAATCCTCGGTTGAAATAGGATGAACTGCATTGCGGTCAACTTCATGCGCCGGCCCTTGATAATGAGCTCCATAAGCTTTTTTGAAGTAAATATTTGTGGTGTTAAATTAATTTCTTATCTTTAAATTTACTCACAGAATTTTCTTTTTTTTTCTTAGCTAAGTAGTCTCAGTTTATTTATTTTTAAAAATTTTCAATTTCTAATGTTTTGGGCACTTACTATTTCGTCTTTTCACGTGTTTATCTCTTTCATCTGCTTTAGACAGATGTTTAGCAAACTAAAGAATGAAACCGTAAACCATACCCTTCTTCTTATTCCTTCAAAAGAAAAAGAATTGTTAAAAGTTTCTTTTGAAGCTTTCCTCACATCTCTTTACAAAGTTTACAAGCACACAAGCTATATTGTCTGACTCTCAGAAACAAATTTTCCAAAAGCAAATTTTTATCCCGAAAGAGAAGAAAAAGAAAGCGGCACATAATCTACTGAGAAGGAAGTTGTTCAATCGGGAGGACGGACGGACGATGATTTCCCGGAGCGGCTGGCATTCAATGCCGGATTAAAGGAGTAGTCTTATTAAAGGTGGCCTAATCAGGTGGGTGGGCTAAAACCTGCCTCCCTTGCAGGCTTCCCTGGGTCTAGGAACCCGCACTCCCCATTTGTTCGCCTCGCTTCAGTTTGGCTTCCCACCGCTTTCGCAGTCCCACCAGAGACAGCGATGGACCTCCCCGAAAAATAGAAGAAAAGGTCGACAGGGGGTTTGCCCGTGTGTAACGAGAGAAAGGGTTAAATGTGTGGAAAATTAAAAGCAAGAGAATGTGCAAGTGAAATTTGTCAGGTTAAGTTCATAGTTCGTTAGGAAGTGGTAAAAAGTGGAAATGGGGGAGCGATACATTGATTTCAATGGCCTAACAAATGAACAGTTCTTAATACCATGAAGCACTATTGAATGCACTGTGTAGAATGTTTTTTTTTTAGTTATAGTCTCAGAGAAAGTACAGGGAGAAATTCGACAGGAGATTTTTACGTTCTTAAATGCTAAGTGGAAAAAAAAATGTACACTCCAGGTAAATATTCTATTCACGAACTTAAAAAAAAAAAAACAAAAAAACTTAAAGGGCAAAAACATACGAAAAAAAACAAGCATGAAAGTTTATTAAAATTCAAAACCACAATTCGTTTTAAACATAAAATATTTTAAAAGATAATTGTCAAGGGTAAACTGTGGAATTTATTGAAAATGAAAAAATAATAGGATTAAAATTTCTTCTCGATTCACATTTGTCTAAAATGTTGATTTTTAAAATTAAATATAAAATGATCAAAACAATAAGAAATTATTACTGTGGAAAGGAACTAACTCTAAAGTGATAACCTCTTGTTCACAAGGACAAAATAGAAGTACCTGATACTTATTTCTTGTAGATTAGAGATTATTACTTCACAGTTATGATGTTATTCACCTAGCACACCTAGCACATGGTGATAAATACATGTCTCGTCGGTGGTCACAACAACAAGCCTTAGGAAGCTGTCACCTTCCCTATCATGAAACAGATTACCACCCGGATGGTTTTGTGATCCTCGGAGAGTTGCTTAGGGACCCATCTGGCACAGATCTTGTTGAATTTCAGCTTATCGTGGACGATGGTCTCCACACTGCCCGTGCTGATGTTCAGTATTGAAGCCAATTCTCGGACATGAATCCGCCTGTTGTCCCTTATCAGCTCATTTGTTCGTGCGATGATGCCATCATTGACAGCAGTTGCTGGCCTTACCTTATGAGATTCATTGCCGGTGGGTTCTCGCCCTCCTTCAAACTTTTGGCACCGAGCAAAGACGGATGATCAAGACAAACATGACTCGGTGAACTGTCTTTGAAGTCTGTGATGAATTTCAGATGCTTTCACACCTTCTTTGTGGAGAAACTTGATGATTATTCGTTGTTCCTCTTTGGTCGACACATCGCCATTTTGTTTAAACAAACAATTGGCTGGCATGGCAATCGGATGAGTGATCCTGCATTTGCATGACAGGCGATAGTTACCATCCCAACAATGAAAGTTTAGATCCTTACAACAATGAAAGTTACAAAAAATAAAGTCCAGGTCAAATTTGAACGCCCCTTGTAGTACATCATTGCTTGTTGTGATTTGACCAGTGATATTCAAAAGAGAAAGAAGGCGACTTTAACTCTGACGTGATTTAACTCTCATATTTTTTTCTTGTCCTTCTTTATGAATTACACTATTTATAAATTCCTAAAACCCCATTTTTATATGTTTTTGTCTTCGAGAGAATTTGTATTCAAAACAGAACTAAGTCTCGAAAGCGAAAATTTGTATGTGTGTAAAGTGTCTATTACAATTTTGAAACCGATTTTGCATCAAACAGTAACACAAAATGTTTGAATGATTTCGTGAGTCTTTCTTAAGATATTAACAAGTTTGGATTATGTATAGTAATAATACTTAATTATTATTAAGTAGCGGAATAATGGAGCACTTATTCGTTTCACAATGTCCGTCTGTCCCCTTCATATTTTCTACCTTTTTTGACGTAGTAGATTGAAATTTGGAATGTATTTTACCGTAGGCATGTCCTACTTCATTATTTAGTTTGGTTTTGATTGGCGCACTGGGGTCGGAGTTAAGGGGATGGCTCTAGCAACATCAGTATTATGAATGAGTTTGCACCAAATTGTTCCAGTGGGGTCGTAGTTGTGGGGGTGGTAGTCACTCGGTCTTCAGAACTATTACAATATATGTTATGTGATATTCATTCGATTGGAAACGGTGAGAAACAAAAGAAGATAGAACTCTTTTACATTTTCTAAATACTAGGTTCGAGAAAGTCAATTTTTGATTAAAAATGCAGATAAAGGGATAAAAATAGATGATCTCAGGGCTTCTGCTACTTTCCCATATTCCCCCCGGGGGGGGGGGGATTAATTTCTTGTTAAGGATCATCCATAAACCACGGGGTCAAGTAGAAGTGGAGGGGGGTAAGGAGCTAGCCACTCTCGACCATTTTGGAGGGGAGGGGGGTAAGAAGTAGCAGACACGTTGTCTTTTGGGAAGGGATCAAGGGATGTTAACAAGCGGATCGTTTCGTAAGTTTACACGTGGTCATAGCCTCTTTTAG
The DNA here is from genome assembly GCA_023313115.1 of Rhysida immarginata. Lineage (NCBI taxonomy): Eukaryota > Metazoa > Arthropoda > Chilopoda > Scolopendromorpha > Scolopendridae > Rhysida > Rhysida immarginata. Next base: position 4,990,700 of record JAHWFO010004499.1, on the reverse strand, counting down.
TCATATTCATGTCGTCTCCTTCATGTGCACCAAAACGCCACATTCACATCATCCCGGAATCATTTTGTCACTTAGAGACTCGGCACAATCTGGTCATCACATTCGACTCGACACATTCAGCTCGTCCTCGGAACTTTTTTTTTTTTTACTGAGGAGAATCGACACATTCAACTCGTCCCAGAATCATTTAGCCACTTAGGATTCTGTATTTCAGAGGATTTTTACATAGATTGTTATTGAAAGAGGTGATAGGTCAAATGAGCAAATTAAATAGTAGATGTTCGTTGCAAACTGGAACGATTATAGAGATATCAGCATTACTGTACTTTAGATTTAGGCACTTTGTTATTAATGTTAGTAGTCCGCACTGTCATTCCACAGACAGGCTCGTGCTCTTCATCTCAATTCTCTGGTGTTGATCGTACTTTTTCTAGGGCTCGTCATGATAAGGAGATGACTATAGATATTTAATAAAACATATCATGTAATTGCAATAATTACTATCGAATTCACTTAGCTGAATGTGTCAGGTCGACTGAGTGATGAAACGATCTTGGGACGAATGAATGTGACCAAAAGTGACTATAACGAAATGAAATCTGATCCTCTTTAATATTTGAAAAATGGTGGAAGGGGGGTTAGCCAATGACCATGTGGTTCCACATCTTAGCCACCGAAGGGGGGGGGGGTAAAATGCTAGTTTTGGATGATCCCTTAGTAATGTCTATACATCGGCAGCGTTTACTTCACACATTCTTTATTATTATACGAAAACTGGTGGCGGTCATTCCCAACATTTACATTTACATTTACATTTTTTTTTTGTATATTCTAACTTTTGGACCATGCTATATGATACTGGAGAACTGAGGAGGTTAAAGCAATATGGTCTGAATAAAGAATTTGGCATACTTGACATAAATTTTTAAATCTGGGATTCCTTTTTTATGAGGCTTCGGTTGGTTTTTCTGTAGTCTTATTACATTCTTCATCTGCTTATTTTCTAATGTTTCTGTTCTATAAGACAATAATTCTTCTGTCGTAATCGCCGAAAAGGAAAGCAAATCCTCGGTGAAACATGGACTTCTTAAGTTTGTTGCCCCCCTCCTGGCAAATCCATACGAAGAATTCCCCCCAAATCTTCACTCGCTCTCCCCCTCCTCCTTTTCCTCATTCTGCCTGTCTACCTATCTATCCAAGCTCTCTCTTTCTCTCACCCGTGGTCGGTGAGACTATTGAAACACACGCTTCGAGTGACAGAGCCTCGGTCGGCTTTTCGGCCAATTACTCTTTCGACGGGATCTATCAGGCTCCTCTTTCGCGGACCACCCAGTCAACGCTTGGCAAATCCGTCATCGAACAATGAAGCAACCAACTCAAGCGACATGTTGCCTTGTAGAAATCCGCAGTTGGGATCAAACAAGCCCTCTTTTCTCTGGAAAGCGAACACCGCTTGCTCATTGATGCTAGAAAATTTGGTTTTTCTGTAGCCACTCACAGGAAATGAAAATGAATTTCCGAGACAACTCAAGAAATAGTATTATAATTTCAACATTAATTAGGATAAAATAAAATTAAATTAAAATTCAGTTAGAATATAAGATTTAATTACATGAGGAATGACGGAGTCAAAAAATAATAAGTAGGATAATGCGACATAATTAATTTAGAAAGCTTGAGACAATCACAAACAATGTTGTTAAAAGATTGACATTGTCTAGAGACTTTGTCGAAATGTTTATCTTAGTTCTTGATGTACGTATATGTGGGAAATTTGCATTTTATCTTTGAAAATCATGAGGCATAGATATTATGGAATACATCATCGGTAGGAATGTCGTATAAGATTCGCTTTTTTGAAGAATCTTTAAAACACCTGCACTTTTTTATCTTTGAAGAACGTGAAGAAGGAAGTTGCGAGATGAATTATCGATGAGTCTTTTGATTGTTCATGAAGTCAAATCCTCCCACGTAATTAAATCCCAAAATATGAGTAAGGTATAAATAACCTTAAAAGGGAAAAGGAGATAAACGTTCTCGAACATCACTGTATGTATCTTCAGATCACAATATAGTAAAATGATGCTGTTTACATAGGAAAAACTAAAATTAGATATCCGACAACGAAATTGGAGTTACGTGCATATATGTTTAGATAAATAACTAATCCTCGGCCAGCTAGAACGTTGCTTTACTTAAATTATAATGGTCTAATAGAGCTGGTAAGTGGTGACGTTATTTCCTGGCCCGTTGTCTAGCGATTCCAAACTAAGGTTTAACTTCTCTATGCTTTTCTATGGCCTTACACAGCATTGTTAAACCTAATGTTTGGAATCGCTTGGCAACTGGCTAGGAAGTGACATCACACTTATAAGCTTAATGGTGTAAGCTAATTTAACAGCTTGTGATTCAAAAACTTACATTTCGCCGGCCAGGTGGCCGAGAGGGCTAGGGCGTAGGTTTTCTTGTTCTCGAGTCCACCTGGTCGTGCGTTCGAATCCCGCCGTGGACATAATGTTTGTGTTTGTCTCGGGCTGCGCAAAATGAGCGTAGTAGTCGACGCCAAAAATTCTAATAAACCAAACCAACCAACCAACCAAAAACTTACATTTCACGAATCATACTTTTCTCGACACCAATCGCCCAATCCCACCTCTAATGTATTCGTATTTCACAATCTCCGTGCCTCAAAATAATGCAGTCGCACTTTTGTGTAAATTTTCACTACTATAAACAAAGAGTTATCATAGATTATAAAATGATGTTCTGAAATGCTGCATCCAAATCTAATAGTCATTTACGAATGTGTAATATGAAAAATAACTTTCCTGTAATTTATTATAAGCAAAACTCCAGGTCTTATAAGCTTTTCCTGTAGAATTATCTAAGATTTAAATAAATGAAACTTAATTTCTTTAAAGGTAAGCTTTCTACACAATATTAATATAGGATACAGTTGAGGTATATGAATGATAATTAAATTTAAAACATAAATTTGCTTCTTAACTTTAGTGTAAACTTTTTAAATAAGGAAATTAATTTATAATGAAATTGGAATTTGGGTGAAACAATTTTTTAATAATAATTTTTTCTTTGGAAATTTGATTGATAGAAAAACAATTTTGATAACATCAGGACTAAAAAAATTCTTCAAGATATCAATCTGTAACCATTTTGTGATACAGCACGAGTGATACATTCATCCATCGAGCAATATTGCATCATGATCGTCTCACACCGGGTAAGCCATGAGTTAAATTTTCAAAGAAAACTTATTATTAAAAAAATTGTTTCACCCAAGTTCCAATTTCATTATAAATTAATTTCCTTATTTAAAAAAGTTTACACTAAAATTGAGAAACAAATGTATGCTTTAAACTTAATTTTCTACGCAATCTTCAAACTAAAGTGTAAATTCACCTCATATATCGGCCTCGGTGGCTCAGTGATTGCGTGATCGCGTCTGGTGCCCGAGTACGTGGGTTCGATCCCGGCCGAGGATTTTTCAGGGAAATCCGGAGATCACGCACTTTATTCGGAAGGGAAGTAAAGCCGTTAGTCCCGTGTAGTCGATTGCCGGCTGCACGTTAAAGAACCCTTGCGAGGCAAAATTTGCGGCCCCTATAACGCTGTCCTGATATGACCATAGTAGTTAAAAGGGACGATAATACCAATCAAACCAAACCAATCACCTCGTATACATCTTGATCACCAATAAACGAGTCAAAAAATTCTCGACTCTCATCACCATTTCCCAAGACTCTAAAAAGCAATTATTAGATTTACTGAAATATCAATCTTTTACAACATTGTTCATTATTGATTTATAGATTGACAATGATTGCTTCGTAATTATGTCGTATTACCTAAATATTGAGGTGATATTGATATTTCTTAAAATTCTGTTATTCCTTATGCATTAAATTTCATGTTCTAATCTCATTTTTCGTTTAACTTTATTTTTATTCTTGCGTTACTTTTTCTTCATTTTTCTTCACTATAATAAGTTATTATCTCAATGTAAAGGACTTACTTTCTTCAGGAATGTTATTCGTGTGTTCGTTTACGTGTTTTAATTTGTTCAAGAACTAGTTCACTTCCATTTATTCACATTTAATTCTCCAATTAATTTAATTACAAACTTAATTCTCCAATACTCAATATTGTAAAATTCAGAACTATTTGGTGTTAATTAGTGAATGTAATTTAACGGTTCTGTAACTAAACAAATGTTTAAATAAAAAAATATCTTATCATTTTTCCAAAATTATTTTTAAATTACTAATAAAATTATTATTATTTTTAATTAGTATTGATCCTCGTGTTCTAAATATATATTTCGCATTTTTAATTATTCGACTTTGTAATTATTATCAAAATCCTCTTATCTTGCTTAATACAAATCTACGCCCCTGTAAAACCGTTCAGTTTTGCACGATCTTGCCGTTAACAATCAAGCACCGTGGACGAAAGTAGAAGTGGTAAATGAGTGCCATTATCACCTACTTAAAGCCAGCATATATAAAGGATTAGAGCCTTTCTCTTTGGGAGAGGAGTCCAGGAAGACACCTTGTTTCTCCTCTGATGAAGACCCACCGTCCCCCGAGATGTAGCATAATGACCCCTAAACCCTTTCTACACTTTATTCATTATTAAGGTCAATCCATACTTAGTCCCTGCCTTTGCTTTGCTAATTCCCATAATCATCTAGATTTAGATTCTTGTAGAAGAATAAGAAAACCTTTTAATGGTGATGGAAGAGGCGGTGAAAGTCGAAGGCGGATCCAAAGACCAAGCCTCTTTAAAGAAGTAGCTTTTTACACCTATAAAAAGCGAACCTTATTTACTTCCTCAGACTTTATATTTTATGATGTTTTTAGGTGTAAATTTAGTGCTATTTATACACTCTTCGCAATTGTTACTCAGAGTCTTTGAAAAAAATTTTTTTTTTACCAATCCAGCAATATGTCATTCTTAAAATAATATTTTCATGATTCCGTATAAGCCGTTATCGAATTACGATTTTGATTACTAGGATTCCAGAAATAGAAACCTTATTTCATAAATATTTATTATGAGGGAGTTTTTCTAAGAAAAGAAGCCCTTTATTGAATCGGATTGGAAATATTGCCAAACAAGATATGATTTTCTTTTTTTTTTACCTAATGCGCAATCTTCTATCATTTGAATATCCATGGAAATTTTCGGAAGAGGAACGTTGAAAACAAACGCGAAATACGGGTTGTTGCTTTTTAATTTTCATTTTTCGGATGAAATTTTTAAATTTGAAAATTTTTTAATCTGTCTAAAATATTATGAAATTATTATTATTATTATTATTATTTATTTATTTATTTATTTAGAATTGATTTACAGAGAGCCCTGGCCGGAGCCTGTATGGCCAGCTGGCCGACGTGTGAGGTCTCCGGCGGGGTTATTGAATAACAGATATTGAATTTTAATTTATAATAAAGGTTTGGAATTATATATCCTTAAAAAAAAACAAACTAACAAAATGGTAATTTTTATGGAAGTTCATGATGGAGTTAAAACGGATGAGGGGTTGGTAGTTACGTTTCCAGCAGGAATATGTATGTGATAATAAGAATCATTTAAAAAAAAATGGGGTTATATAAATGGATATTATAAATAGTAAAAAGTTTTAGAGGGGGTTAGTAGGTATTCTATGAGATAGAAGCGAATTTTTTAATAATTTTTTAAAAGTTGCACTTGTGGGAGATGTTCGGATATGTTCGGGTATATTGCCTCACCATTTGATGCCTATAAAAGAGACGCAACGGCGTTGGTAATTATTTCTGGTAAAAGGAAGTCTAATCAGGTTTGCCAATCGGGTGGGATAGGGGTGAATGTTTTGTTGATAAGATATTTTAAAAGGAGTAGAAAGAATTAATTGAAGGTTAATAATTTTGTAAACGAATAAGCAAAGTTGAATAATATAAATTTGATAGATGGTTGGAATGCCCAGGCGTTCGAAATAATGGGAAACAGAGTTAGGCAATCGGGTGTTAAGCAGGGTTCTTAAAAACCATTTTTGCAAGCGATAAAGGCGTAAGAGATTGGAGTTCGTAGCGGATCCCCAAAATTGGACTCCGTAGCAGAGGGCCGAGTGTATTAAGGAGTTATAAAGAAGGATTAGTATATAGGAGGGAAGAAAGCGGAGATGAGATATCATTCCTTGTCTTTTATTAAGTTTAGTTAAAAGAGTATTAGAAGCTTTATTTGAATGTGTTGCTCATGATAGTTACATATCGATAAATCACATTTTAAAAGTCTTGATAGTATTAAACGAGAAGGTTTTTTCACGCATGATTAAAGTTAGAAATTTGGTTTTCTACAGTCAGGTGCTTGGGCAGGCCAGTTATAAATATAACGTGCAGGATGTGATATTGTCAAGAAATTGAGTTCAATAATACTGTATTTCCATAATTGAATGGTCTTTTCATAGATCTAGTGCTGCACGGAGAACGTTGTTGTAGGCAACTTTCAACTTTTGTTGGGTAAATTTCAACGTTAAGGACCATAATTCAATTTCGAAATTATCTATGATTTCTTTCCTTGCCAAGGGTTGACGAAGCTTCTGCATTAAGTATCGTGACCTGTTGAACTGACTTATCAAGGTATCTAGAGGGTGACTCAAAACTTACCTACCAAAATAGGTACCAATTCCTTCAGCCAACATCAAGATAATTGTTTGATACGTACGTGGCATCAAGGCATTTTGTTTTTAAAATGTTTTTTTTATATCATTTCGCAGATTGAAAAAATGGCCCCCTACACCACCGGGCAGCTGAAAGTCCGAAACGCGCAAAACGAGCATTCCAAGTGAAATTTGGAGCCAAATTTGGCCCAGATAGACATACAACAACTAATCTATAACAAAGTGAGGACGGCTGCCCGAATGTATTCTTCGATGATTAAAACTCGCTGGTTCGGTTTTGTAGATGGCCATTTTTTTCAATCCTGCGAAATAATATTAAAAAAATACGTTAAACAAAATTCCTTGATGTTACGAACATACCACACAACTTTCAAACAATTACATTTACTACTAGCTGAGAAATAGGGGTTTAAATTGAGAGATAGGCTTTGGGCCACCCTGTATCTCAGCCGTGAAATTCAGTTGTACATTGTTTTACAGGTAAAAAGTTGCGGACATGGAAATAGCTGATTTTCAATAATTTTGGGGTGCTAAAAACAAAAATGACATTTGAAAATGCTAATTGACTCTAGTTTCCATGATATAAGCAATCACTAATGAAGTAAGGCATATAAAAAGTATCGAAAAAAATTGAAAATTTGTAGAACAGTGTTATCGAAGGCGATTGCCAAAAATTTTCGTGTGGATCAGTCTTGAGTAAGTGTTATGGCCTCTTTATGAATAACTGTTTTCTTGCTATTGATCGTCATTTCGAATTCTTACTTTCATTGTAGATTTTTCTATTAGAATTCTGGGCGTCGCTGAATGCTTTGGGATTAACGCAGTGCTATCGAATTAGTACCAGCAAAAAGAGCTAATTCTCGCCAGGGAAGTTGACGGTTGTTGGAATAGGAGGCTTTCTTCTCTCCCTTCTCCCTAAACTCCAATGTTGTCGGCGTTGAATGAGAGAAAAGGACGTACAAGCGTTTGGATCTTCGCGCTGATTATGAAGACCCACGTTGTTGCTCCATTGTGGAGCGTCGAAAGCAATTCGGTATCTGTGGCAGAGAACATTTCGGCTTACAAGATGGAGGTAACCTCGGTGGCCTTTTCGCAAAAGCTTTTCCTTTTTTTATTTCATTCCCTGCTCTTTTTCTTATCCCTTCTCTTTTCACAATCTTCTCTCCCCCTTCCCAACTCTCTTTGAAGCGTCGTGCAATCTGTTCCTTCTATCTTCTACATGGCTAATCAAGCGACCGCGATAACAAACCACTTGCAGCCGATTTAATGTGTTCGTTCGCCCCCTTACAAGGGGTTTCTCTCTTTAGCCCCTCTCCTCTTCTCTCATTGGCCCTTTCGATGTTGGCTCTCCCCCCTGTCTTCCAGGGGGGGGGGGGCCGCCGTCTTCGGGCTTTCCTGTCCTTTTTCTCTTCGGCTGGACCTGGCAGAAGGGCTTTTTAGGCGAATGTGAATCGGATTGCTTTCCTCCCCGCTCATTGGTTGGGCCTCTCGACGACCGGAGTAAGAGCAACGGACAAACAGGAGATTATCGTTGTCGCACAGGAAGGTCCCCGTTCCGGGTAATCCAGGAATAAAGCGCTTCGTCCGGCGTCGAATCGAGCTGCTTTACTCCTTAATCCATGGGCGAGGCTCGGCGGTCGCCACCTGCCGTCGATTGCTTTGCAACGGGCTTCCATGCTCTTTTCTTTTGAGCTTGTATCGTAACGAAAAGAAAACAAAAGGTAGACGAGAAGATTGACGCCAGGAAAATAAGAAAAAAAATTAATTCTTTCGTGCTGCGAACTAGACCGTCCTTCCCTATCGGAGACTTCATTCCCAGTGATATTGGCTGTACAAAAGGGTTCTCCATAGTATTTCGGATATTAATGCGATCAGATAATGCTTATTCATATTCCAATTGTAATCGATAACTTATATGAATAAACAGAAATTTTATCTACGAAATAGAAGAACGCTCCATTGGTGAAATCTCTTGTCGACTTCCAAAGGTTTACATTCTTTATGTGGACAAACAAAATTCCACTACAAAGGAATTATATTGGTTTCATTATCAAGTACTTTTAAAATCTGTAAACATTTTATTAAACAAGAATTACAATGAACTCTATCCGTTTCTGAAATCTGCATGGTCTGTCTGTCTGTTCCCATGTTCCCATTAGATTATAGGATACAGCAGAATTTCAGTGATTAGAATATGCAATTCTTTTTATATTCCTCTAAGGGTTTCCCTTTTATCGATTTTTTTCAAACACGAAATATAGTTAGAGCCAAAGTAATGAACAACAGAGCAAAAATTAGGAAATATGGAAGAGTTTTTTCTCTTCGTTTTCACTTAGGGGAAAAATTGTTGAGGCAAGGTATCCTAAATGAGCAAACTTGGATCATATGCGTGTTTCGTTCAATTCGGAATGCGGGTTGCGGAGGTATGGTTCCTTTTCAGGTATTTAGATTGTTGGATGATTAAAATTAAATTTTGTTATTGTTAAGCAAGAGGTGTGATGGGCACTGCAACTAGATAAGCAATGAAGAAAAAAGAACTATCTGGAAAAACTACTAAAAACTTACCAAAAACTTGATTTTGAGTTAACTTTCTTCTTTTTTTGCCTTTGTTATCTCGAATATTGTTCTCAGGATTTGAGTGTTTTTTTTTTTTAGAAGAGGGGATTTCTCCTTTTGCAAACTTCGAGAATGGAAAGAAATTTTAAGGGTTTATTACTGGAGACTGGATAAAGATTTTTTTTTCCATAAAGGAAAGTTTGGTTTTTAATTTTTTTCTACGGCATCAAGTTATTTTATTATTGGCAGAGTTCCAAAGTTGATTAGAGTCGAAATAAACTTATTAATAACTTAAAGACAAAAAAAACCCTCTTGTCCTCATAGAAAGAATTTTAATGCACCGTATACGCATTTCGGTCATCTTGTGGCCATCATTCAGCGGAATATAAGGAATACAAGGATGAAGAGCTCTTCCCAAATCTGCAGTGTGGAGGGGGTAGTGTCATGGTTTGGGCTGCCTTCAGCTAGAGTGGCAAAACTCCAATAGCATTCATCAATGGTAGGATGAATGCTATTGGATATCAAAATATGCTACAACAGTCGTTTTTGCCATTTGCTGAGGGTATCACTGGCTCCCCATGGCAAATTCAACAGGATAATGCCCCAATCCATGCTGCCTCTAGCAAGCAATAATGGTTTAAGGACAATGGTGTTGATATTTTACCCTGGCCAGCACTTTCCCCAGATCTAAACCCAATAGAAAACCTATGGGGAATGCTGGCCAGGGATGTTTACAAGCAGGGAAAAACTTTTTCCACAACTCAGGAATTGAAAACTGCAATTCTTGAGTCGTGGGGAAAAATACACGATAAACAATTAAAAAAACTAGTTGAAACAATGCCTAATCGAATTTATGAAGTAACTGTTAATAAAGGAGGGGTTATACATTATTAAAAATGGAAATTTTGAGTTGTTTTCACATATGAGCCTATAATTTATGGACACGTAAATTCTTATTGTTTTAGAGTTTTTTTGTTTTTTTGTTAGAAATGTCATGCATTTTGTTGTTCTGTTTAATTAATTTATTATTTCTAGTTGTAAATATTATAATTTATACAATAACTTATTAATATTTTTGTTTGTTTTGAAAAAAAAATAGAAAAATAAGTGAGTCTAAAATTTGTGGACCACTGTACATAGTTGGCCTCCTTTTTCATTGCAGATAGTTGCTCACCTTATTTTAACAGCAGAATTTTGATAGAAAAGAAACTTTAACATCTAAGTATCTACACTTCGAAATCGAATCGGTAAAAAAATATTTTCTCTTATTAAAAAAAAAAAAGTAACTCTTAAATTTACAAATTTAAATGTTTAATGATTTGCTTAAAATTTAAAGTCGACATCCTCTAAGCTTATATGGAAACGGCTAAAAGGCACCGTATTCTTAATCCACAATGCTTATTTTTACGAATAATGCATAATAAGCTTTATAAGCGAAAGAGGCTTACGTGAAAACATTCCTGCAACTTCATTTCTGCCTCTCAGTTCCAGTAAGGGAAAAAATTAAATTTCGCAGTTACTTAGTGATAGCTTAAAGAATTACTGGCTGATGAGATTCCACTGTCAAGAAATCAATGTTAAAATAATAAAAGGGGGAAAAAATATTGCTTCTCCTTGTAATTACAATTCGCAACACGATGCTTCTCTCCACTGGAGCTTCGTCCACGCTTCCTTCGTTTCTTAATCTCTTCATTAACGAATCTTTACATTTCAAGGCGATCGGGATTGTTTTTCGTCACGAAATTTAGACTGTAAAAAAAATTTAAAAACTGATTACCTCTAGCGGGTATAAAATATTTTACTTATGTAGTTTTCAATAAAGGCCTTCCATAACTTATCCAATAAGTTGAATAGTGACAACATTGTAGTGAAGACTTAGTTCTAAGCTTGGTCGTATCGTATTGTTATAGATAACTAAATGTTTTGTATCTTTGAATTATTTTGAGAGTTATCTTTACTGAAGCATTATTTTAGATATAATCACCAAAACCGTATTCTTTTTAATTTTTATTATATTAAAAATGTTTAGTTATTATTATTAAAAAATTTAATGAACGATAAATTAAGCATAATGATGCAAATATAACTTTTCTATAAATAATATTTTGAAAATTTATAATCTGTGTGACTAAACATGTAGGTTTACGCTATTTCCACAAATCAAGTGCATACTATGTGGTAAATATCGTTGAACATAGGGACATCCTGCTAGTTAGTCAATTCGGTTTCTTAGCTCACTTTATGCTGAAAGTTAGGTAATTTATAATTTCGGTAAATTCGGAGGACATTTGAGAAGCGACCGGCAGTCAAGATTGCATTTCGAACACTTGACCTGAAAGAAGCTGCCAATCAAATATCGCTAATAGTCCTTTTCCCATAGCCAAACCAATGTTTCTTTTTTAAGGATCACCGTGCAATGGTACTTTTACGATTCACGAAGCTATTTCACAGAAACGACGTCTAGAAATTCAGTATGACTTTAGTTAGTTCATGAAACAATCACCAGAATGCTATTTTTTACTTTTACCATTTAGAAATTTTTGTTCGTAATCGATAAAATGTTCCGGTATTCCTAAAGAATGAGTACAAATTAATTGTAATTCTAAGTGGTTGATTTTTCTAAATTAAGTAATGAGTCAGTGCTCCTTGGAGGTTGTCATGCACGTTTTCTACTTCATAAAACTTTCTCTTCAGTTTGCTCATACAACCTCGGGTGATTGGTTGGAACTTTCTTGGAATTCTCCAAATATACTATCCAATCTGACAGAGGTATTGATGAAGATCTGTGAAGGAGGAATTGCATTGATTGCAGATACAGTGAAAGTCTTTCATCGGATCTCATGGAATCCATTAGAAGGAGATGTAGCACGTTTCCTGTGGCAGGAGAAATTATTTGACACAGCCTAAACCAATCTTCATACATACAGAATGACTAGAGTACTCTTTGGAGTAAAGCCCAGTCCTTACATTTTAGTTGTAACCATACATTACAATTTAAAAGAATTTGAGAAATAATATCCGGAGACATGCAAACATCTGAATTCTCTGTATGTTGACGATCTTATAACTAATACTTCAACAGATCGAAGTGCAACAATACTATAAGAAGAAACAAAATACTTGTTTATACAGGATATAAACGGATGAACTCCTCAGCCACTTCTTGCCATCCATCAGAATGACCTCGATGCGTTCCTCCTTCTTAAAGCCAATTTCATCTGCATGGAAAGAGAAGAGAAAAAAAAGAATCCACTATGATTTCTAATCCACAAGTTCTATAAAAGCCCTTTTGATTTCTAATCTTTTCTGCCTTTGTCTTTGTCTTTATCTGTTTGCTGACCGAATTTACTTTAACAAACGGGCTCTACAGGGTGGTTATAAAATAACGTGAGATATCCAGAGCCCTTTAGCGAGTAAAGTAATAGGCGAAACAAAACCAAATTTGATGGGCGTTCATAGTGGATCATGGGATTTCGATTTCTAAAAAAAATGAAAATTTGTACCAAAAGTTGCCACCAATAAAATTTTGGCGCTGTTTACCGAATAAAATGCATTAATTTGCATAAACGCGTTCCGAATGGGAGAATTCTCATGATTCTGAGACCAACTGCCTTTCGATGGTTCTTACCTTACGGGACTGTACTTTGTTAGTCAAGCTGTTTTATCAGCGGAACGAGAATGACAGTGCTGCCCTTCGTAATTTTCGGCGGTTAAAGAAGTTGCGAAAAGGACCGATGAGCATAACAAACTTACGAAACATGATTCAACGATTTGAAACTACAGGAACTTTAGCGCAGCAACGATTTGAAACTACAGGCCTGCCGGGGACGCAAAGCTGTTAGTGATCAACAAGTTGAAGAAGTTACATCTACTGTTGTCGAACAGGAAATGGCGAATGTGCAGTGTCCCGCCTCATGCAGATCCCATACTCAGCGGTGCGGAAGATCCTGCATCAGAAGTTTTACCCGTATAAAATCTCTTGTGTTCAGGAATTGCTCCTTGGCGATGCGGCCACCCGATTGGATTTTTCATTGAGATTCTTAGTACGCATGCAAGTTGATGGTACATGGCCGTGACAGATTTTATGGAGTGACGAGGCACACTTTCATTTGAACGGTGGTATTGACACACACACAACTGCCGCATTTGGGCTGCGAATAATCCTCACGTTTATGTGCCAAAAGTCAGTGTGGTGTGGCTTTACAGCATCTTTTATCATCGGTCCTTACTTTTACGAGGAAAATCGTGCAAGTGGACCAGTGACTTATATCATTACTGGTTCACTATGTTGATATGCTACAGAACGTCGTGGTTCCACAACTGCAACAACGAGGATGTCTCGATTCGATCACATTCATGCAGGATGATGCACCACCCCACATAGGGGATAAGATACAGCGTGTGTTGCAGCAACATTTCTCTAACAGCAGAGTCTTTAGTCGTGCATTTCCTACGGTACGACCACCGAGATCGCCTGATCTCAATCCTTGTGACTTTTGGTTGTGGGGATTTCTTAAAGGTGTTGTGTATCAAGGACATGTTCCCTGATATCGCAACGTTGAAAGATCGAATAACGTTAGAGGTGAGACAAATTAATTCTGATATGTTGCGAGGCGCCGTGGAGAATGTCGTGCATTGTATGAAGTTCTTGGAACATCACGATGGTGGTCATATTGAACCTCGTTTGGCATTTAATCATTCAGTATTCACACTAATACACTTTTGCAGCGCCAAAATTTTATTTTTTTGGAAATCGAATTCCCGTGGTCCACTATGTACGCCCATCAAATTTGGTTACGTTTCGTCCAATATTTTACTCGCTAGAGGGCTCTGGATACCTCGCGTTAGTTATTAACCACCCTGTACATAAAGATTTTGGATCAAAGTATTTGGCCGGATTTGCAGTCCTCGCTATTCCTCCAACGGCCTTTATGTTCATAATTATAATTATTAATATAATATGATAATTAGAAAACGTTTGTGTAGTATGTAAATATATTAACTCTACGGATGATGCTTTCCTGTTCTTTTGGGTTTATATGCCTACACTTTTTTTTCCTGCTTGGAAAAAGTTTGAAGTTGTTCTCTTCTTAGAAAGCTGGAAAAGTCTTTGGGATTCCATCGAGAGAAAGCTGTTTACTCTTTTGAAATAGGCGCCGCACTTGAGACGTGATTCGATTCCCGTAATCCGCGGCTTCGTTACCGTCTGTTGTGACCTCCAATCGTGGCTCTCGGCTTCGGCCGCCAACGCTTTAATCCCCTTCAGGGTTTCGCTTCCAACAATTCACCGAATTGAAAATGAAAACAACCCTCGGCTTCAATCTAAACAAGAGTAAAACAAAAGAGGAAAAAAAAAAAAAGGTTTGGAAGAAGATTTTTTTGTTTCCAATGTGATCCCCTACTACGAACGAAATGCTTCATGCGTCGTGTTTTTTGTACGTTAATGAAATGAAAGATGAAAAAGGGCTTAAAAACTCAAAGGTAAATTTCAGATGTCCAAGAAAGATTCTTAAATGAACTGCGTTATAAATTGAAATTCACTGAAAACACGTTATTTCACCATTTCTATCCTCTCTTTAAAAAGTGAATATGTAAATTACTTTTAAAATAACCGTTGAAAGCATTGTTGTTAGTCTTTGGTCTCCCTTATGGTATTGGTGTCACAATTTCGCTTTCTTTCTCTCACTCTCTTACTCTCTCTCTTTCTGCACAATACAATATTGAATGAAAAGACAAATCCTAAAGACAAACAAGAAGGCCTTTGATGATCTTCTTAGGGCTTCCTACACTTTCCTTCCTGATCTTTTCACTCAAATCCGATCGTCCGCGAATGCGTCACCCGTCGGCCGCCCCATCAACTCGCTATGATCCGGGCGGTCATCCGTCGCCGTAGGGCCCTCGCCATACACCCAGCTACCTCCATCCCACCTCTCTCTCTCTCTCGGCTTTTCTCAGTCGCCCCATATTCAAATATGAAAGCAATTCTTGTTCTGGTCCTTTATTTCTTGTTCTCAATATTTACATTGTTTTTTTTCCATTTTTCATAACTAAAGATTAAGGACAAAAGAAGAAGCTCACAAAGAACACACACATATAAGCGCTCTGTGACGCAGAACTGAACCTGCGATGGGCCCTGAAATGGGCTCGCCGTCTGACAGTTATTAAAATATGTATAGAGTCTCATGAAATATAAAAGGTGAACAGCTGTATACGCATGAGATTGAGAGATAGCAGGATCTGAAAGGAGATTGTAAGGCACGGAGGTGTGATGTTCTTCTGGTTATTATAATTTTACTTGAAAGAATTTGAGATGAACACCTTGAGCATGAAATTCTTGAAGCAAGTGAAAGAGAAGGAATTGATAGATAGATTAGTTTCATGTTTAAATAATAATAATAAGCTATGTTTTGACAGAGCAATATGACAGAGTATCCATCATCACAGACCAGATATCATCACACTCATAAATATACAACCAAAGTCACCTACATATTTGGTATTTCCATCCCCAATACACATAATTTACGTCATGCACATACAAAATTACTAAATACACGAAATAAAGCGTCTTTGGGGACCTTCTAAAAATATTCCACACTCACTATACCATAGTCTGACATTATTGAACATAAACGTACATGTATACAAAAATTCGAGGGCGTTTTGAAAAGTAATGCCTTCATGGCTGTAGCTTTTTTATTTGGTAACCGATTTTCAAAATTCTTTTTGTACCTGATATTTCCATTTGTCTTCTATGTAATGCACTATTCACTTTTCGACATAGTCCCAATTCCTGGAATGTAATGCACTATTCACTCTTCCATTGGAATTCTGGGATTGAATGGCAGCGCTTACCCCGCCGTCAGAACCAACTCATGTCCTTTAAGGTGGTCTTTCTTCTTTGGGAAGCAGTGAAAGTGGCAAGGTGCAAAGTCTTTCATCTTTGAACTTCAGTCATTCATCTATGAACTGTAGGCGCTGCAACGCCTCTGGTTTGTGGCGAATAGTGTGCGGGCGGACGTTATCGTACTCCAGAAGAGAGTCCAAAGCTGCCATTCAATCCTGGTGTCGACAACAATCCCAGAATTCCTCTCCGACTGGTTCACCCAATTAGTGACGCATTGGCGCAATGCTTGGAAAGGAATGGGGACTATGTCGAAAAGTGAATAGTGCATTACATAGAAGACAAATGGAAATATCAATTACAAAAATAATTTTGAAAATCGGTTACCAAATAAAAAAGCTACAGCCATAAAGGCATTACTTTTCAAAACGCCCTCGTATATAGAAAGCCACAATTTTTAAGCACATGCCTAATTGTAAGGAAATCCTGTACTCGAACACATACTGGGCGATTCACAATGAAAATAACAAAGTTTGATAGCTTGTTGTGGAAGTCCAGTTGAGCAAAAAAAATGTTGTATGATCATAGGTTGTATTCTAGTTAGTTAAATTTACAACAGATCAAACTTTTATTAGTGTAGTAGCAAATAGGTAAACAAAAATATGTTAAGAATTTATAAATAACATTTAATTTAATTTAGAAGCATAAGAGAGTACACGACTTAATATTACAAGTTCTCAAACGTGTCCCTTGAGCCTGACTACAAGCACGACCCCAACAAATCATAAACTTGAACAATGGCATCAATTCTCCGCTGGAGTAACTGTTCACTTGTATTGATCTAAACGCTGTAGACTAGCTGTTTTAAGTGCCTCCAAAAGTAACAAGAATGATTATACCGCCAAAGCGGATAAAGGGAGCACATTTTCATGTTATAGCATCGTACATGGATATACATGTATTGACTTAATCAACATTTTAAAACACTTAAGAGAAAATAAATAAATATAAAAACTAAATTGTAAATTACTATTTAAGTAAGCTAATGTATAGAGAGAATTTAAACGAATAAACTTGAAGAACTGAAACGTAAATAAAGAGGGAATTATTCCTCATACATTTAAAAAAATGAAAGTTCTTTAATTTGTAAGAATTCCCACATAATGTTAAACGAAGTGAGCCTCAATTGCTGAAGCGTTGTGTGTAAGTAGCTATTATTTTTTCATATTAAATTACTAGTGTTTCTACGTTATCGTCTACTATAGAAGCAAGCGATTAATTACTATTAATTAGCAATATGTATAACAGTAGTGAGTTTTATTTAACATTAAGCCTAACAGCATTATGCTCTTGATACAAATAAGCTATGGATAACAATAGATCTAACAACTCGTAATGAGTTGGATGATATATTACACGCCATATCTTAGCATTGAAAGTTCTAACAATACTATATTGTACCATTAGGGCACATGCAACAAAACCAATTCCCACTATCATTATTTTCTCGTCATATTCACTCATGGCACCATTAGGGCACGTGCTACTAAACCAATAACCATTATCATTATTTACTCGTTATATTCACTCATGGCACGTTCTTATGAGTTGTTTGATATATTACACGCCATATCTTAGCATTGAAAGTTCCATTTGGTACCATTAAAACACGTACTACGAAACATTTCACACCAACATTATTTACGCGTTATATTCATTCATGAGACATCCTTGCACGTACACGTGCCATTAGACCAATACCTGCTATCACTAGTTACTCTTATATGTTCGTTCATGATCTGTTGTGACGATTTGTTTGATATATTACATGCCATATCTTAGAATAGGAGGATTTTAAGGGGGTATCATAATGGTACCATTAAAGGACGTGCCATTATACACGTACTTATTCCGGCTATCTCACGTTCGTACTTGTTCGTGCTCTGTCCCGTATTAATGGATTGGTGAATATAGACTTTGAAAAAGTTTATTCGTTTTCAAGTTATTGTAATAAATATTAAGCTCCCTAGGAGTAAAAAAATTCTCTTGATTTAGAGACTGAACTGCCCTTTCAATAATCGTCAAACACGTGCATCCTGCACGCGCACCATCTCATTAACGTTTAGAGCACGCGCAGAGCCGAACCCATGTATGTTCTCAACACGCGTTTTCCCGAATGCGAGGATAATTCGTATCTTCCAGCAATTCAATGCATGCACTCTTTCTATTGCAACGCAATGAATTGTGGGATTGTCTATAGACGGACGGACGGACGGACAGCTGGACAAACCGATCACATAAGCACATTTCTATATATAGAAAATGTGCTAAAATCTAAAGGATTGTTACTGGGCTGAAATTTTTTATGGTAACTACGAGGGAGTCAAAATGTTAGTTGCAATCTTCCAGAATTTGGTTTCCTTAAGAGATATTGTGGCGACATTTGATGGTAGCACTGGTTATACCTTCTTCTTGAAATCGTGTGAAAAGTGATCGCGTGGGAGGAATAGTTCAGTCGTCATTACTTATGAAAGATGACGTGCAAATCGCTTCTACATTAGAAGTCCGTGAAATGACTCGTTTTTATGGGCAAAAAAGTGTAACCCAGCTGAAATTTATCATCGGCCTGAGAAATTGACAAAAGGAGCTGTGCTTCTCCACGACAACGCAACACCTCATTCAGCACGCGTCACATAATACTATTGATCATAGAAACCCTTTGGATCATTTCAAGTGGGAGGTCTGGCTTATGCCACACACACCCTATGCTCCATAAACAAGACGTTAGAATGGTTGTCCCATGTTTTCTTTTCCATACACATTTTTTCAAAGAAGAAATAGAAAAAATAGTACCACAATACGATAAATGTTTAAATCAACGGGTGACTATGTGGAAAAGTAAACATCAAAGTATCTTCAAATAAACCAATTGTAGTATGTTCTAATTTTCAAAACTTATTTTCTTAAATGATTGTGTAACTACCTTATACATCGCCCGTACATGTATGGAATTTTACTACAGAGTACACGACTCACAGGGCCTGAGTACACGACTCACCTTTTCATAAACTATAACTTTTAAGAAAATTGACTAATTTGTATGCAACAAGCTTCTTATGAAAACGCAATTATATAAAAATAAACATAGCGGAAGAACGACTGTCCGTTGAAAATCGCATTCAATGCATAAGATTATTTTCGCTAACCAACAACATCATAACCCTGGGGAAATTTGAACCAGCCCAAACCAGTAAGACTGTATCACGCAAGGCCAGTAGAAAGAAGTATTGTCGTATTCTTTCTACTGACCTTGGTGTCACGTATCAACAAGTTCTTTGACAAGACTGGGTGTGTCATTGACCCGAAAAGGCCAGGGTTACCCAGAACGGTTGTGACCGAACAAAATCGTCAACGCCGAAGACTTTTATCATCTCTGGGCATTAAACGGCATCCTTGCGAAGAATCTTAGCAGATATGAGGCCCTGAACGAAGAAATCCCGACCGACGCGTTGCAGTTTGCAGAAGAGTGGCTGCAGATGATGACCCTGACCTTGTTCGGAAAGAATTATAGACGGATGAAGCCAACTTTTATGTCTCAGGATCCGTCAATCGCCATAACTGCATTTATTGGCTGGCAGAAAATCCTGAGATTATGATTGAATACGATCATAAAACCCCCAGGGATAATGGTTTTCGGTAAAGTCGCATACGTTGGCCTCAATGGGCCCTTCTTTCTGGAAGGAGGGGTCCACGGCAATTCATACTTGGAACTTTTGTAGGTTATGACTCAGTCCAACTCGAACAAATGGGAGTTTTCTGTCTGGCAGAAAGACCAAAGCAGGAAGTGAGGTCAAAAATTCTTTCTGCTCTGTGGTTTCTGCCATTGTTTTTACGCATGTGGGTTGGTTTGGTTTGGTTTGTTTGGTATTAACGTCCTTTTCAACTGCCATGGTCATTTCAGGACGGCGTTATAGGGGCCGCAAATTTTGCCTCGCAAGGGTTCTTTAACGTGCAGCCGGCAAACGACTACACGGGACCAACGGCTTTACTTCCCTTCCGAAGGAAGTGCGTGATCTCAGGATTTTCCCCCTGAAAAAATCCTCGTCGTCCTCGGCCGGGGTCGAACCCGCGTCCTCGGGCATCAGAGGCGACCACGCAACCCCTGAGCCACCGAGGCCTATACGCATATGGGAGCCAGGCTTAACATGGAAACTCTATCGTGAAAACAGGACGGTGCACCGCCGCATTATGCCTTTAAAGTCCGAGAATGGCTAGTCGAAGTGTTTCCCAGAAGATGGATAGGTCGTCACGGTCCAGTGGCGTTCGCGCGAACTCATGCTTCCAGACTTTTTTCTCTGGGGTATCTAAAAGACCAAGCCTCCCGGCATCCTATCAACTTAAGGACGTCATCGTGCAGGAGTTCAACGCTATTTCGCTGGACATGTGCTGGAAAGCATGCGTAGATAGAGCGCAAATAGCGTTGGAGAACATACGCTAGAGAAACATAAATTAATAAATGCAGCTTGTTATGTTTTCGTATATTTGTGTAAAAGTTATAATCAGTGAAAATGTGAGTCGTGAACTCAGGCCCGCCCTATACATTTTCAAAACTTTGATCTCTTATAGATCTATAACGAAATGAAATAGGACCTAGAATCATATGCCAGATATCATATAAAATGATCTCCCCTCAAAACAAAGTTTGGTACCCTCATTGTGAATCACCCTGGTTTCCCCAAACGGTAATAATAATAAACCCTTGCAAGGGGGATACTGGAAAATAGCCAAAGTATGAGTTCAAGAAAATTGTTTTTTGAGTATTCGGGCAGAAAAAATGTAGGCCTTTCATTTAGAACTAAACATAATTTCGTTCTTCTTGTTCAAAAGGTGTCAGAGATATGAATGGACAGACGGACGGATTATTTATTGTCATTAGTGCTGTTGTGTAGAACAGATCTACATTTAACAGGCTTGCAATACCCTACAGATTGTCTGCATTTCGCTAAAACACTTATCTTTTATTCCGGGACCTCTGTTTTCATTAAGAAGTCTTCACCTTGGCAAATATGAATTAGATGGAAAAATTGCTCCTAGAAGAGAACACAATCATGTTGAGAAGTTGATATCAGCTATATATTCAAACGAATTTAGAGCTTATTACAAATAGTTCTCCTTAAATTAGCTTATGGTAGATAATTGCAGCAAGCTGTAGATTCTATAGGAGAGCAGATAATACGAGGATAATGCCATCATCTATGATCTGGATATAGGATAGAGAAAATGAGGAAGATGAAGGGAGGGAGGCGATGGGATTGAAAAGAGCAGGGCATACGATGCATGTCGACGATTAGTGACTATCTGTGGGATCGCCTACAAATTGCCTTTCAAATACGCCATTGGCGATTAGCTGCTCGACTGGGTCGGAGCGTCTTGAGAAAATGAGACAAGGGTGACGACCGAGGGTTTTTGTCTGCCCGAACCGCACGATCGGTGGCCGAATAATTCACAAGAGAGGGCCCCGAGTATTTTCTTTTCTTGTTCCTGTTTTGTTCGATCAATGTCTGCGTACCCTCCCTGGGAGAGTGGGTAGGGTGGGGGATATTCGGAGGAGAAAGGAGAGTTAAAGCCGAGTTTTCCGGACTGCCGCTCTCAATCAGAGCCCGCCCACGGACTAAGAGGGCTCGTCAAAGAGCCGGACGAAAGGGCCAGCGGACGAACACACCGGCGAAACATTCGCCTAATTAATTTCACCTGAGGATTAAGATGAGATTTCGTAGGGGCACGCTTCATCGCCCTGTCGCCTGTGGCGCTATACTCTCACGATTCCCCTTCTCCATCTCCCTGCCTTACCCTGCCTCCAACCTATATCATTCCTTCAACCCACGGTCGCTTTTTTATATATATTATCGTCGTAGTGTGTAAATTTTTCTTACTACGTAAACGTCTGTATACTATTACAACAAAAATTAAGGCGCTCGAAGTCAGTTGAAATTTAGACATAGAAAATAGCTGACGTTTCGAATAGAGATTATCCTTTGTCAAAGCTAAAAAAGCTGTTTTCAGGGTCTTGTCTGTGTTTTTTTTGTGTCTCGTCCTTCTTTTCTTCTATCTCCCTCATTTCTAAATACATGGCCACAGATAATTTTGAAGTATATACATTTGAAACCCTAAGTACGCATAAATATCACCACCAGATGAGGTCTGGGTTAACGAGCTAATGTCAGGAGGTGAAATAAAAATACATAAGTAAAAGTATCGCTTAATCAGAACCCTCAAAATATCAGAAATGAGCATACGGATAAGTAATATTTAAAGAGAAGTAAAGTCATCTAAAATCCGTCAAATAATCTCCCACAAAGTACTCGGTTCTTTGCCGGCACTGGACAAGACGGTGAATATCATCAGCTATATTGTTTCGTTAATGCGTATCAATTTTCGCCAAAACTCCATTAAGATATACGAGGGGTAATCAGATAGTTCCCAGAATTATGGTATAGCACTCTAATGGTAGTTTATACGAGAACGTTTATCTAATCTCCTTAAAAGTAGCAATCCCCTTGCGAGCAGACACAATTACTCCATCGAATCTGTCATTCTTGGAAGCATCGTGGAAGGTTTTTTGTGGAATCTTCCGGAGCTCGGCCCTCGCATTCGATTTTGATGTCCTCCATGGTTGCGAAACGTGTCCCCTTGAGGTCCATTTTCAGAGTTGGAGAGTCCGGTGGCTGAGGGATGATAGGAATGTTTTTGTTAGCGAGGAATTGCTGCACAACAAGCGATATGTGGCTCAGTGCGTTATCGTGATGCAGAAAGAAACCTTGTCACTTATCGCGCCATCTCCTTAAACTTGCTGCAGGCCGATAACGTCTCTGAAGCAGATTTTCCCAATTTGTACATGAACTTGATGTTCGCACGCTGTACGAATTGCGACATTACGACGAACGGCCAACACTCACTTCTATTTCAAACACTGAAACCTGTTACGCCTTATTGCGCAGGCGAGGAGATGCTGTTCTCCTTTCCACAAAACTGGGATCGCTATCTTATCGCTCGTACGTCGTCTATTGAGGAATTCCGGGAACTTTTTGACTGCCCCTCGTATGTAGATGATCTATGCATTGGCTTCTTTAATTTAGTGATCCGGTGTTAGTATTTATAAGCACTCCAGACAGTGTATTAATAGTGTACTGGCTGTTCAGAAAGTTCATGAACTGGAAACATTGCGCCGATTTTGTAGGAGCGATTCTATCATTGTCGCTAGCGAAAATTGCCTGTGGGGATGCTTTATTTACGCGCAATAGTATTTAAAAAAAAATTTTAAATTCGCATAAAGGTTGAAGTGCAGTGTGTATTATAATACTGGCTATCACGTTAATAACCAAATAAAGGATCGCTTTGACAAGTGGTAGACAGTCTCTAGACTATCCATCATACAGTCAAGATTTTGTACCTTGCGATTCCTGGGTTTCTGTAATTAAGAGAAAGAGAGTGAAAGCGACTACACACCACTGGTCTACAACCGTTATTTTTTCATTACTGCATAACAATGTGCATTTATCGAAGAATAAAACCCTGTTGCGGACAAGTTGTGTGTCGTCTTCTGGTTTAGTGAGTATCCACAGTTTTATTGCCTATTTTATCTCTTACGTCCACTCCCTTACACAAATTCTCAAAAAATGATATGCAACATGTATTTGAGAAACCCGTTTCTTCGGAAAGTCTCTATTTCGAAAAGAAAACCCACATCAAACCTCCTAATGACTCGGGCTCCAAATAGTGATCTCAGTCCACGAATTCGGAACAGACCGCATATATGCTGTGCTGCATTAGCAGTTGTTTCGAAGAGACAAAGAAAACTACTGAGGTTGTTTCATAAGTCCTTATGCTGAAAACAACAGATGTTTGAGCTTGTCTCGAGGTAACTTTCTTTCGTAGAGTTCTTTTTTATTGAAAAAGGATAGTGCAAAAGAAAAGCTGATTTATTTTTTATGGAACTGATATACAAAAACCATATTGATATGAAGTGATACAAAGAAAGCCCTTAAGCTTCTTGGGTGTGCTTGTGAAGAGGGCCCTTGTTTTTGCCGAGTTTATCTGGACATGTGTTAAAAACGGGTGATTTTTTTTTTCTTGATTTTACTTTTTTCCAAAGACAGCATACAATAATGTTTATTTACAATTTTAAAACAATCTGTACAATAACGTGAAGGAACGATCACTTGGCCATTCCTGACCCAAAAATTTATCTCGTAGAATAATGAAGCTGAGAAATGAGAAAATAATGCACACGGTGAAATATCTCGGAAATTAAATGTCCATGCAGCGCGACCTTGTAGGCTGACTGACTCATTAACCGAAACACTGAAGTCAGAAACACGAAATTTTGAAAGTTGGTTCCTTTCATCATGATCTAGGCACGCAATAAGAAAGATTTTTGGAAATCCCGCCCCTAAGGGTATAAATTAGAAGATGAAAGTCTGATGACATGCGCCTGATAGCGGAAGACTATTTTTTATTTCTTATTTCTTAATAAGTTAAAGGGAGGTGCAACAGGTGAGCTGGAGTAGATGATGCTAAACTTGAGGGTAGCATTCAGTTACGTAGTTTGATTCATAATTGCGGAAAGTGATTCCTGATCCTTTTGCTGTCTATTCGTACAGTTTTACGCTGAACAATTTGAGGCATGGTTTTTGATTAGAATCATTGTTTCACCTTTTAAACGGCACATTTTTATGACCATAGATGATATAATGTTGACACTAACATAAGCTTATTATAAACGTTTTTAGTTATTGCTTATTTTAAAAATTAAAATTTCAAAATTCAAAATCTCATTTAAATTAACCGTCTAAATTGCTTAAAAATCTCGGTTTGCAAATTAAGTTCAAATGAAACCATCTTAAATTAAATTAAAATGGCGATTCATTCGCATAGGCCTCCCACTTATGTCATGAAAAGGAGAAAAAATGAAAAAAAAACTGTTTTGGCGGGAGGTGTTTATAAAAAAATCGTTATTTCCAGCATCTTTTTCTCCTTTGTTTTCGTAACTTCCAGCATCGCTTTCTCCATTACTTTTTTCATCGTCATCATTGCTTCCTTCTTTACTTTCTTCATCTCCAGCATTGCTTCTTCCTTTACTTTGGTCATTTCCAGCATTGCTTCCTCCTTTACTTTCATCATCTTCAGCATTGCTTCCTCCTTTACTTTTGTCATCTCCAGCATCGCCTAAAATGTATTACAAATGGCTTATGCCTCAACTAGAGGAAGTTCTTCATAATCTAATCCTTCAACAGGATGGTGCTCCTCCCCATGTCCACAACGATGTTTACGACCACCTGAATGCCACTTTATCAGGAATCATGATTTGCCGATTCTGCTCTGGCCTCCGCGATCACTGATTTAACATCCACCGATTTCTTTTTATAGGAATACATTAAGGATGTTGTGTATGGTCCCCAATTACCACAACAACTAGACGATTTGAAAGAACGTATCTCGAGGATATGTTGGGACGCGTTTGGGAAGAAATGGACTACCGTTTAGATATCTGCCGTATTACCTAGGAAGTTATATCCAACTTGTAATGTTCATATGAAACTTATGAATTCTTCTAATTTTTTCATATCAATATTTTGTATGTCAGCTTAATAAAACAGAAATCAGCTTTATTTTTGCACCATCCTTTTTGAATAATACGGCATAAGGTGCGTTTTTTATTTTAGAAGTTCTGAAACCAGCTTCGAACAGTTTTCCCAAACAATACTATACCTAAGGATTCTTTACATTTTTCTGCTTTATTTTTAAGTTGAGAGTTTTTAAGGTGACCAATAGAGATACTTTTGTTTCTTTTTCTTTCCTTCTCTAGCTTCTTCTCCCTTAATTCAGGGGATAAAAATGCCACCCTGCATAGGAGAATCGATATTTATTCTTTTTAATGTAGTTCTTGATGAAAAAGTGTTTCGCTTCTGAATTTTAAAGTAGATTAAGAGCAGGGGTGGAAAACTAAGAAGCCAGGGCCGTCTTTCTGGGATATCGAATCCAAGATCCGTCGATTTAGTCTTGCAATAAATTGAGAGAAAATGGAAAGTTTTTCTTTCCTCGCTCATTCTTCCCTCGTCTTCCTTATTCTCGTTGGATCAACAGAAAACTCATTTCACAATCTTTTCTTAGAGGCATAATTAATTTTTTCCCCTCACTCTCTTTCAGTCTTGCACTTTCTCTTATTTTCTTCCCATCCATTCAATTTTTTTTAATGTGTTTCTTTTCTTCAGCGGTCAGATTAAAATTTCCCACAATGCCCGGCGCGAAGCGCTTTATGTTATCATCGCCAGCAGCTCGTTTCGGATTTCGTCCAATAGAGGGCGAATCGGTATGTGCGACGTCATCAAAGGGCGGTTAATACTCGGCGACTAATCGCTCGGCACCAGATCAACCGACGCGCTTTGATTCCTCCTTTTCGACGGACGTGAATAGAAAGCGATTTGAAAAGCGATTATTTTTTTCTCTCTCTCTCCCTACTCCTCCCTCTTTCTCTCCATTCCCATTTCTAATAGCTCAACATCTCGCCAGTTGATAGAAAAAGGACGGGGAAAAATTGCTAAATCCTTACTTCCATAAGCATCAGACGTTCCTTAATATCTGGACGATAAGCCCGTAATGGATCGATTTATGGTTTTCGTATCGGTTTTCTAAATGACTCTCTAAAGTTCGTCTTGAATTATAGTGCAGTTTTAAATGAAAAACGTTTAAATCTCACTTTCGAAAGTGGAAAACCTTTTAGCAAGCTAACGTATTTGGCCGTCTATAAGACGCTTGCATATATAACACGCACTCTACATTCTCAGAAATTAAGAAGTGCCACCTATTCTATGAGAAGTCGATTTTAAAAAACTCTCGCAGGAATAAATTGACAGAAATAAACGAAGTGAATGAAAGTTTAGCAATATATATCCGTAGAGTTTTGGTTTTTGTATTGGTTTTAAAAGTAGTATCTGAACTGTTCGACACTCTCATCGATAGAAATTTTTTCTCTTCATCGATAACACAACGCCAAAAAACAACAGGCTAACACCAGCCAGACAGAAGGTCTGCGCACAGAAACTGTATACAT
Organism: Rhysida immarginata; assembly: GCA_023313115.1. Taxonomy (NCBI): domain Eukaryota; kingdom Metazoa; phylum Arthropoda; class Chilopoda; order Scolopendromorpha; family Scolopendridae; genus Rhysida; species Rhysida immarginata. The sequence continues at coordinate 4,963,511 of JAHWFO010004499.1, read as the reverse complement.
TGTTATATCATCATCAAACGGCCAAATTTAGGGCTTATTATTGGTAGAAATACGATTAACAATAGCCGCTTTAGTGTGATCTGTACATTATAGACCTTCTAAGGAGAAATTTCATTACTCTTTAATGGAGATAATTGCCATTTGACAGGTTCAAAATTGGTTTATACTGAAGATTCGTCGCTACTTCGTCTGCGCAGTACCGCCTAATTAAGCAATTGATTAGCGCTCACTATTCACATAGCTAAGTTTGATACTCTGAAATTAGATTTTGAAGAGCAAAAAGAGTGTATTAATTAGAAAGGAGTATAAATTAATTTATGCTCATTTATAAATAGCAGGGTTTTTTAACCACATTTTGGGATACATTTATTGAAAATTGCTCAAAATCATATTTCAAAGGACAACAAAGTCGATATTGTTTCATCGTCTTTTCATGGCGATTGGCATTTGGAATTTCTTTGAAAATTCACTTTACTTTTCTCATTCAGGTTTGTTAATTTTTTTAACGTAACACATTTATTACCTTGAACAGTATAAAAAATGTGACCAATGTATTCAGCTAGTTGTCTTTTTCCGAATGAATGGTTGGAGCCACTGCTAATGAACTAAAACGTCGGTTTTCACACTCTCTACAATGTCCAGTAAAATTTTCATTTAATTATCAGAGATACGCAAATACAGGGTGGCCCAAAAAATATACCACTCTCTTGAATGTATTATTAATTTTCATTCCAAAAAGACATCGGAATTTGATGGTTACAGGAAACCAACCCACACGGACGTCTTCATCCACCACAGCTCCAACCATTTTGGAGTCGAAAGATCTCGATCTTTAATTTATTAATCGATAGGGCGCTGCAAATTCCTAAGGAAAACTTTCTTAGGGAAATCAATTACATTAAGGACGTTGCCATACTGAACGGATATCAGGAAGAAATGATAGATGACCTTTTCAGAAGACGAAAATTCAAACAATTTATAGTCTCCAAAGGATTAAAGAAGATAAAAATTATCTGACAATATCCTACAACCATAAACTAAAGGTTTACAAGGTATTAAAGTTTTGGCCTACAGAAACCCCAATTCATTGAAGTTTCTGCTAGGAAATCCGAAAGTTAAGACCCCATCGACGCTACAATCTGGGATTTATGAAATCCCTTGTAAAATTTGTAATAAGGTCTACCAGGGGCAATCTAAAAGGACTGCTGAAACTCGGTGGAAAGAACAAACGGCGCACACAAAATATGGGCGCTCGGAACAGTCGGTAGTAGCCAAGCACCTCCTGGAGACTGGACACACAACACAAAAAAAAGACCTTAAACTACTACGTCAAGTCGATAAAAACTACCTACTGGAAGCGTAAGAAACCCTGTAAATAAAGAAGAAAGACCCGGGATTACTTCTCAACAGCGACTATGATCCTCTTGGGGATTCAAAATTGTTTCAACTTCTTAAAAAACTGGTATTACTTGATTATGTTTAATGTACTTTGCCACTCCCTCCTGCTGGGCTTCCTTTTTTAAATTTATTTTTTACTTTATTTTTTAACATTGGGTTCTGTAATTTTATTACCTTATTTTTTAACTTTGGATTCTGTAATTTGGCTACCTTAGTTTTTTATTTATTATTGGCTTTTGTTATTTTGTCACCTTAGTTTTTTACCATTGGCTTATGTAATTTTACCTTAATTCTTTAATATTGCTTTTGCCAATTTGTTACTTTAGTTACTTGGTATTTCACTCTCTTGAAGTTAATAAGTCAGGTTCTATAACAGCTAAGACACTGAAATTGGGGAGAAGAACAGGATACATATACTTGTGTACAGCGTTAAAATTTAATCGAATTCCAACGAGTAGCTTCCGAGTTACACGTTTCTAGATGTTATCTATAACTTTTACAGGTTACCAAGTAATCTCCTTATGTAAGCGTCAATGTAGTCTTCTTTGATCGGGTGTCGTCTTCATTCACTAAGTGTAATAAGCTTTCGTTTATGCTATTACGGGTGCATGTGCTTTTACAAGTAGGATAATTCTTACCGCGTAGGCGTAATTTCTATATTTTGAGTTAGGTTATGAAGCAAAAATATAGAGCAGTCATTGAAATCTTCACTAAAGAAGGAAATAATGCTATCGATATCCATAGAAGACTCGAACATGTGTATGCTAAGGAGACAATTGATGAGAATAATGGCCAAAGACAGGTGAAAAGATTGAGAGAATGTGGACAAACCGTATCTACTGGATCTATATATTGCGAAAACGGTGGTCATTTTAAACATGTTCCATAAAAGCCAAAGGTTTGGACACCCTATAATTTAAATAGGACGTTGTTGTAGACAAAGAATGACTCTTATACTTTCAGTCAAATAAATACCGGGAATTGCTCAATAAAACACAAAATATTGGTTTAATCAACCAAATTTATTTTGTCGCCTTCAAAAATCTTTCTTGATAAGATGCACTTTATCAATGAATGATGTAGTCGTTGAAACACTTCTTCAGCTGAAAACAAACTGATTAACAGACGGCTCCAAAACATTGCGTGACAATTTAGTATATAGGTACCGTCTTATAGCAAATAAAAAAATTTTCATACGTTTTGCGCGTTCTTTTTAAATGAAAATTTAAAAACTGAATATACATCTGGCATGATAATAAAAAAAATTCTGACCTAACTTTTAGTAGAACTTTCGTATGTATTTTTACATGTACAACTTTTTATTTAATCACTCCTTGAAGGATTTCAGGCTAACACTATATATGTATCTTTTCTTCACAGCCTAGCTTTAAAACAATAGCAGATGCATGTCATAGTGAGATTCTAAGTGACACAGAGAAAAATAAGATCTTAATTAGAAATTTTAAAAAATGTACAATGAGTTAATTTTTCTTTTATAATCTTCGTTATAAAATAATCGCATTTATACGAAATCCTGTTTATGTTTTGGTTTAACATTGAACGATCCAATTCACCCGTGTGTATCCCAGCAGCCATAGGAGTGAGAGCATGCACACTCTCATTAATGCATGTCATTCGAGGGCCTAGCGTTGACGTTCTGCTGGGTCTTGCCCATATTGTTTTCGGATTATTTTTGGAAATTCCCTCCTCTGTTTAGCAAGTTACGCAGTGCGACAAAATAAAAGAGTGAATGGGGGGGGGAGAGAGTATAAAGAGAGAGAGATGCCCTAGAAGTTGTTCGTTTCGAATTAATGAGTTTCTTAAACAACAAAGTCGAAGTGATTGGAGATGATTTGACGACAGAAAGTTCGAGTGGAAAACGCTGAGAGGGAGAGAACGCGACAGAGTTTTGGGGCTTCTTTTCGCGGCACCCTCTTCAATGCGCCCGCCAAAGGGGGATTGCGGAAGATGGGGGTGACATATCGCCTTTTTTGGGGCGGAGGAGGGAAAGGGATAAGTTTTTTATTTCATTTTACGCTGATTCAATTGAAACCGACTAATGAGGTTTGATTGGGTAAATATAATTTAAGAGGAGGAAAAAAACGGTTTTTGCTAAGTTTTAGATATTTTGGGGCTTGCTGGAAACCTCTTAGCGAAATTATCGTTTAATCGGATGGGATAATATGAATCAACAAGGTTTTTCTACAGAAATAAGAATAGGTGAATCAGGGAAGCGAAGAAATGCGAATAAATAAATAAAAACGGAACAGCGAGAAATATTTTAAATTTTTCGCACGTGCAAATTGATTTAGACTGAACAGAATGGATTAGGATGCTAAGGATTATTTTATTTAAAATAAATTATCTCTTATATAATAGAATAAGATCGCATTGCTCGGATTGGTTGAATATAAAAAGGTTGTTTAGAGTAAATTTGATTTTTTTTTTGCCAAATTTGACTCTAACTATATGCACCCATGACTTCTCCAGAGTTATTCCCAGGAAAAAACCAACTGCATGAAAAATGTATGGTTTTTCACTCATAAAACCCGTGCAACCTGCGGAAATCCATAGCAAAATAGTGAAAAATCTATGTTAAGGCATCATGCGGAGTTTGACGCCCGTTGGCTTTGTGGCTGTAGAGTTTATCTTGAATATACACAAACAGACAGGCAGACATTGACTTTCATTAATATACACAGGGGATAGCAGAAATAGCGAGATGGCTATACATAGTCGAGTTCTATAACTAGAAATACAGAAATGCCCTAAAATAATTTCTTCAAGAAATTTCTCCAATTTTTGGTCCTTTTTTCCCAGAAAGAATGTGAGTAGTTCTGATATTCGTATGTCTGATAATGATGGTATGACTCTGTCCGATTCTGAAATTGTTGAACGAATTCAGGACTTCATCTTTCTGAATTCTCCATCTTTTTCTGAGTTTTTTATTACTGAAAAGGAGGTTTCAGAGGCCATTAAATAACTTAAAGGTTTCAAGAGTGTTGGACCTGACTTAGTACCTGCTTTTATTATTAAGAAAATAGTAATTCTTGCTTAATAAAATATAATCGGATTTCTTTCTTCTCGATCTACTTTGACTATTTTCCTTGAGCTTGAAAATGGTATCCGTGGTGCCTTCTGCAATCGGACGCAGCTTGACTGTATCTATTTCGACATACAAAAGGCCTTCGATTCAGTTGATCATAAAATCCTGGTTGAGAAACTGGGGATCCCTTCTTCGTTGGATAGCTAGCTATTTAAATAAGAGAAGTGGTTTTATTAAAGTTAGAGGTAGAGTTATGACATCCTCCTTTTTTATTGCTCGAGGTGTCCCTCAGGGTAGTCTTTTGGGCCTTCTTCTTTTCCTTCTTTTTATTAATGGCTTATCTTTTACCCTAACCTGCGACCACTTATTATTTGCTGATGACCTTAAAATTGCTCGCGAAATTTTCTCAATCAGCAAGGTGCCATACGAATGCAGCAGTGGTGTTCTGCAAATGGGTTAACGTTGCACGTTATAAAATGAAAACAATTACTTTTACTAGGCAACATCACCCTATTATCTATGACTATATTCTTGATCATGGTATTATTATGAGAGGTCCCTTTATTTGTGACTTGGGAGTGATTCTCGATGTTAAATTGTCTTTTGAAATATAAATATTTTGGATAGAGTCAGGAAGGGCTTTGCCTGTTTGAGACAGATTTGTCGGATGACTAAAAAATTCTGTAACTTTGATACCTTCTCCAAACTGTTTGATGCTATTGTTCTTCCTATGATTACTTATGCCTCGCCAGTTTGGTCTGGTTGTGCCCAGAATTACCTTAAATCTCTCCAGCGAGTTGAAAGGAGATTTGTTCGCATTGCTTTTTTCAGATACTTTAATAGTGACTATTCTGCTCCATATTCATTTACCCAGGAGTCCGGGTGTGTCCTTAGAAGAATGTCCAAACAAATCTTTATCCGCTGTATGTTTTCTTTATTTTTAAACTTTTACGTGGTTTTATTAATTCTGCTCTCTTAACTTGCGTGTCCCGTCTCGCCCACTACGTTTTCAACGGCTTCGCTTTCGATCTTCTGTTTTTTTTTCGACCTGATACTTTATCTGCTATTCTTGACGATTACAATTTATTTTTAGATCTTTTCCAGATTTTGATATTTTTTCTTGTCATCTTCATCATTGTAAACAATTTTTATTTGTAAATATATTTTAATTTTTTTGTAAATAGATTTGTTGTCTCTTTTTACTGTGTCAATTTTGATGACTGATTTATTTGTTCATGATTGTTTTCTTGTATTTTGTGTGGGTGAGTCATTTAATTGGCTTTTGCTGTTTGATTATACCCTTTCTGCATGGTTTTATTGACTTTGTTTTGTATTATGTGCAGAATAAAATAATGTAAATGTAAATATAAATAAATAAATAAATAAATAAATAAATAAATAAATAAATAAATAAATCCACGTGACGCTATTCGTGGAGGACCTAAAGTATGCCTGCTAGATCTCTCGATCTAAACTCAATGAAATTTTATTTTAGGACCGTATAAACGCTATTGTTTATTTCACTTTTGTTCATGATACTGGGCACTCCTAGAATTTTTGAGTTTTTTATGCAATCCTGGATTTAAACATTTTGAACATTTGCTATGGTTGTATGTATTGATTTCTCGCCTTTTCACTCTTACTTATTTAACCGGACTGAATATAAATGATTGTTAATCTAGCATACTAAGACTGTTTCTAAAAAGTTCGAACCAACTGACCAAAATCATGGAATATAATAGTAATTTTTTTAAATGGCCTGGCTTTTTTTAACTTTCAATGCCATATAATATAGAAATTCAACAATGCCAAACATGATCAATCCTAAATGTATCACGTGAATTGGTCACTTGCGGTCGCACTTTTTAGACACAGCCGTAGATACTCAGTAACGATATGCATATCTTTATATAAAGATTTTTTATTATTTTTAGATGTAAAAACTGACTAAAAATAGCCAGCTCACTAATTTTGTTGAATCCTGTATATTTTAGTAAGGTCAAAGAATACTTATTTTGTCTTGCAACCTTTGCCAAGAACATCTTTATTCCGTAGGGGAATTCCCCGAAGACGTTTTAATGTTCCAATGGCAATTCATTTTTAGAAGAGGATAATTTCTGGAAAACATAATTTATTTGTTGACAAAACATACAGAGTAAAATACAGAGTAACCAGTTTCGTCAAATAGCATACAAAATCAGAAAATGTATAGAAATTATCCTTTCCTTCATTTTCTAAATAAATCTTATTTTTTTATTAGTTCCTATAAAGATTCTGTTCTTATAAGAGTTTAAAAACATTTTAAAAAAATAATAAAAGGTTTCTCTTTTTGGAATGTCGCATGTATAAGACTAATCTCAAAGCCTGAATATTGATGCGTCTTTTTATATATATATATATATATATATATATATTTTGCTTATAATTTTATTTTTGAGAAAATTCTGAAGTAGCATTTTCTAACGGATACGATGAATAACCAAGTATCATTATCTTTCCCTAAAATGTTTTTTGGCCTCAAACAATTCTATATTAAGTGTCATGAAATTCTTATTTTATAACACTTCTGGGATCACAAACACTGTGTGGCTGACTATATGGAAACAATTCTCTCTCTCTCTCTCTCTCTCTCTCTCTCTCTCTCTCTCTCTCTGTCAATTATATTAACGTTGATAATGATGTAGACATCGTCGTATATGGGCGTGCTACTGTCATTTGAGTTGTAGAAAGGGGAGAAGAAGGAAGAAAAAAAAAGCGGCGGAGGAGAATCGTTTGATAGGCTTCAGCGTAAAACGACAATTAATGGCGGGGAAGCCTGTCTTTTGAACCCGATAAAATTTCAGCCCTCGCCTCGCCACAACAGGAAGCGAGCTCCGGCAACCGTGATTACTTTTTAGGAGAGAAGCCTCGATTATGCGGGGGTGTTATTCAATTCTAGTCGCAAAAAATATCTCGCAAGATATAAATCCGTTGCTCCCCCGACAACGCTAATTGGTGGAAAAGAAGCGGATTGGAACGATTGAGCTCTTTTTTTTCTTTCTTATTTCGCTCCCCTTCTCTATAATCAGATTTTATCTTTCAAACGAAAACTGTTTTGAAATATATAACGTTCGCAGCAAGAAAAATTTCTTGATACGCGACACGATGCAAAATTTTGTTATTTATGGCTTTACAGATAGCTTTTGTTATCGAAAAATCCGTCCTCTTCTGTCATTTTTCGCTTTTACCGTTTAGCGGTTTCTGTCATAACAGACAAATTTCTCAAGTATCATTCAGAACCATGTACAATTTAATTTTATTTTTAAATGCTCGATTATTCGTTTAAATACGTTTCCTACACTTCTGAAAACATAATTTATTACGTTACCCGCGGTAACGACAGTTCTACTGAAAACTCGATTTTTAATTCATCAATTAAGAGCTTTTATTTGTTTTAAAATAATTAACTTCTTCCTTAGATGTCTTTAATGTCTTTCATACTTGGCCGCTTCGTTGAAAATGCTTCCATTCTGAAACAGTGTCGAGATATGTCATACTTAATGTTGCTAAGCTAAAAACTGCACGAAAAATATTGAGGTGTTACTTGTAAGTTCCATTTTAATCGTATGGATGTATGTTACACTATTGGCCCGTTTTTGCTATGTTTTCATAAAGTTTTCTGGTACCTGTCGAAGTATCTCTGCGAGAATCTTTAAAAACCCATGTTAAAGAAAAGAAATTCGCACTCAGCGACCACATAACTTCTTAAAATCTGAGTATGTGTAGAGTATAAAGTACTGTGTTTGATTTCACTTGCTAGTAAGGCTACTGAATTACCCTAATTGATTCGTGTTCAGTTTGTTTGTTTTAATTGAATAATCAAGTTTATTTAGTACGCATATGACGCGCTTGGAGGATTTCCTGATTTAGCTCTGAAAAAGCAATTACACCAGAAATCTGAAACAACCATTTAATCCACTGTAATAATTTTTAGATAAAGAACTTCTTGTGATGGAGGTAAAATTCATGCAATAAATTCATCTTCAATTGCGTAGCACTTGTTTTTAACTGAATGAAACTGCGCGTTAAACAAAGTATGTTTTTATTGCCGAACAACATTTATTACTGAAGAGGAAAATTTCAAAATTTACATGTAGATCTATGCTTGGTCCGGGGAGCTATATGGCATAATGGCACGGTATTGCAAATGCCCTAGCCCTGTGATTTTTTTGTTCTCTTCTGTGTGAAAGACATTGTTTATATTCCATCTGTGCTACAAAATCTACCCATATAAACAGAACTTTATTATTGTTGCCATTTGAAACCATCGATAGGGACACGTTAGGCCAAAAACATACTTTGACGCGCCTCACACTTTGAATGTTTCCTTTTGATGTAGTCAAACTTCGTATTCATTGATACCTTACATGTTGTCCTGTAAAAATGGTTGTTATTATTATTATTATTATTATTATACTTTTGCATCCCAAAGGGATAAGTGATGTAGACCAAAACAAACTAAAGGTTACATGTGTATATTAATTGATTGATTTAATATATGTAATGCATGTTTCTTATGATCAGCACAATGCTTCAATGTACAGTTAATGATTTGTTTTCTTAGGTCATACGAGAGAGAGTTCAATCCATTATTGTGTTTCCCCATTATTTTTCCATTTTTTCTCCTTTTTTGTGTTTTTCGCCATTATTATTTGTTTGAACTTTGTATAATATCATTCACATACATAAGCAACGTCACAGGTCAAAAAAAATGCAAAATGCGTTGTACAGTAATTTCACGAACGGTTATTGCCATGGCGTGTGAAATAAAAAAGGAACTATAAAAATCTATTCGCACTATCGACGGTCTATGCGCAATCGTCACCGCCAAATCACGGATCGCCAATGATCATCAGTGAAAATATTCTACGAAATTTTTCAATATTGACAATATTGAAAAAAATTTGCTTATGTATGTGAATGTTATTATCCAAAGTGCAAACAAATAATAATGGCGGTTAAAAAAAAAAAATGTCAATACTACAGGAATCGAAACCGGACCAGTAAATCCGCAGAACCTGACTTTAACCACTGCGCCATCGCTGTTAAATTGTATATCTTTCTTCCCACTTGCTTTTTCTGGCACTAAAATAATAAACGTAAAATATTTTATTTTTTTCCTCCGAAACGAAAGGCCATTGAGTCAAATCCTTTTACACAGAAGGTATATTAATATTGTAGATTGACTTCCTAAAATTTCAACCAAATCCGTGATTTCATGTCCGTGCGGTCCCCTTGTAAGTAAGATTTTGGCATAGAAAAATTCCTCCAAGAGCCTCCAGTTATTACAATTTAATGAGGCTACTGCGTTTGCAACGCCTTTTAGAGTCGAAAAACTAATGGAATCGACAGACGTCGACATTGTGAAAAGTATATGTAGAGGCTTCTGCTACAGAGTAGCTATGTTGAAACGAATATTAGTTTTCTGTAGTATGAAGTTTCAGTTTAAAAATAAATTAGGAAACCTTAAATGACTCTCGTATTTTTTGACTTTGACAGTCAAGGAAGGTACGCGATCTGCGTTTTATTGTGTGTAAACAAAAAAAAAAAAATTGAGAGAAGACAATTCTTTCAGTCGTTTTTGTTTTTATTAAAACACACGATCATTTTTCTACAATAAATTAATGGACAAATAAAATTTATAAACTTAAATATGTACATTAATCGATTTATTTATACGCCGATGATACAATTCAGTTATGTTAAACTTTTTCGTAAATCCATTTGCTTTCTAACTATATACACATTGTCGTTGAACTACAAGAATTGCAGCTAAAAATTTAGCACAAGTTTTAAGTAGATGAAGAGCTTGAAAAAGAAAATGCATTTTAAGTAGCAAAAACCAATGTCTATGCATATATTTGTAAGGAAGGTTGATATTCAGTAACTGCAGTAAAAGAAAAATCTAACTGTGAAAGCATTGAAGCTTATTGAAGAAATATTATGCTAAGACAATGAGATTTGGTTTTCAGCTTTCAATGTTTATAACGAGACTAGGGACTGGAAAACTGAGCGCATAAAGCTTTTGTTGCTATTATTTTTTTTTTTATATTTAAAGAGTTTTTATTATGAAGTTAAAATGACAAAGAATATAAAAAAGTTCTCTTTAGAAGAAGTCAATCGACGTCTATATCGGAGCTGTCGCTGTGTCTCCTGCGCTTGGATGGCGACGGCGAGTCGACGGTCAAAGGTCGCGAGGTCAAAGTTAACGACGACGATGAAGGTGAAGGGTCGAGAAAATTCGCATGGGGAACGAAGAAGACGCCACTCGGGTTGTGCGAAGACGATTGCGAGGGCCTATCAAGGAACAGGGTCCTAGAATCGGTGTCGACCGGCGTGGGCGGGGTGAGAACCCCAGACTCGTCGTGACCTCGTGGTGACGACCCTTCGTCCGTGGCCGAGTCGGTGCGCTGGGAGCCGAGCAAAGCGGAACTAGAAGTGGTCGTGGAGGCCACGGAAGCTTCCTGCGCTCGTCGAAGATACTCTTGTTCCTCTCGTTTTTGCTTCCTCCATTTGGCTCGTCTGTTTTTAAACCATACCTGGAAGAGAATGAGTTTTCGTTTATACGCATATTTTGATATATTAAATAAAATCTTTAGAAGTTTAATAATGAAAATTCACTTTAATTGAAGAAGCATTCAGGGCAATTTGAAATTAGCGTTTATACTTTCTCACTTATAAAATCGCATTCCAATGTATTCTTTTCTAATGTATTTTTCTATAACTGTCTAGATCTTTGATTCGTCAATTCTCCATAATAATGGCATACCTACCAAGAACTTACAATTTTAAAGTGCATTTTATTTAGAGAGAACTCTGCTCTATCGAGAACTGTTCAGAGTCGGTCTAGCAGTTTTAGGTCTGGAATTTAACAATAGCGATACCAATAATAGGCCTAGGCTTATTTTTAATAATGAGAATTATTGATAGCAGTTGAAAACCAGAACAGCGGTTCGAGCACTCAGCCCATCACTATACTCTGAAGTTCCCATTTGTATACTCACTCTCTTTTACCAATTTTTCCATTTACCCTCTGTAAGTTACACCCTGTCTTCTACACAGTGATCCTGTACCTCTATTACCCCTTGTTGACGGTAAAAACCCACAACAGATCTGATCCACTGTTGAACGTTCACATTGTTACCAAAACTACAGCTCACTATGAAGAGAAAAAATCTTTTGGAATTATATAATTTGATTCATGCGTATGTTAACGCTTAAGAAAATCGGACGATGCATGGAATAGATTCATGAAAATCACTTTTATATTTAAGGAGTGAAAATTATAGAATAATCACAACTGAGTAATCATTATGGTGTTGAGCAATTTCGAAATTCCTTGTACTTTGAAGTTTAGCTTTGAGTTTTACTGAAAGCAATTCCTGTCAAGTTATAACTCTTTTATTGATAACTTAAGGCATGCAACCTCAGGATGGGCTAGCATAAATGATGTTCACGTTTAACGAAATTCAGACACAAAATTCGTACCAATAGAGAAAGAAATTCAAAGTTTTGGTTCAGTAAGTCGGCCCACATCCACCCTGCAATCAAGTTCCTGCCAGACACACGTTGCAGAATATCATGCTCGATGCAATTATTTTCTTTTCTGAGCTAACCTAAAGTCGAAGTACCACTTAAAAATCGTATGCTTACTCGGTGGATCTCCACTAAATTTTATTCGAAAATGATAACAGGCTGGTAAACGTTTAATTTCATGACGCATGGCGCCCTTCTATATTCGATCCCAGCTATACCATGGTCCCAATAAAAATGAAATAAAACGAAATGTGCATGCGTTAGTTTTATCGTTTCACTATGTTGCTCCAGCTGACTATAAGAAATAAACCTTTTCTCTTCAAATGTTTGTTTTACAAAAACCATGAAATATTACTTGAATGCTATTCAAAAATAACTTGTTATATGTTCTGATTCGTTTTGAAAATATAATTCGTTGATAATGGTTATTTCGATTATTTTGCAACTGAATCCTAAATCGTAGAGATTACTAATTTAGTGAGAGCAGTCTCATCTCTTAAAGAAAATCTGTGTATTTGTGGGAGTTATCTCGTTACTAAAAATTGTTATGCATTTTTCTATCAGTGGGAGGTTTCAAATACAAGCAACCAAGCAGATGCCTTAGAATAGTTTCAGTTTTTTTTTTCAACGCGGACTGATACCAGCTTCAGCATGCGCGCCTCGTTTTCAGTTCATTGATACCAGGACTGGACTGTAATTCCTTGTCAGCTATAGTCTCTCCATTTGGTGTATCTGAATTTCATTAAGCTACACATGTTTCAAATCAGGAAATCGTTTATGCTAGTTCTGTAGAGAACTCTTTACGACTTGGTACTATTGAATATTGGGTTCTCATTGGACCTTCAATTACGCAGTTGTCTTCAACACGGGTTTCGCCTTCTTTAAACTTTTCATCCATCATGTAGAATAGTCGCCTCACCGCTAGAGATATGGCTATAAACTAAATGAGCGTTCCTTTAGGGATATTTAACGTAGAATAAAATTCGGCAATTACTATAGGATCATAAAAACATCAATAAAAAGGCTAAAAAGCATTGTTCAAATTGATTTGAGGTTGCAAAAAGGAGTAGGTAATAATGAAAATTCACTTTAAGTAAGTAAGAAAACGGTAGCAAGTACAATTAGGGAGTTGTATTCGTCTAAGGGTTTCTTCATTTGGAAAGATATATCATTTCATATTTGGATGGCATTATAGGAATTTGTTTGCTAATAAAGCCTAAACAAATGAAGAGTATTTTCAAATTACCAATGTATCTTGTTTTGTCCTTGTTTGCCGTGTGACTCGTCCATCTCGGTTCTATACAGTTCTTTAAATTGTGCTTTTTTGATAATGGAGTATGCTCCATAAATGCATTTAGTTACAGAAGGTGATATTTTTCCCAAAGAAAAAGTTACTCTCAGATTTTGTATATTTGGCATAGTACATCTTCTTTAGTCAAAACTTAACCTCATCTACACTAGAAATTCAGAAGTTATGGAAGTTATGCAGCAAGAATCATTCAACGTGGTGGAGTATGACCATCATTTTTGCATTAAAAATTTCAGGGGAATGAACATTTTGAAGAAACTTTTAGAATAATAAAATAAATAAAATTCTTTTAATTAATCTTAATACGATCACAAGTTTTAAAGCTGAGTATTGATTTTAACAGTGCATTAAACAACCCATAAGTTAAAAGTGGCGTCTATGCAAAAATTTTATTAGCTCCCTTTTAAAAACCCCTGCGCCAATTCCATTCGCGTTTTTTTTGAATCGCTCTTCCCTCAGCCTGCATGACTTTCTCGTTCTGATAAGCAGATGACGAAATTTCCATCTGAAAATTTCCGAGTCGAGAGCTTTGGAATGATGCGCGCTGAACTTTTGCTTGGGTGGGTAGGTGGGTAGCTGGGCCTTCTCTCCTGTTCGCCTCCTCCTCCAATGAGCGTCTCCTTAATCTCGAGTGGCTCGATGGAAAACTAGTCGTGTTGCGGTGTGGATGGATGGCATCGGCGGCGGAGGGGGAGAAGGGAGTGGCCGCTCCGCCATTAGCATGCGAATGCTGCCGTCGCTACGCTCGATTAACGCCTCGATCAGCGGCTAATCACTTGAAGGCAGGCGGCCATTGTCATCAGTCGTCTCCACGACGACGCCGTCCTCCATCAACGGCTCTCGGGCCTCGTGAAAATGACACACGGCTCGTGTTCAATTGTTCGCTCGAGGAAGCTCTCGAGCAGCCAGCGTCTCTCTCACTTATAATAACTTTTCTCTCCCTCCATCCTCCCACACTTCCTTTTGCCGGTGCGAAGAGGCTCAGCAAGTTGAGCTCTTCATTCAGAACAGAGCGACAAACAAAATCCATCTGCATGCAGATTAGAGTGCGTGCGTTTCTGTGTGTCTACCCTACGAACGACAATTGAGCAGCAGTCGACCCATTAGCAGACAGTTATGCAAATAAACCAGCCGCTCAGCACAATGAGGCTAACTTAATTGGAGGGCCAAGGGCTTCGAACAATAAACTTTTGCGAAACAATCCCGAATCAAAGTTTCGCGGCGAAATTGAAAGATTCTGCAGAAAAATTATCCAATAAATCCTATAGGAGAGCCGAATTTCTCTATCTTAATGGATATTTAATCATAATACTAGTAATTAAATTTTCGTCAATATACGAACAAGAGATTTCAGAAAAGTGTTATAACAGCGATATGCTCAACTTAAACATTTTAATAATTTAATATTATTCTAAAAACTCGGTCTTTCTCAATCTTGTATAAAACTATTCGACAAAGTCCAAACACGGGGCTGCTAAAATTAAATAAAATACAAGAGTGATTCTTAGCGATAGGCATGACCCCTGGTTCGAGTCCAGGTCGAGGAATTTTTCCTTCCCTTTTCAAGACCAAATTTATTATATTATTGAAGTGTGAGCTTCAGTTTATCGATTTCTATAATTATTATTTTGACGGTTTCAGGGCAAAAAGGATTCCCGACTTTCGATTCGGGGCCTGCTCTGCCATTTGGTTATCTAAGATCAGATATTAGCTCTTTCTAATTAATTTAGCTTTCCATGATGAAGGAATTCTCAAGAATCACGAATATTATTTTTCAAAAAAAAAAGGAAAATACGTTTTCTATAGAATCCCATGCCAAAAGATCCAGAGGATTAAGCTGTATAGGATTTGTTAAGTTTTTCATAGCGAGGGAATAAACATCCTTAATCCGTGGCATATAGGATCGAATGTCTAAAAGAGGAGCAGTTTTAGTCCTTGGAAACCATTTGTTTTCCATGGTTTTCAATACTGACTGTTGTCTATAAAGAAGGAAAGAAGCTCTTTGTATATTGAAGGTAGGGGAGCTTAAGCTTGGCTGCGAGCGATATGTCCCATATGACGAAGTCTTAAGCTCGGAACAATATAATCTTTTAAGGATGAGGGAGAAGCCAAAAACACAGCGTAGAGATAACGATTAGGGATTTGCCTCTTTATATAAAATTTAACTTCCAGTTCCGGAATAAATACGATAAGATTGAGATAAATGAAAAAAAAACAAAAAAAACATTAATTTCTACATAGGAAACATTTCATTTAGAACTTGTTGTTTCATAAAGTGAAGCGAAGGTATGCTTGGTAAAAATTTTATTTTATAGAAGTAGTAAATTGTAGCAAATTAAGTATAAGCTTAATATCTCAGAATTCTGTTATAAAAATTTCTTTTAGAAAATTCTTTCTAACTTCTCCCCTTTGTTGATAGAGAAGCTTAACTTTTGTAAAATTCATGGAGTGACCATATTGTCTCGTCTTTCGAAGAACGTGGTCGCTTTGGTGGGATCCCTTTAGGACCCTGTAGCAATTGGGCGAGTGTTTTCCAGTGTCTAATCTCTTAACACCGTGATCCGCTTTGTTCTCATCTAGGCGAGTGGCTTCTGAATCAAGGGAGAGTAGGCGATAGAAGGGCGCTTCGGGACATTTCCGCCTCTGCGGTTTATACCTAATATACTGAGAAGACAGCTGACAGGGCAAACAGCTTCCTTACGAAAATGGAAAATCGTGGAGAAATTTGTAATGTATTTTTTTATTTAAATTTGGAATATTTGTTTGTAACGGGTTGCACAGAAGGATTGTGTATGCTTATGTCGATGTAACAGTGGTTTCCTATCTTTTCAATATTTTGAGCAAGATTGGGGGGGGGGGTCACTGTGGCTTAGAATTATGCCAAACTAAGTCAAACAATTAAAAAAAAAAACGAGCAACCAAATGAAAAGAAAAAGCCTTCCAAAATTGTAAAACTTGCTGGATTTGTAGATTGTCCGCTGAAAGCTGAGGCTTAAATACTGTTGAAAGCTTCATTGTTTGTGTTTATCCCGCACATGCGAAAGGAATATACTCAAGCGAAAGGGCGCACATGAACTACTTGGTAATCGATGAGCACACACAAAACAAAACAAGCTTAATAATAATGTCACTGAAAAAACATTAAAAAAAAATTTAAATTCCAAATTTTTTTATTAGACATTAATTGGCTTGCCACTATCTTAGGGAAACTAAAAATTAATAAAATATAAATTTATAAAAATAATTTGGTTTAATAATAATAATTGGTCGTTGTGAAAAGTAGACACCTAACGCTTCGATTAAAATTAATCTTTTTTTCACTGTTTCTACATTTTACATAAATAAAAGCATGGATCATATTATATGATTCATATACCATAGTTCTATACAGGGTGTACACATACTTTCAGAATATTTTCCAAGGACTAAAACCAGCAGAAAATACCATATGAACATGGGGGTCGAAAATGCTTCTTTCTAGTTTGAAGGTGTCCTATAGTAGAGGAAGAGTTAGGACAAAAAAAACAAACAATGCTAGTCCATTGGACTTCTTCTGGGGGTATTTGAAAGCTGTTGTTTATTCTACCCCAGTACTAAATGTTGCAACTCTTCGTCAGCGGATCCTGGATGGCTGCGACATCATCCATCATTCACCGGCAGGGCCGTACCCATAATTTTATTTGGGGGGGCTATTCTTCTAGCAGGAGAGGGTCCCACAAGCAACAGAATTTGATTATAGTGTCAGGTATGTGCCAGTAATATGCATGGCTTGTAGGCTTCTTGTAAGTTCCTTCCGAGAACTATGTCGAAGGCTTTGGAGACATCGGTCTGGACTAGAATAGTATTTCGATTTTGGTCGTTTGCTTTGACTGCTTTGATATAGAGTTCGATGGGTAACCATTGTAACGAAATCCGGGACGTCCTCCATTTTGTTGGAGGGGTATTCGGGGCCAGAAATTGTTGAGTCGTTCATTAAAAATGATTTTTTGTATTAATTTGGTTATTGGAAGCAGGGCTAAGATGGGACGATAATTTTCTATAAGGGTTTTTGTTTCCTCATTTGTAAATTGGGATGACAGTAGTTAATTTTAGTAATCTAGGGAAGGATTTTTCGGAAATGATAGTAAGACAGAGATTTAGTAATTTTTGTAGGCAGACAGTGTCTAGGTTTTTGAGTAATCTTGCTGGTATCAATTACGTGTTTGTTATATCGGCTAGTGTGAATTTATTGCGAATACTGTGCAGTTATTTTATAGAGGGAAGTTTGGGATATAATAGTTTGCCATGTGATGGGGGAGACAGGTTCAGAGATACATGTTGGATTGTTTAACTATTCTAGGTAGTGTTTGTGTTGGTCTTTAGATAGTTTATGAGGGTTGGAGTTGCAATTTGCGTGTATTATTTTCCATAGTATTCTATTGGATGAATTTGACAGAAAATATTTATTTTTGGTGTGACGAATTGCTTTTGGCACGGCGGTCGATTTCGGGGGGGGGGGGAGGAAGGAGCTGCCAGATACTTTCTAACGGGTTCGCCAATCCATGCGGTGACTTCCACATTCTTCTTTGGAATCTAACGAAGGCCATTTTTAGCATCTATCTTGTTATAATGTAGAAATAAATCACACAGTTTGCAATACCCACGTTGCAGGAGACCTTCAAACCGTTATTATAGAAAACAGCGTTTTCGACCCCATGTTCAGAAGATATTTTCTGCTTTGTTTTGGTTCATCCTGAAACTTTGTATAGACCAACCAGAAATACACAGTAGAGCCTTATCGCAAAATTAAGTAATGTCGGTTCATTTTATTTATTTCACTGTGAGTTAAACAGCTCTTCTGTTTTTCTCAAATTGTAGATTCTTTAACATATCCTCTTTTAACAATATTATAATTGTATAAGGTAGCGCAAGAAATTTCATGCACTAAAAATGGTTTTAAACTTTAAAGAGCGTGTTCAAACTTTTCAGAATAGCTTTAATAGTTTACGGAAAAAATGTCGTATAGATACTGCACCGGTAATCAAATGAAATAGAATTGCATGGCTAGACTGTATGCAAAGGTTCAATATGCCCATCTTGCTGGAATATAACCTCTTGAAACGAAGTCACATGTATGTAACCATTTTACGATAAAATTCCTTTCTCAATCTTGGAGTAAAAAGTCACGATGCCGTTAGCAGTTGTATTACATTTTCTAGTTTATTCCGGTAGACATTCTTCTTCAGATATTTCCACAGCAAGAAATCGCAGGTATTATTATCGGATTTATATTGAATCTCCTTGAAAAAAAGATTATCAATGAAGATATAATAACAAACGCTGTCTGGGTTTTCTGCCTTCATATGGTGATGTTCTATCGATACTCAGCAAGTTTTCAGGTTGGCTAAACCTACCCACCATCCATGTCTTTTTCTGGGGCAGCGGAAGGAGAAAGGTTACCTCAAATAGACTATAATGTAAAGGTTTTTAGAACAGGTAATGCAACTGCAAAGCAGCTATCTCGTGAGCTTTCTCCACAGAAAGAAAGCTTATAAAGTGGTCAAAACATAGCATTCGTTAGCAGAGATTATACGCCAACAAGGTGGATTGTATTTATATTTATGCCTAAAATGACATTGGAATTTGTTTCGAAATTATACGATTTGACACTAAAAATTCCATTAGAGAAAACTATTGAAATAAAATTTTGTGAGGAAATTCTTCAAATGAATCATGTAAAGAAAGAATGCAAATAAATTCGAATTGAGTCTATATACAGGGTGTAAATTTTAAGTTGACAAAGCAGAATAACTCGAAAAATAAGCTTCACACGAAAAAATGCGTATAATCCAAAGTTGATTATTTTCGAGGGGGCATCTGCTGGTGCTAAAATTAGCCCACCCCCCCCGGCCCCTGGGGGTGGGGCGGGGGGCAACTTTAAAATTTCAAATGGGAACCCCTATTTTTTATTGCAGATTCAGGTCCTACATAAAAAACTACGTACATTTTGTCTGAAACATTTTTTTTATTTTTGGTAGATGGCGCTGTAATTCAAGAAAATCCATTTTCTCATTTTTGCGTGGAAATGGTTACGGAGAAATAAAAAATACTTATTTACTTCGTAAATTTTGCCGCAAAGTTATTATTTTATTATTTTTTGCCGTGGATTAGGATAATTTTGTTTTGTTTCGTGGTCATGAGGCCACACAACTTTATAATTATCAAACAAATCAACTGATTAGCTAACTAACTAACCGAACATCCTACGTACTAACGAGTGAACTCATTAACTAACAGAGTAAAAAAGTAAAAGACTGTGTAAAGATGAAGTTATTCCCGTTTAAGATTTGGTGGTCCTTAAAAGGACCGATTGTTTTCGTTTTATTTTTTCTTATTTGCAAATACTTGCAAGTAAATGAATTTCGGGGTGCTTGTATTTCCAGTGAGTCCCCTCGCCTCTCACTTTCGGCCTGCTTGTTGTCCTTAAATCCCTTGCATCTCGCCGTTTTATGAAATTAAATGTTCAAATTGATGACCTCCAACTTCGATGCATTTATTGACTCGTTTTGTAAATTCCTGAACACATCTTGATAACATGTCTGGTGTAATTGCAGCGCAAGCATCTCTTATTCTTTGAATCATGTTTTCGCGAGTGGTTGGCGTTTCCTTATAAACGATATCTTTGAGGTAACCCCATAAGAAAAAATCTGGCGATGTAAGGTCAGGCGATCTGGCTGGCCAATTCACAGGACCTTCCCTGCCGATCCAGCGACCATGGTAAAGTCGATGTAGTACTTCGCGCGCTACTAATGAATAATGCGCTGGACAACCATCATGTTGAAACCACATGTGTTGTCGAAGTTCAATACTCAGGTCTTCAAGTAGATCTGGTAGTTCATTTTCAAGTAGGTTACGATATTTGTTGCCATTCAAATTACCGTCTATAAAATATGGACCGATAAGTTTATCGCCAATTATCCCACACCAAACATTAATTGACCAAGGTCGCTGATGGTTGACTTCTCGAATCCAGTGTGGGTTCTGTTCACTCCAGTAATGCATGTTATGTCGATTAACTTCCCCGTGGTTTGTGAATGTTGACTCATCGGAGAAAAGAACTCGTGCAAAAAAATGTTGGTTTGTTTGCATCTGCTGAAGTGCCCAGTGACAAAACGTTAGACGGTTTTGGTGGTCATTGCCATGTAGTTCCTGATGCATAGATATATGATATGGATGAAATTTGTGGAGCTTCAGCATTTTCCAAACACTCATATGTGAAATTCCTGATTGCCTTGATATTTCTCTTGTGCTCGCATGTGGATTATGAGCCACAGCAGCTAGGACTGACACTTGATTGTTTTCTCCACAAACAGTAGCTGCACGGGTTCTTTTTTTCTGGTTCACACTACCTTCCGCAGTAAATTGTTTAATAACTCGAACAAAAGAAGACCGTGATCGCGTTTGGCCAGGAAAACGCTGAGCATAAAGCGCGACTGCATTATCAAAATTTCTCCCACTTTCTCCATAAATGTACACCATCTCAATTTTTTCTTCCACAGAAAGATAATTCATAATGTAAATTCAAAAGCAATACGGCGTTGTACACTCACAAAAACAGTTGAAAAATTACAATCTTTTCTTCTAAAGATCAGAATTTAAAATGTAAACATTCTGAAAAAAATGCCAATGTTTACGTTATTTGTTTGTTGACGAAATGTCTTCAAATTACATTGTAGTTAAAACAATGTAGGAATCGAAATGAATAATAAATTAGTTATTTCCACGCAAAAATGAGAAAATGGATTTTCTTGAATTACAGCGCCATCTACCAAAAATAAAAAAAATGTTTCAGACAAAATGTACGTAGTTTTTTATGTAGGACCTGAATCTGCAATAAAAAATAGGGGTTCCCATTTGAAATTTTAAAGTTGCCCCCCGCCCCACCCCCAGGGGCCGGGGGGGGGTGGGCTAATTTTAGCACCAGCAGATGCCCCCTCGAAAATAATCAACTTTGGATTCTACGCATTTTTTCGTGTGAAGCTTATTTTTCGAGTTATTCTGCTTTGTCAACTTAAAATTTACACCCTGTATAAGCTCATCTGCTCGCCATATAAAAGGCGCGGTTCTAATCCAATGGATGAAAAATAATTTTTAACTATTAACATTAATCCAGAAACAAGTCGGTAACAATGAATATAGAAGTAATAGTTTGTCTAAAGAGTTTACTTCTGTATATTTTCTCATAATGGCACCTCCTAATTAATGTCAGACGACAAATTACCTTAGGGTAGGAAGAAAAAAAAACCTAGGGAAAAAGCCTCTTTAGAAACAATATTTTTAATAAAAAAAAATGATAAAAACTAGGGAAAACGAGAAGCTAAAAAAAAAAAGGTAGGTAAGTAAGCAAAGAAGGGGAAAAGGAAGCTTTTCGGATTAAATTCGCCGCAGCTTTCGTGCTTCCTCTCTTAATCCGGAAACCGCTTCAGTCGTCTCTGTTTGAACTTCCGACTTGTTTCAAGAAAATTAAGAGTTTCATTATTTCAACGCCACAGGTCAGGTTTTATTTCGTATCCATGGCGACGGATGTTTTCTACTGCCTATTAACGAATTGAATTTCTAATCCGGGGTTTACTTGCCGGTTGCCTCCCTCGGGCTACGTCCGTGTCAACATATTAAAGGCTCCGGGTCCGTGGCAGGGGCAACATGCTTTCACCATTTCAAAAGGTGACGACGACGGACTTTTTTCCCTTAGTCTTGTTTTCATTTCCTCCCGCTTCTGATACGAAGCTTTTGTTTTTAGAAAAGATTAATTAAAACTTTATCTTTAATGAGTTTTTAAGATTCTTTAAATCCGAGATGGTTGACGTCCAAGGAGGATGTTTGTTCTCCTTCTAGTTTTCTTAAAGCAAAAAGTCCGTCTTGAAGGCTTTTTGGCTCATTAAAAAAGATAAGTTAAAATATAAGTTCATAGTTTTTTTTATAAAGTATGCAAATAGCCAGATATCTCTATTTGGTACTCTATACGTCGTAGGGAAAAAAGTATTATTTTTCTGTGTCAAGTATTATTTGGTCTCTCTCGCTTGATGTTAACAAAAGCTTAATTAAATACGAAATTCACGGAAATGACAAACCATTTAAACTAATAGTAGGTAAATATCGTTAATAGTGGTACTATTTCGTTCTACCTTATTTGGTTTAGGTAGCAATATAATATGCATATGATGGAATGTACATTTTTTTAAATAAGGGAGTGCAGTATGGAAGATACCAAGATAACGAAAGAGATGGTGCAAATACAAGCACAGAAGGTCAAGAACTGGAGTGCCCCTGGACCTGAGGAGCTCCATGGATTCTGGCTAAAAAGTTTACATTCAATGCTGGCAGACAGTCAATAGTCTTGAAAGTCGCACCAATTCTTGCTCAGAAAGTAAAGCCCATAATAGAGACAGAAAAGTGACATCTTGCATACTTCAGATTTGAAGTTTCCCGTGTTGCGTGATGTGGAATTGCAAACTATTTCTGATTTTAAGTAATATGTTAAAATACTGTATGTGGACGGTTGGCGTTACAAAGAGCTTTAATTGAATTCTTCATTGTGGAGAATGAAACGGTGGTGAACCTTCACATCCTTACACTTGTTTCACGCCGGCCGTACAAGTTATTGGATATTATAGGGATAACTACTACGTGTAAAAAAAAAACAAGATTCATTTATATTGTGAATAAGTTTCATATTTTGAATAAATGGTATCCGAGAAAAAATGCCGGATCCATAAGTTAAATCTTTACTCACTAAAACTCTAAAAAGCAGAAAGCGTAAAAAGTAGTGCCAGAAAGTAGCGCAAAAAAATTAGCGCGATCAGCTACATTAAAATATTCTATTTCAACTTAAATTCTTAATGATAAAATAAATTTAACTAATTTTAACTCTTCTAAATCGGTGCAAAATTAAAGATCAAAAATGACGGTTGTTCGCGGTACTTTCTATTAACCACTTATAACATTCTTATTATGAAATGCAAATTTATTGAAAGTGTAACAAAAGTAATATAATATTAATATATAAAAATAATCATAAATTGGTATCGTTAGATTTACCAAATATAAACTGCATTCTTTCATAAGAACTACTGTAAACTTAAGATTTGCAGAGAATATGAATCTTTTCAGTCTGTACTCTTCATGGAATAAACCATGCAATAAAAGGAGACGGCAATTTATGTTGAAGTTCAGAGTTATTCAAATGATTCATAAGATTTCAAATGAATAATTTTTGAATTAATTATATCGACCAAACTAGTAATTGTCAAGTTTTTGTCTCCTATAACACTGTTCTACAGGTAAAGAGTTGCGAGCATGAAAACTGCTGATCTTACATAATTTTGGGATCCTAGAAACGAAAATGACATTTAAAAATATTGATTGGCTCTAGTTTCCATGATATAACCAATCACCTAATGAAATAAGGTTGTATTTAAAGAGTCGAGTGTTTCTTCTTAAATACAAGAGAAAAGCCATGAGAAGCCGAAACGACACAAGCTGAAGATAAAAATAGTGAGAATTTTACACGTTTAAACATTTTAAACTTTTATAATACAGTCGAACCCCGTTATTACGAATCGGGTTAATACGGATTATCGCTTAATACGTTTTTGCTCCGGTCTATATAAAATTAGTTTAATACAATTTCGAATAATACGAAAAAAATGAAGAAATTCATACCAAAAAATTCATACAACTAATTCTGATTGGCTCTTTCAGTGTAAACGAATAAGGAGACACTGATTTTACTTCTGCGAATTCTGATTGTTTTTCTAGGTTTATATAAGCATGGACATTTCCATTCATTGGTCAGAATGCGCACTATTCACAGTTCAATTAAATGAAGCCCTGGATGAATTGTACTCAATGATAAATGAAATATAGGATAGCCAAAACTGTGGACACTAGGATAACAACACGGAAAGAAAAGAAACTACTATTCCACAATTATAAAAATCAATAACCAAGCATATTCGTTCATGTAAACAAACTTAATAACCAAGTTTTATCTGAAATAAAATCTTGTAAACATTCCAAGGAGGAGCTTTAGCAGTGAAGCTGAAATGCATTTATACATTTATTAACAAGGAATTACTCCCCCCGACGGTGCGGTCATCTATTTTTACCCCTTTATCTGCACTCTTTACCTCCCCCCAAGTTTTTTAAATCAAAAAATTGATTTTCTTGAACATAGTGTGTAGAAAATGTAAAAAAGCTCGTATCTTCTTTCTTTTCTCATAATTTCCGATGGAATGACATATCACATGCCATATGTTGCCATACTTCTAACGACCAAGCAACTGTCACCCCCGCAAATCCGACCCCACTGGAACAATTGGGCCTAAACTTCATTGTATAGATCTTGTCTAGAGGAATCTGTATACTGAATTTCACTCCTTTACGTACCTAAATAGTACACAGATCTTTTGTCCTCTCTGGATCCCACCCCCGTAATTTCGACCCCAGTGCACCAATCAAAACCAAACTAAATAATGAAGGCGTACATGCCCATAGTAAGCTAAATTCCGAATTTCAATATTCTACCTCAAAAAATGTAGAAATTATGAAGGGGACGGACAGGCAAAATAAAACCAATAACTAGCTCCATTCTTCCAGTGATATAATTTATGGCCAATCGTGCGTCGACAAGCGACTTCACATGCGCATGCCGATGTCAATAATGCTTAAAAGAAGAACAGATAGTAACAATATATTCATTCTTGACAAATCGATTGTCATATGACATGCCTTTATCTTGGTATTCTTTACAGTCACTGTTTGAGCACGTGAATTCGACTTGAAGGGGTCTACGAAAAATTCTGAAAAGTTGATACGGCCGAGCTAAGACGTTGATAGTTATATTTCTGAAAACAGAATTTGAAAAAGTTAATTCGTTTTCAAGTTATCGTGCAAAGGGCGGACAGCCGGCCGAACGGACGTATGGATGGCCGGATAAAAACGTACGGACCAAGGGCGCATACTAAAAAAAAAAAGCCCCTAATAAAGGAATGGCGATAATTTTTAACAATCTGGTCTGAGGCTTGATTCACAAACTGTACTATCGGTGTTTCCTTTCATTAATTATCTGATAATACAAATCCCGGATAATACGAACAAAACTTCTGGTCCCCTATGATGACCTGGTTGTGGTGACCCTAGAATTCTAGTCGTGGTGACCTAGAATTTGGAATTTCCTATTTCATTTGATATATGCCTGGTTAATAAGCTTACGCAGATGATAAATATGGAATTATCCTCATTTATAACTGAATGAATATTTTGAATAACCCATAAAGTGTCAGATCTCAATCTGAGTGATAGTGCGGCGTTGTGCTGTGATTTCTGTGTTCAGAATTAGATTTAGAGAGTACATATATGGACACTTTGTATTTATTTAACATGGCAAATTAAATTAATAATAAAAAAAATTCAAAAATTTTATAAGAATCAGAGAAAATGATACAGTCAGTTGCTCAAGTAAAAACCGTGATAATGCATATACGAGTTGTATCATTGCAGGCTGATCATTTTTATTCATTTGCTCCCACCGTCTCGTCTTCCTCAATTCAATTAGGCCCTAATCCAATGGATTCGTCGATTTAATGCACAGATGAGATTTTCAGAGAAAAGAGAGAGACGATGAGCTTTCTCCTCAGAATAACAGAAGGAGAAGAAAATAGAAATGAGGTTTCTTGTCGACGATGGGAGGAAAAACGGCCGAGTCCAAACAGCCGTGGGGTGTTCGAGGGACCCGGATGTTGACATTGGACTCCGACAGTCGCTCCACTCATTTTTCCGAACGTCGCTGAAATAATATTTTCCTAATCAGGTTAATTTTGTTACAAAAGAAAACACGTAATTGGTTTAAGTGGATTTTGAAAGCGCCGTGGCCGAGGGGGGTTCCGCTTCGGAAAAGAACAAATGTGTGTGGGAAACGAGCCAATCAACGTCGCATTTTTCCATTTACCATCAACCCTCAAACTCTTTTCCTATCAATCCGTTTCGTTTTTCTTTCGTATTTGTTTATTTACTTTGAAAAAATTCCAGAGATTTGGTGTATTTTTTTAAACGTTCTGTTTATCTAAATCGAGTTTCTTTCAAATCCATTACATTCAGAAAATATTTTTTTAAGAAACTTACTTATCTTTATTTTCATTTCTTAATTCTTTTACGATTATATTCTTCTAGGAAACAGATTTAATCGTGTTTTCTAAAGAAAGTTGCTTCAGCGTATAAGATTTTCAAAGGAATCAAAGATGTGTAAACAAACCTTTCTATTAAACACAACCTCACGTTTAAAGTTTAAATACCGCTAAGCAAAACAGAAACTCAACTTTTCTGAACCCTAAACTTATACAATAAAATAACTCAAAAAAGTCATTTTACCACTTAAACCCTGTATGCTCCCACATATTACACACGCCTTCCTTAATTACATAAAGTATGAACATCACTCTAATGTTTATTCAAATATTTATTTTTCTTGGTTTCTCACCTCGACTCGTTCTTCCTTCAAGTCCACCTTGAGCGCCAGCTCTTCCCGAAGGAGGACGTCTGGATATTGGGTCTTGTCGAAAGTGGCTTCGAGCTGCTCCAGCTGTTCTTCGGTGAAGATGGTACGGTGACGTCGCTTCCGCTTAGGGGTGTGCGCCTGCGCAGGAAGGCTCGACGGCAAACAGCTGGCGAACACGGGTGAAAATGCTGCACCACGGGGTCCATCCAATGCATGGGGTATTCATTGTACATGGAGAAGGCAGGAAAGGGAGGGAATAAAAAAAGAAGGGAGAAAATGAGATTAAAAACGTGATCGATAGAATGAGATTTTGTGGAGTCTAATTATATGTTCATTAACAATATTCAAACAGAATAGTAAGTAACGTTGATTAAGATTTGTACTGGGTTTATAAAAGTTTAATAAGATGCTCAGTAATATTTTATGTGGGGAGCTTATAAACTTGACATAAAAAGGAAAAAAGTAGGATATATATGTTGGATCGAAGTTTTACTGAACATACAGAAAATTGTTATTTAGCAAGCTTTTCTGCTGCTCTTCAAAGTTTTACAGGCAATGCAATCGTTTGTCTGTTCAGAAAACAGACTATTTGACCACAAATCAGATATCGGGGCCTGAGTTCATGAGCCAAGATCTAATTGTTTCCTGGGATCCAAGTTCCTAAAACTAATTGTTTCGAAATTAATGATTTTAAAAATCTATTATGCAATTTATGACGAAACAATTATTCCCAGACGCAAATGAAACAGCGAAACTTGCTTGAATATCGATAACAAAGCATTTTAAGATGTCATGATAATCATCCCTAGTTGCTGTATTTAAAGAAACCAAATTAGAGAGTTTTGTGGGTGTTTATATCAACAGATGAGTACTAGTAAAAGAATTGCCAATTATACTTATAGCCCAAATCCTGTTTGTCTGCCTGTTTCTATACAAACTCGACTGCTGTAAGTTGTACCCCAAACCATTTAAAGAGGTGTTTCTGAATGGTCTGTACAAACTTTCAGGATATGTTCCAGGGACCAAAACAAGCAGAAAATGACAAATGAACATGGGATAGAAAACGCTTGGTTCCTGTTCATATACCTAACCTGACCATCAGTAACACCCAGTATATTTGGCGTCACCTGAGTGTATGCGTTAATGGGGAGGGGGTTTGGGGGTCAGGTCCTTGATCAATTTTCCAAGGAATATGTCAAAATTTGAATAAATAACACTAGTCAACACACATTTTGTAACTAAGACCACACAAAGTGTTCTTAGTAGTAATTTATGGTAGAATCCGAATCTGCTTTTAGATTTTTTCTATCACGTCAAGTTTCCAAGTTATGCACATCGAGACTTCTATGTTAAAGTAATAGGAGTGAAGAGAAGCGGCTACATTGTTAAAGTATCCATATATTGGGGCCGCAAGGAAATTTACCAGGCCCCAAACACTGAATGATTTAAAAATGTTTCATTGTAAAACAAGAAAGCTGTGCGTGCTAGAGAAATTTAAAAATTATATTCGTAATCAGCAGAAAAAATATTACTAAAAATCACCCACTTTCATTTTGTTACAAGAAAAATCTTAATTTTGTTGGTCAGTGTAATTAATCACAAATGTTTTATTTTCCTATTTTTAAAACAGGTCTTCGTTTATAAAAGAATCGACTTATTTTAATTATTGATGAAAAATAGGAAAGAATATTCCACAGTCGATTCTTCTATGATTCTAATCTTAGTCCCAGCCTGAGAACTAGGTATCTGCTCTAATCAAGCTCAAAGGACATGTAAGTAGCGTAATGCTTTCATGTCTGCAGTGGCGAAATTGATTATCGCGTCGGTGGCATGAGCCGAAGGTTCCTGGTTCGAATTCAGGCTGTAGAATTTTCTTTCGTAGTTTTCATCAAAAATTTAATATCTGAGGTATTGCGTATGATTAAACCTTTACGGGGCCATCTTGAGCTATTTTAATTATGATTAAACTTTTAACCGTTAAAACACTTCTTATCTTTTCTCTGCCGTTAATGATATGATTCATTTTCATTATGTATTTATTCTTGCAAGACACAATAGGGGAAAATATCTTCGCATTGAATGATGGGTACAGCTGCCATTTTTTGAGGGCAAGAGGAAGGCAATCCTATACTGCTACTCATCGAAGTGCGCCGTTTTTGCCCGACTTGTTATTGTATAACGATGGTAACGAATTGTTGCATGTTTGGATGTATTGTATAACAATGGAATAAGTTCAGAGCCATGGCAGCCAGGGTCTCGATGCCCTCAAAAGATGGCGGATATTCAATGTTTATGTTTTGATATTTCTCCTATAAACTTATTTATTCTTGCAAATTATATCGGTTTATCAATACAAAACTAAAAATTTTCGATTATGGTTTAAAAAAAAAAAACCTGGTTAAAATAAAACATTTAATAAGATCTTAAGTATCTTTAGCCTTGGAAAAAATTGTTCTCAAGGAAATTAATTTGTAAAAAAGACCCGTTAAGCAAATATTAAAAAAATAGCATTTTTATGTAAAAATACCAATTTTGATTGTTATACTATTATACCGACAACAATCGACGAATTACACGACCCCAACAATTGCATTTCGTGACAAATTTGAAGTCCAGGTGAGAAAATTTTACAATGATCAACAATGGAAAAATTGTCAATTCTCACATTAACGAACGAGTCAAATAGTTTTTAATTACGTTAGGGGAGTATTAAAATCTACTTAGATTGAATAGGTCAAGAAAATGTTTAAAGCATAAGAAATCAAATTTCAGTCTTTGGGCCAAACAATGTGATTTTCTAAATATTTTGTAGAAATTACAGAGCTTCTGTACGAGATAGTATTTTAGTACAAAGTAACTATTTTTTACATTTATATCTGTTCTTGATGCCTATGCATTGCTATGCTCGGTCTGGGGAACTATTATTGCAAAATTGCAGTGCTGACTGAGAACGACTAGCATTTCGTAATTGGCCATCCAGTCACCGGACCAATTACTTCGGCACATAAGCTTAGTTGCTGCTAATGAAACCATGGATGGGGATATGCTGCCATTGAAACCATGTATGTTTCAATAGACTATCGCCTGAATATTTGCCGTGTGATAAACTCTCACAATGTAGGCTTGCGATTCATTATGATGCAGCTAAACTTTGAGAGTTTTCATATTCATTGGTACATTGTTCTGTAATAAGTAGGCACTTTGTACTAAACACGTTTCCCTCATTTAGAATTACCATGTTGATGGGGTAGTTTTCTCAAAAGGGTATAGAAGTCTCCGCAAATCTTTATCACCATGGTTTCAAAAGATTTTTATTGAGTATATTGAGTGTAACATAGCATTCATATTATTCAGATCTGATCGAAAAAGTCTAAGTTTATATAGAAGTGCGCATTCTGAAAAGGAATATTCGATCTTTCTCTTTCACATTGTAGGGTCTCTAGCTGATTGACTTAAACGTGTTGTACTCGATATGTATGTGTCTCCTAATATGTATTTGTCTGCATAGTCTGTTAAAAATATTCTAAATCACTGCTGTTGTAATTCTTACAGACAAAAGAATTTTTTTTCGAAATTAATGTTGTGGATTATTTCTGGGAGCCTTTCTCTTTGGCGTCTCCTTTTCTGTGACCAGGTGCGCATAGCAATTTCTCAACTTGGGTGGGTTTCTCGTGGCTTCCTTTGCAAACTTTCTCGGTTCGATTGATTCCTCTCCTCAACCGTTGATTAAGCGGTCAATTGAGGTTGTGTGGCGCTGTCTTCGAAGGGGGGAACCTGATAATTTTCCTATTGTGAAGCGGGTGCGAGAAATAAGAGGGGGGATGGTGGTGGATAAAAGAGAGGGGGTTGGGTGGAAGGCAAGCAATAGGCTCCGAATCAATCGAATCGCATCAAAGACTTGCCGGATTTGTTTACTTTGAAACTGAGTAATCCACGCGAACGAGGTGCCTACTGCCGAGGAGGGGTGTGTGGGGGGAAGGGGAAATTATTCTTGCAAGGGTATAGGCACAGGATATTAACTGCCCCCGCGTCACTTCAGGGGTTTCGTTGTTTCAATTACCCTCCTCCGCCCCCCTTGCTTTTCACCGTTCGCTTTACGCAGACGTCGAGTGTTGCGACCGAAGTTCAAAGATCGCGTTTGTCGGTTTTGGACGAAAGTCAAAGAAAGACGGGTGCATGAATTTTCTTGAATTGTTTTCTGAAGGTGCGCGACTCGACGAGGAACCGTTCTTAATGCACCCTGAAGTCAAAAGAATGAAATGTATTTACTTTAACAAATGATGAAAGAATTGACTTCCGAGAATTTAGTTCTATTCGTAAGCAACTGCTCACATAGAAACAAGGTTGTTATGATATTGTTCCATAATAAAATGTATTTAAATACAGCCAATGAATAATCTTGTAATCGTCAATACCGACAGCTCGTCTCATCTTTCAGTACTTTTCCTTGATTTCTATTGCGTTGATTTCTATTTGACACTCAACGCATGCATGTTGTTGAAATTGGCTTCCCTTTCATTAGACTCAAAGGAATCTACCATAACAACATTCATACTCCAATTAAAATGATACTTATGATTGCAGCAATTTGGTTGATTACATGTCGTGATGATCCGTTTTGTTAAAGATACAATTTGATTTCATTCGTACGGATAAAATCGGCTCGTAAACTTACTAATAACACGCCAACGATGAAAAAAGCTTTTTGAATGAATTTGCCTTATTCTTTTTTTTTATTGTGCTGAATCCGAATCTGCTTTAGATTTTTTTTATATCATGTCACGTTTCGAAGTTTTGCACATAGAGGCTATAATGTTAAAGTAATGGACGTGAAGAGAATCGACTGCAATGTTGTCCATATTTTTGGGCCAGAAGGAAATTTATCAGGCCCCAAACTCAGAACAATTTAAAATGCTACACTGAAAAAACAAGAAATCTGAGAGTGATAGAAAAAAACTGAGTTCAGATACGAATTCAGCACAAAAAAATACGAATCTGCTCTTAAATTTTTTAAAAAGTTTCCTCTTACATTGTAGAGGAATAATTTTGTGTTTTTGAGTTTCTCTAGAAAATAAAGTGATAGGATATGTTACATCCACGAAAGCCCTACACAGTTCCTTTAATTTTTCCGTTATTGTCTTCTTAGGTCTTTTAAATAGAATCAATCAAATTGCTGCAATAGTAAGGATCATACACGTCAACGCGTTTTTAAGCTCAATACGTTATAACAAACATCCTAATTAGGATGCAAAATTATTATTATTATTATTATTATTATTATTATTATTATTATCATCATCCACATTTGACAGTTTAATCAAAGGAAAACATTTCCTTATGCTAAATTTCTTATTTAATTTAAAATTCTTCTAGTTGACAAATTTTTTTTTCTATTATCAGACATGAGAACAGGTTGCAGATTAAAAAAAAAGAAGAGGGATAGGGGAATACATTAAAGCCCAAGAATATTATTGAAGTCCTAACCACGTATTTAAGAAGATAATATAAAAATATTTCTGCCATTCATTTTTTAAAGTTTAGGAGTAATAGAAAAGCGAAAAATCACGTATCCGCGCAGATTCTCATGCCAACGTTATTATAGTTGTTAAATAGAACTCAACGTAAAGAACTTTTGAAATAAAGAGAGTTAATTGGATAAAATTGGACAGAGGTAAAACCGACAAAATAGTAGTGTTAATTAATTATCGTAGAAGTTTAAACGAATAGTTGATACCAGTTAAAACTTACAAACTCAAAATATTTATATCGAATAGCAAGCTTAATTTACAAAAGCGTTTGTATTCTTAAGAGGTAATCAGTGTTGCATAACCAAGCTTTAATTGTTTCTATCAACTTATCATATTGTTGAAAAAATAAATTAATAAAATCAGAGAAAGTTTCATCTTCCTAGTAATAGTAAATTCTTTATAAAGTACTCGTATTCTAGTTTATAAAAATTAACTGCACTGAACTATATTAACATTAAAATATTATGATGATTAATAATCCGTTAGTTGGCATCCATGCATTAGTTATACATAATATTAGCTTATGCACCAAGAAAGTTCTCTTGAAAGTACATGTGATTACATCCTCAAACATGTAGTTTATATATCCACAAACATAGACAAGGAACTTTTACGTTCCAAAAGCGAAAAAAAAACCTGTCACCTCATTTTTACACTGGTTTTCTTGATTGAATTTTTCGTCAAAATACTAGGACTACATTTATTTATTTTTTTCCTACATTTAAAATTGGAAATATTGACTTCAGATAGGCATTAGTTTGGATAAAAAAGCAACGGAAAAATGAAATAGAACTTTGTATATAAGCAAATATAACCTATGTGTGATCGAATAACGCTGCAATATAAAAAATGAAACAAATTGATTTTCTTAATGGAAGCCTATAAACTCAATATCATATGTTAATTGTATTAGTAAATAATTTAATGCTAATGCCTGAAATTAAAATATTTAAGGACTGAGTAACTTGACACTAAAACTCAAAAGTTAAAATAAATTTGAAATAACGTTATTTTCTGATTATATTGGATTGTGTAAAAATGAATGTAAGGAGTATCGATAACGCTAAATATCATCAAGTCAAAAATTGATTTTTTGATAGACACGAACAAACAATTTCGACTTTATTATAAACATTGAAGATTTAGGAATTATGAATTAACTAAATAAGATACATAAAATTTAAAAAGCCAAATTTTATTTGCAGATAATTAAATTAATTTAAAAAGTTGACGTCAAATTAAAATATGATTCACTAAAAATAAAAAATTTATATTTTAATAAGCTAAAACATCGATAGTTGAATGTAAATAAGTGTATAAAAGGATTTTAGATTGGTTTGGGGGAAATTTTATTTTATTTAATCATACCCAAAAAAATCATACTTAAAAGCGTCATATATCAATTTTTTTACGTCATGTTTATAGGTTCAAATAAAAAATGGCTTAATCAGTTAATTCATCATTGTAGCCCTCAGCTCACATAATTTTTTCGCAAATTTTATTAATACGTTACCAAATTTATTTTCGACCGGCCAATAAATAATCTTAGGCAAATATTGATCATAATAAGGGTAAAAT
Source organism: Rhysida immarginata (assembly GCA_023313115.1). Taxonomy (NCBI): domain Eukaryota; kingdom Metazoa; phylum Arthropoda; class Chilopoda; order Scolopendromorpha; family Scolopendridae; genus Rhysida; species Rhysida immarginata. The sequence goes on along the minus strand of JAHWFO010004499.1, from coordinate 4,929,543 downwards.
GAAAATCCTTTTAATTGAAAATTACAGAATATTTTAGAGGTAACCCAATGCGCACCTAGCATTTTTTCTTGGGTAAATGGGATAAATATTTCCCCTGATATTGAGTTTAATATTTTAGAGCTTTGGGGATTATTTAAGCCCCATCACTGAGACAATTTTTCAAAGAAATGATAGAGATTTACGCTTTCAAAAGAATAATAATTTTGTTTTTTTTCCTTATAAATATTACGTGCTGGAAAAAAAATTGGTGTTTTTCTTTTATCATTTTTTAAATTCTAAAATTCTATTATTTAAAAATTAAATTCGATTTGCTGCAAATCCGTCTAGATCAATCCAGTTTATGTAATCTATAGTATGATAGGATTTTATGTATGAAAATGATTGCCAAGAAGTTTGCATTGAATTATTATTTGATTTTATAAAGATTCAGAATATATGTATGGTCAGATTTACTAAAAAATACAGGATGATACATTAGCTATTTAAGTCATTTAACTTACATTAATTAATCCGCACTAAGTGATAATTATTTTCAACATTATCTAAACCAGGGATCTAACCATTTCCAGTTAAAGTAAACGGCAAATTTCTACATTTGAATCGGATTAAAATATAAGGAAACATTTAGTACTATAAACGTTTAATGACCGGAAAAGCTATTAAAAAACTTTCGAGAATCCTTACAAATGTTTGATGTAAATTCACCCTAAAGCTTTAAACTTAAAGCAACAAATATCCCAATTAAATCAATTTTGGGAGCTTAATTTTACAGTGAATGGAATGCATCTTCTATGAAAAATATAATTTTTATAATGAGAAAATACTTACGCAGGTATTCTGGACTGCAGAAGGCCGCGTGCAGGTGTGCGAAGGCCGACGACGGATGCTGTCCGGCGGGCACGATGGAAGAGCACGGCGGGGGCGGGTGCCTTGACGGAATCAGCGACGGCCTCGGGGCCAAGATGCTGTCGATGGTGAACATAGACGACGATGAACCGTGCAACAGTTTTAAATGTTCTGTGGAAACGTAGCAAGGTAGAGGGGCCAAGGGAGTAGGTGTCATGTACGAAGGCCCGGCCATGGCGGCAACGGCAGCGGCTGCTCGGGCATGAGCGTGTGTGGCCCACGGTGGAGGCGGGGGCGGAAGGCCCAAGGCTCCCCAGCTCGCCGACGGGGCCATTCCTCCTCCGACCGCTTTCTTATCGATCCCCGGACCCAACAGCCTGGCAACCGAAAGCGCCACGATTCGGTTAAAAATTACGGGAACTAATTTTTCAGTTTTTAAAAAAAAATTCTTCAAAACTTTCCAATGCAGCACTCGGGACGTGAAGCCAAGAAGAACTGACCAGGAACCGCGTTTAACTTTTTTTTTTATCCTTCTGGAAAGAAAAATGTTTTTCGTTTAACCCAGGAGAGCGTTTTCTGTCTCAGTCGGCTGATCGATGTTGATCAGCCAATGGTAAAGCTTCTTTTACTGGGGATTGGAAGAACTTTGTCGGGGGACGGCGACGTCTCGACAGCCAACCACGGGTGCCTCGGGCGTCACCACCGGAAAGCAACCGCGTGCAAAACAGCCAATCCAGGAACGAGAAAGTAGAGAGGCAGCCAATGAACGAACGCAGTCGGAACGTGTTTGGCTCCAAGATCAAGCTGGAGTAAATTACGGAAAATCGTTTAAGAACAAGGAAGTAATTAAGGATGAGACTGAGCAGTTAAAAGAGGTGGCAGACCACCGCGTTTCCACGAATAACCCTCTCCTCTCCCTCTTCCAATTCACACGAACCATTTAATGAAGCAAATGTTGGCGGTCTTTTGTATAAGTTCCCCGCCACCTGAGGTGGTTTGCTTTGTTTCGTGGCGCCTCCGCGTGTCGCGGCGCCCTTTGATAACGTGAAGCCATGTCCTTTGAACAAATGGCGTTACCTACTCCTCCTACGCTCTGTTTAGGGCACCAGGGTGTCCTTGTCTAAAAAGACAGTTCACACTTTAAAAAGTGCCTGCACACACTGAAGCCTCAAGATATTCACGTTGACTTCCAAGAAATATCGGTTCTCCTATTATCTAATTCATTGAAATGAGGCGGAATCCCAAGGGAGAACTTTTCGCTTTTGACAGGTCATTGTATAAGACCGAAAATACGGCTTCTCTAAATAGTGACCTCTAAATCTGATTTTTACGTAATTATTGTTAATTATTAAAATTAAAATATCATTATCATAATCTTCTTAATTTATTTCGTGACGCACAACCTAATGGGTTTGATGATGACTCCTTCTTATTAAGATTGAAAATTTAAAAGTAAAAATTTTATTTTGCTTGGATATAAAACAGTTCAAATATGTAGGTTAGGTTAGGTTAGCTTAGGTTAGGCGCAAGAATCGCCATTCAACTAACATCGCCGACCTGCGGGATAAATTGTAAATAAATAAATAAATAAATAAAATAGATTCAAAATTATTATAAAAAGAACAAAATCAAAAGAAAACAATTTAGCAAAACCAAACATTGAAATACCAGAAACATGGCCACTCATATAAACAAATTTATAACAATTAAATAAGCAATAAAAGCTAATAGACATCTACATAAGCGCAGCCACAAAATACATAGCAAAACAAACACATCACAATAGATAATAAGATAAGAGGGAAAAAGGTTATTTTTCAAAAATACGCTTTTATTGCGTTTTATTATTTTGCAACAATAAACAACGGATATATTTAACCCTCGTCATAACGAATTGTTTGTTGTGGCAATTGTAGAGTTTGTAGTAGTGAATTAGTACCATTAGAACACGAACTAGTGAACCGATTTGTAAAAAAATTGTTTTAACATGCATTGTCATCGGTGCTGCGTATATGTATCAAATTTCAGCTCTCTACCTTTTCGGGGAGTAGGTTAAATTCGACTTCTAAGATTTGTTTACTTAGTTAGTTACAAGTGAAGCTAATATAAGCGTATTAAAAATGTTATTTAATAATAATAATTTTGAAAATGAATTAACGAAGAAATCCGAAAACGTTGATTTATCATTTATTATCATCGTTCATTTATTTTCATTTATTATTTACACACAACGAGGAATATCAAAACCAACTGATAAAATTTATCTTATTACATTTTTATTTATATTTTATTTATTTATTTATTTATTATAACTATACATTTTAAAGAGGGTAATTAATAGAAAGTAAACAATAATATATAAAATAGGTTTTTATGCTCGAAGGAGGAAACAAACTTGGCCAAGCCCAAGGGGCTCAAATGCAAGGAAGGGAAAAATTACGTGCTCGTGGGGGTATTAATGTTTGGGTGTTAACTAAAACGGTTATGGCTTTCTGTAAGGCTTTCTAAAAAGTGTGAGTGTTGGACTGGAGTATGAAAAAGAAGAATTAAACCAAGAGTTGTCGTCCAACAGAGTAGAAGCATACTGTGACAATAAAATATATTTTTTCACAAACCAAATAAATACTCCTTTTTTAAATCTTCTAAAAATTTTAATAATTTACCATTAATTAAATTAATAATTTTTTTTTTAAAACAGGTCCAATAAGCTAATAATTACGGTTTTCATTTTCGTTCCTAACACGATTTTTTTCACATTTCTTTTTCTATTTCCATTCATAATTCACATCTATTATTTTTGCATCAAACAAATACTTTTTATCACAAATATAATTGTTTTATTATGCTTAATTTTGTATATAAATTTTAAGAACTAAAGGAACTATATTACACAAATTCTCTCCACAAATATTTCACAAATTCTCTCCACAAATATTATTTCTTGGTAATTTAATCTTAATTATTAACTCTAAGAATAGCTAACCTTCATCTGAAACTATCAAAAGTAAAATAAAAATTACTTCCACAAATAACAAACTCAGAATAGCCTATTAAGACTATAATAAAAATAAATTAAATTAATAAAGAAAAAATTAAATATATTGTAATAACCCAGGAGAAATAGCGAGCTGTCCCTCTACTGGAAAAATCTTAATTATGGTTAATGAATAAGAAAAAGAATGAAGATATACATAAACAGATAAATTTATAAACATTTATAAATATCAGTTAACTGAATTCCACGTATTTCTGGGATTATTTTCTAGTAAACCCAAAAGGGTGCACATTAACATGGGCATAGTATTAGAAGTATTCTACTTCTAATACTATGACATGGGATGAAATCTAAACCTAATCCTCTTAGACAACATCTTTATAATAGGATAGTACGATAGAATAGTAGAAGGTGTGTTTTTTTTGTTGTTTTTTTTAATAGAAGGATAAGCAGCACATGGAAGAAACGAAATTAGAATGTTTATTATTATTTATTTTTTTGTATTTGTTTCTGTGGGGTTTTTTTTGTCGTTTTTTTTTGTTTTTTTTTTTGCTTTACTTTTTCTTTTTTTTTTTTATCAATTTTAATGCCTTTTAATTATTGTTAATTTTTCTGTATTTTTTATCTTTTATTTTATGTATTTTTATTTATTTTTTATTTTATTTTATTTTTGTTTCTTTTTAATCTTTTGATGCTTTGTTGACGTTTTTGTCACCTTTCTATTGTTTGCCACATTTTACTTGTTATACTTCTCATTGTTTTTTTTTTGAATTTCAAATTATGTATTCTTACACCCTGATTGGTACTTCTAATTTTTTTCTTTTATATTTGTATTTGAATTCCTCAAATGCTAAAGAAAACAGCTTTACTAAAGTGTAAAAGTGATTATTTGTTGTGGAAAAGCAGTATCCTCCGGTGATTATTTTCTTTAACTTAAACCCCAATTAAATGACGCCATAAATCCCTTTCTCTTTCTCTGCATACAATTCTTGCTTCATCCAAGGTCGCCTTTTATTCAAATTTTCAAACTATTTGACCCTGCCTTCCTCTTTACACGACAGCATTTATCCAAACCACTCCAGAGCAGATTTGCATATTATATCCACTACATTTCTCGTAACTACGCACATACCTCTTCCATTATCATTAGGAACAATCAGCCCCACCTCAGCTTCCACAGCATCCAAACGTTTCTAAACGTTTCTAATGCTTCTCGTGCAACACCTAAGTTTCAGTTCCACGGCAATAACATTATAACCACTCTTCAGTACACAGCCATTTTTGCATACACCACCGATGCATTCTCAATCTTTGCAACCCTACTCTTCTTTTTCTTCTCGAAATCTTACCATCAAAAACACCTTATCTCTCAAACATAAATAGTGACTGTCCTTTGCATAGTGAATACTAAAATATATACATGTAATTTCTAAATCCAAAAACATGGCTGAATAATGATCATAATTATGAAACATCGCTATTATGTCTTAAGTGACTACCCTTGCGTAGGGGTTGATGACAGAATTTCTTATAAAAATAAAAAAAAATAAAAAAATCGCCTTCATTTTCTATTTTAGTATTTGTATGGCTGGTTAAATTTGTTTTCGATGCATTTTTTTGCGCTTTTAAGGACTTTGAAATTCTCCTTATATTAGGAGCCATATGCTCCCAACCCTAATACGTGCATGTCCGAAAAAAAATTTACATTTAAATTTTAATAATGTAAATATTCGATAAAAATTTGTTTTGCTTACTGAGACATTTGTTTCAACTTCTATCAATTTATCAATAACATTCCCATAATTGGCAACTGTAAAAAAAAAAAAAAAAAAAAAAAAAAGTTTCTCATCTAAACGTTTATTACGGACAATTTAGTTCCCTTCCCTCAAGACATTCAATACTTAAGCAGCTTAATCATGAGAAAACAATAGCGTTCAGTTCCCTACCCCTAAAAGAAATTCCTGGTTGCACTCGTGATAGCATATATTCAAATATTTATCAAAGGAAGCAAATAAAATTCAGATTAATAAAAAATTTATAAAATGTGCATTGAATAAATATGTTTGATTCCCCGGAAGATCAACATACGTTATACATATTGAGAGATAGAAGATATTTATATAGAAAAGGAAAGCGCAACTAAAATTCTGATTTGAGGTCGGGAGAAAAAGTAAGAAAAAGTTGCAGGGAGAAGGCATTCTCATGGAATGTAATTTGAGTGGCGGAATCCCCCTCGCTCGGTGCGATAAACTGATCCAACTACTTCGACACTTGGTCTTGGTGAGAATCGGAGAGATCGGATGTCATCCAATGGCACTCGACTCTGTTCAACCGAGATGGGAGGTGTACACTGAGGGGTGCCCAGTCCAAATAACGAGTCCCAGTTGCTCTCGGTGGCGATCGGGAGATCCAGGGAAATCAAACATGGGTGCGAATGGGAGAAATGAGTGGAAAAAAGAAGATCCCACCAAAACCTGTACAACTGTTATTGGAAAGGGGACAAACAGGTAAGTGTATTGACAAATAGAGAGCCAGAAAATTTTGCCAGTTTTCATTGTAGAGAAGTCTATACTAGAGATGCGTGCAACCTATTTATATTCGAGCCCTTTTTTCTACGCGACGCTTAACAATTCCTGACTAAATTGGAAATATAATAAAACTCTTGATTAATTAGGAAATCAAAACTTAAACAAATAATTCTACGGTCCCCCCGAAAGTTTGCGCACTTTGGATCCGTACTATTTCTGTTTAGTGTTTTTTCTTGATTTGCTTTTACTTTAATATAAAATCTCCACACTTTCCCATACAAATTCAAAACAATTATAAGCGTAGGCTTCTATCATCATAGTGTTCTAGATGTTTGAAATGAATTATACAGGGTGTTTTTGAATTGAGTACAGATTTTTTGGGAGATGATAGAAGAGGTCCTTAGAAGTATTTTTTGTCATATGAACATGGGGTCCCCGCAGCTCCATTTACTTACAATACTACATTGAACAATCAAATGACACCGGGACGCAGTATGCGTTGGTGTGCCACTGAGTGATTGTTTTGTTTAATTTTATTCAATCTTCCACTCTGGCAAGTTTTAAATAGAGGCGATTTCGTGCGTTTGTTATTTTACACGTAATATTCCAAAATACGGTGTCCAGAAGGTGTTCCATACATGACCTTTTCTCCACCGTTTTACGAGTTTTATGCTTTTGTTTTCTTTATGAAAAGAGTGGATTTCTACTAAATCGGTGATGCTCTACATCTTTGTAATTGAAATTTTATCTGTATCTATCATGGTTCAACAGTTAGTTTCCGTAAGTTCTCAGTGCCTTACACTAGGAGCGCTGGGAATAATAATTTTATTCAATCGGACATGACCACTTTCCTATAGATAGACCTGACTTTTTTGGCTTAGCGCCTTTTGTCCTAAAATTATCTGACTGTTTCGGAAATTTTTTCTACACCCTGTATATACAATTTTAGTTTATACAATTCTCATTTAATTTCTTTAAAGGTAGATTTTTTTTGATTTTTTTTTTTTTAATTTATATATTGTAATCCAATACGTCCATCCAGGGCCTGTATGGGCAGAGGCCAACGAGTTGGGTCCCTGGATGGCCCTGGTTTAACGATTGCTGTATGATGGTCGCAGCAACCGGGGGGTGAAGATCGTGTCTCACTGATGGTGGCCCATCCAGTGATTAGCCGTGCCTGATGTTGCTTCAGTGAAAGCCTACCAGGCTACGGCCTCTCCCTAGATTTATTGGTTTTCATTAAAAAATCATTATATTTTAGTTTGAATCCCGCTATTGAAACTTGGAAAACCAAATAGGCTGATCCCCTGCTAGATTAAATTTCAAATAGTTCCAATTTCAATTTAACATTCTCAGCATCGAAAAAGTAAAAGAGGAATAGAAAAGATAGATCTTTTATTTCCTTGTTTTTTCTTTTTCATACTTTGTATTATCTACAAGGTATAGCTACGAGGCCCAGATTTTCTGTTGAAACTCTGTGGAACCGTAGAGGTATAAATAAATTTTATTACACAGTAGATTTTATTATATCTCTCTGGCTATATTAGAAAGCAATCGAAATATAAAGTAGACCGTGCTTACTCGGGACCTAAATGAGAACACGTTAGCTTAAAAATTGCTGGGTGACAGAGACTTTTTTTTAAATATCCATAATATCCATGCTGTCCAATATTGCTATTAACACAAATAATGCACAACAAGGTCCAGGATTGGTAATAAGGTAGAGTATTTATCAGCCGACATGTTTCGGTTAACACCATCTTCATAGCCTAGCTATACAGCTACAAAATTATTGATGACAATCGAACAGTGAAGTGTAAATTTTTTCAGGTGGGACATAAGCAGTGCTTACACGATTCTCACCCTTCCGGAATAAATTCCACGTGAAATACACTGAAATAGGCAAGAAGCCTGACTAACCCAAAGAGGTCTTCCACATTATGAAAAAAAATAACAAGATTGACGATTGTCAGAAGAGTGGGAGAAGGGGGAGGGGGTGATATCACATCTTCGAAGAATTTTGCCTCTGTTTTCTATACATTGTATGCCACTTCATGTCCATCAGGTTATTCAGTATTCCAGCCACCAGGTCATTGTCATGGCTCTTCATCGTCTGCACCATGTTCATCAGGAGATTTTGGATACACTTTCCAATGTGAGTCATGTTCAGATCCGAGTGGATGTAATGATTTTTTACGGTCCTTCTTCCAAGCTGGGCAATGGTCCTCAGGGTAACATTCTGGAACGATTGGAGCTCACTCCATCTGCTTCTACAAATAGTCGCCCACGCAGGCATACCATAGAGGAGTATGGTCCGAATCACTGTCTTGTACAGTAATAATTTATTGTCAACGATGAGGGCGCTGTTTCTATCCAGGAGAGCTATAAGACTGTACTGAGCCCTCTTCGCCTTGTTCCGAGCGTAAGTCACGTGACGATTCTAGGAGAGTCTTGAGTCGATGATAACGCCAAGGTACTTGAGTTGTCAACCCATTCGAGTTTCTTATTGAATAGAACCAGGGAATACGGAGGACACTTAAGCTCTTTGTTGAAGTACACAGCTTTGCATTTTCCGACGTAAAGACTCAGTTTCCAGCAATTAAACCAGTCTTCGAACTTCTTCAAGGCATTCTGCAGCCGAGTGATAACATGAGATGGCTGATGCGCCCATGCCATGATGGCAGTATCATCAGCATAGAAATATAAATTACACTTCTCAGGTTTATGGAAATCGTGCACAAAATAATTAAAGAGAACGGGCCCGAGGACAGAACCCTGTGGGACACCGGCGTTTACCTTGCGGGACGTAGAGAAGTTTTCGCCAACTTTGGCTTGATAGACCTGTCGGTAAGAGGTTTTCACCATCATAATTAAATCAGGAGGTAATCCGTCTCTAATCATCTTGTAGATTAACCCCGAAGATGTTATTGAATAACCAGATTACTTTTGAAAAAGATCTGATCCTGGACATTATTAATGGATGCCAATACAGAGGTACCAACAGGATATGACGTCATCAGCTCTCTATTCGGTCTGGCTTGTAAGTCCATCAGTCAGAGATACACAAATTGGTGGACACAAATCTCTATGTAATATCAATTCCGTTGTTTGTGTTCAATAATTTTGTAGCTGTATAGCCTATGAACATGGTGTAAACCAAAATATGTCGGCTTTCAGGACCTTGTTGTGTGTTACTTCTCTTTTAACTATCAAGAAAGTCCTTGTATTAGTTTATCGTCAGAAAACTAAACATATTTAATGATGTATCATAATTGTGTGGTTGACTCAACAGCATTCTAGCTATAACAAAGTTTTCTTCTTTATTTTATTCCTAAATTTTGTACTATAAGAATGCGGCGAAATAATGGAGACAAACATTTTTAATCCTACTGATCATGGAACAACCAAATTCCAAGGAGCAACAATAAATAATGTTAATAGTGTTTCATAATATCAGTCAGTTTTCTAAATTTCAAAGTCTCCTCCCTCTACATCGATATAGAGCCTCAGACGGTTCTTAAAATTTTCAGCTATGGGTCGCAACATCTTTTGTCTGAATCGATCGACTTTCGGCCAGCGATTGCTTCAGTGACCCCAAGCCTTTGTGGGGCTTAGCACAGACCCTGGCTCCAAAATGGGCCAAACAGTGTAATCTATCGGGTTAGGATTTGAGGAGTAAGGTGGCCATTCTTAGATGTGATAAGTCGTTGCCAAAGTCCTGCTGAGCCCCCGGAAGTACCACGGCCTCCAAAAGACCATCTTTGATGATTTTGATTCCGTCATCCATGAAGACAAGGCGTGTCTTGCCGCTGGCGCAAATTCCACCCCAGACTTTGATGGAATGTGGTTTTTGACGATGTTCAATCAGGAGTCTCTGTGGACAACATCCTGTGGTTTTGACGACTGTGCGCTTGAAAAATAATAAAGGGGAATATGGGAAAGAAACTACTACCATTGAAGAAAGAATGGGCGAATCTCCCATGCAGAAAAAAGTTCATCGTGTGAGAGTAAAGTTGTATAATCAGACATTACAATTTATCTCCGTTATTTTGCCGTACTCTATAAAATCTTCAAAATATATGCAATTAAATCTTTTTTTTGTTCAAATAAACAGAAATATCTAATATACAGGGTGTATCTGAACGTCGTGTACAAACTTGGAGGGGAGATGGCATGGGTGATTCTAAGCAAAAAAATTCATATGAACGTGGGTCCGAATTTGAACGATAACTGAGATATGAACAGAAATAAAAATGCTACCACCAAGATCAACAAGTTAATAATTCAGGTTCTCTAATGCCTAAGATAATGAAATTTGGGAGAATAATAGAGTACAAAAAACTGTGTATACCGTTAAAATTTGATCGACTTCCAACGAGTAGTTTCCGCCTTACGCAGTCAAGATCGTAACATGTGCTGGGTAGTACTCGCATGTGAGCAGGGATTACGATGTTGACTCCGTAACGCGGAAAATACTCGTTAGAATTCGATCAAATTTTAACGGTATGCACAGTTTTATGTACCCTATTATTCCTCTATATTTCATTATCCTAGGTGTTAGAGAATCTGAGTTATTAACTTGTTGATCTTGGTGGTAGCATTTTTATTTCTGTTCATATCAGTTATCGTTCAAATTCGGATCCACGTTCATATGAACTTTTTTGCTTAGAATCACCCATACTATCTTCCCTCCAAGTTTGTACACGACGTTCAGGTACACCCTGTATACAAAAAATGTGCTTAAAGGTTTATTGTGCTGGTCCAATGGCCGAGAGAGCAGGGACGTAGGTTTTCGAGTTCTCGAATCTGTCGTGGACATGGATGTTTGCTTGTATAAAAGGTAATAGTCACGTGAAATTCTCTGGCTTGTATAAAGATATTAGTCCTGTGAAGGCGCAAAATGACCAACCAACCAAAACTTTATTGCTAAATTGAGACACCCACCAAGACTGATTGTGATTGCGGAGATAATTTATCAAGTTATTATTTGTTTTTGCCTAAATGTCTTCAGGTAAATCTCGTTTTGGTTTGAATCTAAGTTCGGAATCTGCTTGTATTCGAGTTAATATGGTCTTTGTATCAGGTTCAACTAATGTCACCGTGAAATATCTTTGAGAGGCTCACATCATCTAAAAACTATCAGGGTTTTTTCCTGCTTGGATGGAATATAGTCGTAGGTCGAAGAGGATGCGACATTGAAGAGACGCATTTTGTCTATAATAACAAATGGAGGGCGAGAAATGATCGCCGGCGCGTGTGATCTTTTCGTGGATATTGGCGCGTGAGCTTCTGTCGATTAGACCATAATGCAACCGAGATTCCTCTAATGTTTTGATTGAGGGAAGCAAAAGCAAGGGAGGGATCTCGGAAAGAACAACAGTGCCGGCGCATATCGCGCGGGAGCGAGTCACGTGCATTCGCTATGGCAACGATTGGAGAACAAAAGCGACTGAGAGAAAAGAAAGCGGAGAAGAAGAGTTGAGCAGCAGACGCTCGGCAACACAACTGATGGAACCGCGAAGATTAGCTTAATAGCGAACGCAAACAATCTTCCTCTCGAGCGCCGCCCTCCCTTCTCTCCCCAGTCGTCCTCCTATTGTCCCCACAACTCCCGACCGACGACGAGTACCCACGCAACAGATCCGATGGATAAATAGGTTTAAAATCAATTACGTTGAATAAAACTGCTTTTGTTTTAGCGTTCGCTATGAAATTTAACCCGTCGTTGACTTTTTTTTTACTCCACCTCCTCTTCCTCTTACTTCGAAAGGAGAGACTACTCGGAATACAGAATGCTCAATCCATACATCCGATAACTGAGATAGTTTTGGCATATGAAACAAATGAGCGATGAGCGATTCTAAACGATTACACAGGGATTGGACAAAATAATCGAAATGCCTAAAAAAACATAATGATAAGGAGTTGCTCCACCCTTTGCTTGCAAAGCAGCCTGAATCCGTCTTAGAATGAACACAGATTTTTCAGCCATTCTTCATGCAGACACTGCTCAAGTTCTTTTAGAAGGGCTGGATGAGGGTAACGTCCTCTGACTCAGAATTATACACTTCCGCAGGTGTTCTCACTGACATTAAATTGTCCTGCGGTGGAAGTAATGTCAATGTGGATTCATCTAACCAAGGCACAGGTTTCCGTTGCTCGGCAGTCCAGGTGCTCATGGCACTATTACTGTCTCCGTTTTGGATTGATTTGGGTGACAATTTGTTTGGCAATAGCAGATACAGTATTTGTTTGTGAAGGCAGATTCCTGTCTTCCTCTGCACTATATTTGTGGAAATGAAATATTTCAAAGGTAGATTGAGCTCTGCAGTAATTTTCGTCGCTGTGGTCTTCTTATTCCAAGCGGAGAAAACAAGCAAAGAGATAGCGACAATTACTGGAACTGAAGTAAGAACTGTTCAATGCCTCTTTAGAAGGAAAGATCTGAACCATCATCTTCGAGGAGTAAGTGTGGTGATCGAAAATAATTCTGAATAGTCGCGACCGGAGATCATTAAGACTCATGTTAACAAGGGAGTCAAAATCATATCCACACGACGGGATCTTAAAGGAATGGGACTAAGCACTTTCTCTGCCACAAGAAAACCGCTTATCAGTGAGGTCAACAGGATAAAACAATTACTGTTCGCTCGGCAGCACAAAAATTGGGGTGTAAAACAGTGGAAAAAAGGTCGTGTGGTGTGATGAATCCAGGTTTACCGTATTTCAGAGTTATGGGCGCATCTAGGTAAAAAGCAAACAGCAAACCGCACGTAGCGATGGACCTGCGATCGAGTACCTCCAAGTCTGTGGACGCAGTATGATAATCTGGAGTTGTTTCTGTTGGCCTGGTCTGGGTTCTGCAATGTTATAGAGTAATGAAATATAGAGATGACCAGGTTATTCCATCTGAATATACTGAATGACCAAGTTATTCCGTCCATAATAAGTTTTATCCTGATGGCACTGGAATATTCCAGGACGACAACGCCAAGATTCACTGAACTCGAATTATAACTGACTGGTTCTGGTCACTTCAACTCATCAACTAACCCCACATAGTCCTGATCTTAATCCTATAGAAAGTATTTTGGATGTATTATGTATTGGAGAGGAGGATACGGAGATGTTCCATTCTCCCCGCATCACTGCAGGATCTGAGCGAAATAGATGTATATTCCTCATCTGATAAGTTAAACCTCGACCTTGAAGGGCTAGGATTATTGGATTGCTAAAATGGGAGGCAAGAGGATGGAAAAAAATCTGATATAGTACTAGTACTTCCCTGCACTACATCAGATTTTTTCCCCATCCTCTTGCCTCTCATTTTAGCAATAGAATAATCCTAGCCCTTCAAGGTCGAGGTTTAACTTATCGGATGAGGACTATACACGCTTTTTTGGCCAAGCATTCATATTCTAAATTAATACTTTGTTTTTTTTTACTTGTTATTTACTTAGAACTTTGTTTTGAGGCATAGAGTACGTTATGCAGTATCACGTTTGAGCCTCGAAATGACCACATAAATGCAACTGAGCGCCGTATGCGCATTCATTGTATGGATAGCCTCTAAAACTCAAATATGGAAACTCTATTATCCGTCACGTTCTTTTACCCGTCACTTTTTCTAGCTGGCTGTCCACCGTGAGTGCGACAAAAGTTTTAACTTTCACACAGAATAACCAAAACGATGTTATAGAAGTGCATTGCTTTGCTTGAAAATCAGCATAATCTGAAGTATTATTATTGCGTAATATATGTAATCAAGCGTTAAAAAATCTAGAAATTCCCTAAAGCAGAAGAAAATCACTGACTTTTTCAAAAAGTAATACATTGTATATAAGTATAGAGTATGTACAGAGGGTCATTTCTCCTTAACATAGCCGATTTTAGATGATTGTCACTTTACGTGAAGGCCCCTTCTCCACCACCGATTATGTTCAGTGTGTTTCCCCTAATTCCTGGCAATAGCCGGGCAGCTTAATTTCCTTGCTAACAAACTTCTTTGCAGGACGTCGAGAGGAATTTCGTTCCATACCTCCTTGGACATTTTCCTTGGGGCGACGCTTTCCGAGACCTCTTTTGAGAAGGCCAAAAGCCAAAAAAAGTCCATGTGAGAGACGTCAGGTGACTTTGACAGGGATAGGAGAGAAGGGTATTGCACGAAGCCTCTTCTTCCATTTGTGTTGAGAGCACGGTGTGGCTGCACGCTTTAACTCGATGAACACAAAGTTTTTTGCTCTCCTCTCCATAAAAAGCCGGGATCTCCTCCGTGTAAAGAGGTTTCAAAATGTTCTCCTGATAGTAATTTGCATTCACCTTAGCGTTTTTCTCCACCTGACGAAGTTGCAACAGCCTTTTGAGCAGTACTCCGCACCACCATGAAGCTTTTCGGAAAACCTTCACGACACTTGCGCACCCAATCAAACCGGCCATACGCATCTACTGGACGATAGGCAATTGCACGAACCTTATCACAATCTGTGAAAAAAACTCACGGTATATCCAACGTGACAACAAACCTCCATTTCTCGCCCGCGTAGAATTTGTGAGCGTAGGTTTTGCGTTCACGGATGTGACGTTCATTTAGAGCATGAATCGTGGCTTTATGGTACTTGCTCAGGCCTAAGTTGCGTTTAATCCTGCCTGATGAGCCATGGCCTTCTGTGTCGGAGGGTTTTCCTGTGCTATCATCATGTCAGCCAGAATGGAGTTAACAGCAACTTTCGATAACAAAATTCCTTCCGTCTTGCACTGTCGCACGATGCGTACGGCACTAAATCCCGTCTTGGAAAGCGCTCGTACGTACCCTCTCCAAAAATCATTAATTTTTCTAGTCATGCCGTGAATTTTCTGCGCTCGTTTCCTGAACAAATATTTATGGAATCCCCACTGATAAACTACCTGATTTACTCGGGCGCATTCCATTGCCGGGGAGAGGTGTTCAAAAACTGCTAAAGAGAAATGACTCTTCGTGTAATAAATTTTGCAATTTAAACTCTCAAAGCTTGTTCATATTTTATTCTGTCATTGTCCTGCCCCCCCCCCCTCCCTGGCGGATAATCGAGGTTCTACTGTAAATCACAAGTAATAAAATTATTAATCCAGAATTTACGTTCTTATTGAGAAACCGTTGCAATTCAGACCCATGGACTTTTTTACTCGGAATAATCCCAAGAACACGTATTCAAGCTAAGGGCATCTATTGGGGGACATCCCCTATATTTCTCAAATAATAGCTAAATAATAGACTGTAAGTATCATTCAGAGGTAGTAAGGTAGCCTTTGGTTGTTTGGGAAACTTAAAATTTTAGTCAGGAGTTAGGAAGTTTGTATTGCAAAATAGAGGGGACGCTTTGTTAAAGTTTTATGGTTTATGGCCAGCAAGAAACATTTCATAATATCCTCAGTTCTGCAATTTATAAATTTCCATATAGTGTATCCTTCATGCTAAGTTTATATTTTAATTTACTTTACGGTGGACTTACTCCGTATGATTATTGGTGCGACCTTTCCGTATTAATGCTCTCAAAGATTCCAAATCTCGTGGGGAATGAGAGCAGCTCATTTTTAATTCCTCGTCTGTTTTGACAACGAACACGTGTATCTTCAAACCAGTTGAATAAACATTGAAGTTCTTGTCGCAACTCAATTGCTATAGCATCCAGATATTCGTCGATCTTATTCAAAAGCACAAAGGCGAGCGCAATAATCATTTTAGCTTTATTTGAAACATTCTTTTATTTAAACATCGGGACAGTATGTCCTTTATAATATCGTGCCAGCTTGTTCAAAATCGCAAACGATTGAAAAAAGGCTGGAAGCAATATTCTGTCGACAAACCACATATCACCTGTCATTGAATGGTGGGGCTAGTTGCTCTTCCGGATACAGCAGTCCCTGTAAAATGCCGTGTTAGTTAAATTGTTACTCGAATATAAATATATAAGTAAATATTTTTTCAGAATTTCTTGTTTATATTTATATTTAAACTATTTATAAAAAAAACCAGCTGGTATTATTCGGCGCTGCTCTTTGTGTTGACAAAATTTTGCAA
The DNA here is from genome assembly GCA_023313115.1 of Rhysida immarginata. NCBI lineage: Eukaryota > Metazoa > Arthropoda > Chilopoda > Scolopendromorpha > Scolopendridae > Rhysida > Rhysida immarginata. Next base: position 4,913,117 of record JAHWFO010004499.1, on the reverse strand, counting down.
TAAGCTTATCTGAATGTTAATAAAGACTATGAAAAAGAGATAGAAATAAGAGTAAAAATGTTCATACTGGAAAATCGGAAACATTTAACCTCCAGAAATCAAGAAAAAGTCCAAGTTAAATACCAATGAAACCAGATCTGTTAACACAAGCCAGCAACGGCTTTCCTTGATCTTTGTTGATGGATATTGCAAAGGCGTATAGGAAATAGCACTCCTTTGAATTCAAAGGATATCCGCAGGAATGTTGGGTATCTGAATATATCCTACTACGTTGAACAGCCTTTCAAAATGGCTGCTATAATAATCTGGTGCATCAGATTTTTAACATCTAACTGGTGCCATTCCAAACTAGATTTTGCAGAAGCATAATGAGAGATACTCTTTCTATGGAGCAGGTGATGGGCTAGTATTCTAAAAGTTTACAGAGAGTTCAGAAATTCGGTCTTGATTTATTTGTACGACATAAATTTTTCAGACAGATTTTCTCGAACCTGTAAGATCTGTTATTTTTAAGGGAATGGCACGTTTACCTAATCAGTTGTGATCTTTGGAGTGGTGTGGAATACTTAAGAACTCACTGACTTTATATTTTTCAATTGACTTCATAAGTTGTATGGGTTAACCTAACCTTTGTCTCACGATGACAAGCAATAGTAAGATCACCCAACTTGGAAAAGAACGCTGCCATCTGACCATCCCGCGTTATATGTTAGCTTTTTTGGAGTTTTTATGTAAATATTGTAGTGTTTTTTCCAAATTTTATCTTAAACGGTTAACCTTAGAAACTTGGATGAAAAGAATCTGATAATGTCAAAGGAGAAATCAGCTACTTTCTTTGACTGCTACGGAAGGCTAATTGGTCATGCGAATGGGAGCGTCGATTCTCCCTCTTTGGCTCAGCTAGCTGGCTGGAAGTCTGACTTTCGGTGGATTACTCACTCTTCAACATGTCCATCTTGATAAAAGCACTGCCTGTGATTCTGCTTGGACGTATTCACTGATATCCACGTACTTTTAAACTCGAAGCGATGAGTTGCTGTATACTAACCATTAAAACTGATATCAAACGTAAAATATAAACACAAAATGCACTCGACGATGAAAATTTACTTCAGACCGTTGCTCTCATGAAGATCATTGTGTCGTGGCACACAGACTTTACTGCCGTGAAATGATACCTCCTACAACTGCAGAAATTTCTAGTTATCGTTAGTACAACTATGGTCATTCGATCTTTCAATGAGTATGGTATGACCCATTTAGATGGCATCTTTCGACCAGTCTGTTGCCAAAAAACAACTTTCGAAAAACAACATATCAGTACTTTGTCGGATAACCTTTAGCATCAAGAACTGCTCGTATTCGTCTTGGCATTGAATAAATCAAAAGCTTACACTCCTCAGCCGCTATTGCATTGTAAATGTTAGTGATGGTCTTTTTCAAATCGTCCTTGTTTCTTGCGGGATATTCATTTAACCTTTTCTTCATTGATCGGATTGAGGTTCGGAAAATTAGCTGGCCATTCAAGAACGCGTACGGAATGATGTGTTCTTTTGCTCCATGCGCTGGAGCCAAATCATGCTGAAACATCGCATCTTCATCTACAAATTGTGCCTGTAATGATGGAACAAGGAAATATTCGAGGATTTCTTGATACACTGAAGCATTAATGGATCCGTTCACAAATACCAAGGACCCAGCGCCTCTGACCGAGAAACATCCCCAAACCATCACGCTTCCTGGAAACTTTACTCGTTTTTTCAACTTAGTCTCTCAGCATTCTTCCCCTTTTTTCCGCCATACACGACATCCTTAGTCACCATAGGATATGCAGAACCTCGACTCATCACTAAACACTACTTTTGACCACTCTTCTGATGTCCAGTTCATGTATTGCTTGCACCAATCCACTCGTTTTGCTCTCTGCTTTGACTGATAAGGGGTTTTATTTTCGGAACGCGGCTTTAAACTGCAGTTAACGAATTCGTCGAAGAGTAGTTCGTTGTGACACGATGGTGACTTGGGACCACTCTTGATGATGCTTTGATTGACCGAAATGGATGCTTCTCCCAGTTTGCGATCATCTTTGGTCGACGTCTTTCGTATTCTACCGCACTTGTATCTGGTCGTTTCTGATTCCATGCCTTGTTTGTGTTTCATTAACACTTTGCTCACATTTAACAATATGTGAAATTTCAGATTACTCCTTTTCATCGTCGGATAACTGAATAATAAGTTGTCTTGTGGAAGATCTTTCCCTCCTCCCAAACTGAATGAAATAGTGGTGCAAGTTGTGCTACAGAGCCTTACACAATTAGCTTTTCAAGAGCTTACAGTAAATAGCCAACTTACGTTTTTCATTTATTAGCATAACGGAATGTTTTTTTACTATACTGAGACTATTCCATTTTTTTGTCAGTGGTGAACCAGTATTCCATTTTTTTGTCTTAATGAAAAAAAAAATCCAAAAACTTAGAAGTTTCAATTATGAAAATAAAGCTTAGGATTTGCTCTTTCATAACATGCAAACTAAGTTTTTATCCGTTTTTCTACTGCCTGCAATTCCTAAAGTTTTAAGTCTGCAGTCATAACAAATCGAATATTCCATTCTTTTGTCTTTCAGTTGTAGTATTTAATACATGGTTAATATACGGACGTTTTTCATGATGCTTTCCAAATTTATTTTTAATGGCAAACGGCGCATTAAGTTAAAAACATCCCTATTTACATTAGGTAAGTACAGTCTGTCCCAAAAAGATAGCTGGTGTAGCTTTTTTAAAAAATAGCAAAGAAAATATCGACAGAATCACATTTTATTTTACGAATGTTTAAACAATCTTAAAATAAAGTAATTATGTTTTGAAGAAGATTCCATTTTCTGGAAAGGGGAAATAAAAAGAAAACTAAAAACGGACTGTCCCAAAATGATAGCCAGTGGGAGAGAATATGAATTTCCATAAAATGATTTCAGCTGAAGAATGATTTATCATTACTAGTTATGGGTTGTAGTAAAATATTCTTCGGCAAAGGGGAAATTGATGGTCTTCGGCAAAGACATGCCTCTGTAAAAGAAATTGCCGTACAGTTACAACATTCTGAAAAAGTTATTTAAAATTACTTGAAAAATTAGTTACTATGGCCAAAAGAAAACAACTGGAAGACCTCCTCCCCTTACTGGACGAGATAAAAGGGTTCTGACGCGTGAAATGGTTAAAAACCCAACGTCTGTAAGAAAATTAGCTGCATCTGTGCCATCGCAACCCTCAAGAATGACAGTTTGGAGAGTCCTAAAATCAATGCCCAATGTTGAGTACACTAAAGGTATAGCATATACAACAGCATACGATATTATATGTAATGGGTTAATGTTGTTTATAAATACGTTGTTTCCTACATATAAGGTATTACACAGGTCAAGTGCAACCTGCGTGGAAGATGCACCACTTGCAAGCAAGAGAAAAATTTGTTGTAGATCACGTAACCTGGATGCACGAATGGTTCAATGTTATCTTTTCTAATGAAAAGAAGTGGAATTTAGACGGTCCTGATGGATTTCAAGTTATTGGCACGACATTCGCCATGAACAATAAGGAGGCCATAAGGTGGTGGTTCCGTGATGACATGGGGGGCATTTGGCGGACTGGACAAAACAGAGCTCATAGTTGTAGGTGGACGAATGAATGCTGAAAATTACAGAAAGATGTTGGCAGATGCTCTTCTTCCTGTACCGAAGATATCAGGTGAAACACTGGTGTTCAAGCAAGATAACGCCTCTATATATGTTGCAAATGCTAATAGAAAATGGTTTGCGTTATAATCCGATCGAAATGCTTGAGGGATTATGATTAGAGAGGTTTATAAAGATTGCAGGCAGTGCAATTGTACAGCATCTCTCAAAAATGCAATAATTGACGTATGGGAAAAATACCAATTGATGTTAATCAAAAATTGCTAGAATCAGTGCACAATCGCTGCATTCAATTTATCGAAGTCAAAAGAGGAAAGAGTAAATATTAAAATTTATTTTATTGCACTTTTTGTTTAAGCAGCTATCATTTTGGGACAGTCCGTTTTTAGTTTTCTTTTTATTTCCTCTTTCCAGAAAATGGTATCTTCTTCAAAACATAATAAATTACTTTATTTTAAGATTGTCAAACCATTCGTAAAATAAAATGTGATTGTGTTGATATTTTCTTTGCTATTTTCAAAAAAAGCTACACCAGCTATATTTTTGGGACAGACTGTAAATTGATAAAGATAAGTATATTTTGAGCGAAAGAGTTCATACGCAGTTGTAGACTCCGGAAGCTCTAATTCTTTAGAAAAATCTACGATCAAAGCTCGTAATTTATTTACTAAAGAAGAACAAAAAGAAAATTTATTTTCGTTCATAAACTGCTCAATTAGCATCAGCTGTAATTTTGTTACACAATATATTCCGACGCGTTTCGGTGTTTCATCATTTTTAAGATATATTATTTCTAAGGTATAAAGTAAAATTTTAAATGATACAATAATGCTTTTACAAAGGCGGGTTTTTATGTATCGATTTGTTAACAGTTGTTATATGATAACATTATTAGTTTGTTTTTTTTTTTTTTTACAAATTTCACATTATTATCTGCCAATTAATTTTTTTTAATATGTTTATATTGGGCATGATTATGTAATTTAATTTAATAAATTGGGTATGTCTTCTTTGTGTGCTTTGTAGATTTTGATTGCTTCCATAAAATCTATTAAATTTTTGTTACGCTGAACCCTCTTTCCACCTAGATTTTCGTAGACAAATCGGAGCTCCCACAAGGAAAAATCTTCCCGTCAGTGGAAGGCGTTATTTGTCGTGCTGTCATAATGTCGCCTGAGAAAAAAAAAAGGCGACAAAGAGGGGAAAGAAGGATTGAGGGGGGAGAAATACAACGGCAGTTCGGGTTCCAAATCCCAAAATCACACACAGCTAATGGTCGCTGAATGGAGATCTGAACGATCAATACGGTTTGCAGAAAGCGAATGGAGAGCGAAAGCTTGACGGGCCACAAAAAGCTTGTCAGAATGATTCTTCGTCTTTAAATGTTTTGAGCCCAAATGACAGTTTTCTCCTCGTCTGAGCTAAAATAAAAGAGTTCCTTTGGCTAGTAAGTGAAGGTTACAATAGAGGAAATGTCCCAGATGTCTCGCCACTGTAGGGATAATCCGATGGCGACATATTCATAATCGCATGAAATCTCTCTCCTTCCAATGGGAAGGACGTACGTTGGGCCCATAAGGGAATAAAAGACACTAAGAAGCTTTTCTCGAAAATGGACTCTATGAATTTTGTTACCTGCCTTGATAAAAATGAATAAATTTAAGGTAAAAGAGAAATTTATCCTTGCTAGTCTATCTAATGTACAGAACTTTTTGCAATTTAAAATATTTAACAATCTCTATTCTAAAGGAGATAAAAATTTTCTATAAAATCCTTCACAATAGTAATTTAAGCTTTGAATAAGAACAAATGGGTTCTAGTTATCTACCTTTCGCCTTTCAATAAAAGAGAAACTAATTTTTTTTCCGCTAACTACAATGAATTACGGTTAGCGATTCAGTGATGATTCAGTCAATTACGTACGATTCTAATGGTTTATTGCTCAGGAACTAATAAACATAGGAATTGATTAGATCTTACATAGGAAACATATAGATCTTACAATACACATTACACGTTGGAATTTCACACTTCATGAACAACATGCTCGATGTGTGCTCCATTCATCTGTACAACACGACGAAGCCTGAGGATAAAGTTTTGCAGCACTACGCCTCGCATCTCATTGTCAACCAATGCACAAGATTCGGTGATTGCCTAACGGACCTCTTCCATGGTGCGGGGGCGTGTGCTTAAGGAGAAAGTGTTCAGCACACGCCTGCGCACCATGATAGTGGTCCGTCAGGCAATCACCGAAACTTGTGCACTGGTTGACAATGAGATGCGAGGCGCAGTGCTGCAAAACTTCACCCTCCGGCTTCGTCGTGTTGTACAGATGAATGGAGCACACATCGAGCCATGTTGTTCATGAGGTGTGAAATTCCAAAGTGTATTGTAAGATTTATATGGCATTCCTATGTTTATTAGTTCCTGAGTAATAAACCATTAGAATAGTATGTAATTGACTAAATCACCCTGTAAATTTCTCCGTATTGAGTACGTCGACTTTATTTGCTCATCAGTACTTAAAAAAATTATATAACTTCCACTAATGTAGAACAAAGTCTATTAATAATTCTAGTGAGCGTGTATTATCATTTCCACATACAATAAGCTTTCATATGCGAAGGATAGAGCCAAGATAATGCTGGGCAGTAAACCTATAAAAGTAGCGTCCCCAAGATGACTGACAGTCACTGTGGCCGTGAGGGCATGTATATAATTTTAATTGTAGATCAGTGAAAGGTCTGCTTGAAAATGAAACGTTTGGCTGTCGGTGGTTACATTTGCATTATGTTTTATGTTTGGCCTGCTTGGTGGTTATATTTAGGCCTAATCATTCGATGCATTTTGGAAGGATACTGACATGGACTTTCGATGTGAACGTTAGTTACTCAGCCATTATGTTGAAAAGCGACATAAGGTGAAGCAATGAGAATATGTGTTTCTTGGCAAAAATCAGCTTGGCAGTTGGCCAAAACTTTTAAATTTGCCCAACTAAGGCTCATTTCTGGCTATGGAAGTTTCTTAAGGAGGAAGCAATGCTGGAGATGACCAAGTAAAGGCAGAAGCAATGCTGGAGATGAAGAAATTAAAGCGTGGAACCCACGTATTCAATAAACTATAAACTATCAACGTCCTTATATTGTTTGCGACGCTTATCGTAGAGGAAAGGATGTTTCCTTACCTCCTCTACAAGCAATTCAATGTCGCTCACGAATCTCTGCCTCCCTTTCTCAATCTGCGTCCCCTCCTCCATGGTGGCAATTATACCTTCCACGGTGACGGTTTTCGATGTTTCCATCGTTCCTAACATGTTCGTTCCTACTATGTTACCATCGCTTGTCGCTTCTGCCATTTTGGTTATTGTTTTTTGATGGCACCACGAGAGACGAGACGAGCAGGGTGAACCGAGGGAGAGGTGAACCACTCGTAATGTATTATGGGATGACATCATTAGTTTCCTATTGGTCCAGATGCTCCGCGTAAGCCACGGAAAGCCCGGAAAGTTGAACGCCGTTCAACTCTCCGCTCCGCAGGCTTTGCGCCAACCTTGAGCTTGGTGGGGAGGGCTGGGGAGGAGTGTGACGTCACGATTTTACGCTCCGCTGTTACGTTCCGCAGAGTTTACGCTAATGTGGGTTCCAAGCTTAAAGGAGGAAGCACTGCTGGAGCTGATGATGAAAGTAAAGGAGGAAACGATGGTGCCCAGGATCAACAAATCCGCCGTAAAAGAGGTGCAAACAGCTTCCCCCTTCGAATGCGTTCGGAAAAACGATGAACAGGCTTCAACCAGTTCAAACACCCCCTAATCCAGAGATCCTGGCACGAAGGAATGGCATAGTGTATAGAAAAATTAAGCATTCTATCCACGAAAATTTGTGTTTGGAAAAGCATCGGAAATCTCGCGGTCGAAACATCTAGATCCGAGGAATCAACGCGAGAAATCTATATAAAAACATCTTCTGGTGATAAATGGTGCAAGGAGTGATGCTAGATGAAGCTTGGATGTACCTGGACAGCACAGACAAGTCAGAAAGGCTAGAAAGTCAGGTGTTTCTTGTATTTTTAATGCTGATTATAAAAATGAAAACGAAATTTTTCTATTATGTACGAATTTTTAGAAATCGCCATTAATACATATTTCCAATTTCTACGTCTATTTCGCAAGATGTTCATATTACGTAAAACATTATCCCCTGTTAAGTAATATCAATTATGCCGTCTTTGAATGCGGCAAACAGTTAAACGTTCAGCTTTCAGCAAAGAACCGTTTTGCTGAGGGCTTTATGTATGCGGCATCTGGAAGGACCCGAAGGAGGGTCCAGCAATTAGGCGTCTATTTTCCCTGGTACCGCCTCTCCATGGTAAAAATATCCTGATGGAACCTTTCTCCAGTGTTCATCACAGACGTCATCAAGATTGGCAAGAAAAAAGTCCAGGTGGGAAAGCAGGAAATTAATCTTTAGTGACATTGCTAAAATGCTTGCAGAAGCTCATCAACAAGTTCAGCGTAGTTGGGTTCCTTATTCTTTTCCAAGAACCCGTGCGCTACAATCTTCAGAGTTTCCTAAGCTGCTAGTTCCACTGGGTACAATGCAGTTTCAAAGTGTTATCGGCCATTAGCTCCCTGATTTTGAGGGCCGACAAATATGCTTTCCTTTATTTTCGCATCGCTGATGCAGGGAAAATTGTGTTATAGATGCTGGGATTCCCGCGCCCTGCCTTCCATTGGCTTTACAAAGTTTTTCAGTTTGATATGAAATGGAGGCAGCATGATTTTCTCAATGTTTATTTTCGACATTCATTTGCCCAGGTGTCAAATTGTGGCGCTATATCCAGTCCTTTATACATCTTTTGCCCGGCTATCCTACTCACAAATGAAACTGCAGTACTTGGTGTACCCGCTCTGAATGCCTAAAAGTAGTCCAGTGACCTTCAAACCTTCACAAATATACCATTTGTACTGACCAATACCGAATTTCAATTCGCTTTATCTCAAAAACTGTACGTGCTAGAAAAATGTCAAAATTATATTCGTAATAAGCAGAAAAAATACTACCAAAATCACCCACTTTCGTTCTGTGAACAAGAAAATCTTAAATTTTGTTGGTCAGTGTTATTGGCCTTTATCATCTGTATCAGATGTTATTGAAATCGAGGAATAAAAATATTTCCTTAAAAATTTAATTGTACAAACACTTTTCTCGTTGGAATTAAACTTTTCCAAAGACTTTTCTCGTTGGAATTAAACTTAAAAATTTCATTAATAACATATCATAAATGCCTAAATAACTAAGAAAATTATATTTAGGCCTATTAAATAAACGATTTTTGCATGTTTTATTTCACTTTTACACATTTCTATATGATTTACTAATTAATTACGCATAGAGAACGTTCGGATTTTGGAGGATTTTTCATGTCAAAAAACAGTAATGATTTCCTCAGTAAATTTTATCTTCCTCTAGTTTGAATGTTTTTAACTCTATCTTAAATGGCTCTTCAATGTAAGAATAAGTTTAAGATACAGTAATATATAAAAGAATTATTTCACATCATCTTTTCTCTCTCTATTTTATGCGTTTTATTCTGCTTGGCAAATAGCAATATTTTTGCCTTTCATGAGTTATCCCCTCACTTCTTTCTAATTATAGAGATCACAACCGAAATCATAAAAACATCTTCACTACAATGAAGATGAGAGAGACATATAAGCATTTACATCCACTGAAGCCATTGTATTGAAGGCTTTAGTTTTCTTTGAATACTTTTCTTTCGATCTTGAACTAAACCAAGAAGTGGTTTGTCATTGAATGGGCCCTCCATTTCTTTTTTTTACGAAGGGGGGACCATTTGAACGTCGCAGAGAAAGGAGAGACAGATAATTGGGGAGAACCCTCTAGACAAACAGTCCAACTCCGATCAGTCAAAAGAGTTTTACCCACGCTTCTGGATTTACACCTGAACTTGGAGGGTTCCCTCTCTACGAGGAATCATTTGTAAAAGTCGATGTTTGGATATGGTTGGGAGTTGCTTACTTTTCCCACTTATATAGAAACCTCCTCCTCTTTCTTCCGTTTACCTCTTTCAGTTGCTCGGATCCTATTTCTTTCAAGTAAATAATCCTCCCCAAATAGTTCATATTCCTGCAGAAGTCGCACAATTGGTGTCCTTAATTTTAATATCATAATATTGGACCTGCTATCTCGCTATAAAATGGCAATTTAGGACAGTCTCAAAAACCTGAACCAGACATGGTAATATCGCATCGGAATACATTTTAGAAGAATTTGCCTTGCATCATGAACATCTTGATTAAGCATGCCAAATTGAGTATACGATATTTCTATGCCATTAGATTGAAAGCCAAATTTAAAAGAAGAGAATATGGATGATATGCTTAAGAAGTAACATGGAATGTCAATTGCAGTCAAACGAAGTAATATGAAGAAACAAGTAAGCCCAGACATTTTGTTCGAGCAAGCTGTCTATTCACATTGCCGAGTTAATTGCAGTATAAGAAACTTTGAAAGACGGAATCAGTGTTAGAAGAAGACCGGGCACAAGGAAGATCATTGGATTGTATTGAATATAGCATTTAGACAAAGTGAAATCCAGATAACAATAGAAACTGCCTGATGTAAAGGCAGAAAAAAATTGAATATATCAAGGCATTCTGTGTTCAGCAAAGAACTCAGTTTCTATTTGAAGCCATCAGATTAATGCCAATATGTCTCAGAAGAATTATAAAAAAGGCACATCTATCGCTGATTTTCGAGATTATGATTGTGATTGGGGAGCTTTTCCATACGATAACATGACTGATTTGGCTATATTGTCCAAGGAATAAAGATCGCAGGCCAAAATGTGGAAAGAATACCAAAGCCTTCATGAACAAGATTCAAGTTATGATCCCAGGAAACGATCGACAATACAACAAATTACATCAGACAAGAGTCAGATTAAATAGCTTTAAGAATGTCTTGTCCATTCCCGTTTACATAGAATATATTTAGGATGCAATCAAACCAACCTCCAGCTATCAGAAAACTGACATATGCTTCAAATATCCAGAAAAACCTCTAAAGATAATGTTTACATATATTTTCGCTTCACTGCCATTAATAATAGATTACTGCTAATGGTGAACACACCTGTTATTATAACCTTGTCGTAGATACATCTTTCTGAATAAACTGAAAGTTTTACCAAATACACTGCTGATATAGGGTATTCCCACTGTATGTCATCAGTATTTGAATGAAACTCATTCAGGAAAAGACTTTTAATGATTATTATTACTCGCTAATGCTGTGATGTTATTGGAGAAAATGGAAAGAAAAATTCCGCGTCCTAGATTCGAATCAGGAACCACGAATACAGCAAGACTGGGCTATCGTGGACACGATACAGCAAGACTTCTCTAGTGTCCTAAAGACTACAAGGCAGTTTCATTTATTAATTTCTTGCGTTCATCAGCTTTCCGATGGTTTGGAAAGGAGGAATTCCCGATCTGCGAGCTTGCTGCCTGTCCTATCGTTGGGCTTCCATCTTAACTATCTTGAAGTCTTTAAGATACTTGGGATGCAGCCTTGCTGTATCGTGTCCGCGATAGCCCAATTGCTAGAGGCGACGAACGCGATACTCGTGGTTCCTGGTTCGAATCCAGGACGTGGAAATTTTCCTTCCAGTTTTCCAATAATATCATTACCTTATGCTTGGAGCATTAACTCCAGTTTTCATTTATTATTTCCGCTAATGTTAGTTTCAAAAAGTTTAAGGTGATTATTTAAATTTCATTTTATACTATTTGAATGTAGGCATACTTATTATTCATGTCCAATGAAATTTGAAAAATTTATCATTTTGTGTGCTCAAAATTAACAGGACAAACACATTTTCGTGGATTTCTCTAAAACTACTGGACCAGTTCCATTGAAATTTGGGGGTTGAAGCAAGTTAACAATGCGGATTACTACTAACCAATAATAATCGTTCAAATCCTTCTTTGCATATGTAAATTAAGCTACTTCGAAATAACAGTTTTTGTGACATCGCTTTAAAAGGCTGCTGCGTGTAAGTTTTGGACATTCTAGCCATTTTACGGAAAGATAGAACATCACCAAAGGTTAGAAGATTCCGAAAGATGGAGAGCAGTGGGACGATTGGAGGCTGGACAGACCCAAGCAGAAGTTGCGAGATTTTTTCATGTTTCGAGAAATGTCATCTCGGAATTATGGAGACAGTTCCAAGAAACAAGGACGATATGCAGACGACCAGGTCAAGGTCGCCCTAGGGCTACCTCAAGGCAAGAAGACAGGTATCTTGCTCTAACAGCCAGGCGCCATAGGGAGATGACAGCCACTGAGCTCGCAAACTACTGGAACCTCTGTTTCGAGGCATACTGTTTATCGGAGGCTTCATGAGAGAGGGCTGTATGCCAGGAGACCAGTGGTCTGCATCCCTCCCACTCCAGGACACAGGAGAGCCCGGCTGACTTGGTGCAGACAACACCAGCTCTGGGCCCAAGCACAATGGGCCTGTGTTTTATTCAGTGATGAGTCGAGATTCAGTCTAAGCACGGATTCCCGGCGAGTTTTCATCTGGAGAGAACCAGGAGCACGCTAAAATCCCTCTAACATCACGGAAGTTGACCACTATGGTATTGGTGGTGTCATGGTCTGGGGCGGCATCATGTTGGACGGACGCACAGACCTCCACGTTTTTGAGAGACTGATTGCTCAGAGGTACAGGGACGACATCTTAGCACCCTATGTAAGGCTCTTCAGGGGTGCCTTTGGTCCCCATTTCATTTTTATGGACGACAATGCTCGTCCACATAGGGCAAGGCTGGTCAACGAATACCTCGAAGAGGAGGATATTCAAAGGATGGAATGGCTAGCAAGATCTCCAGATCTGATGCCGATAGAGCATGTTTGGGATGCACTGGGCAGGAGAATTGCAGCTTGCCAGGTTTCTCCCAGAACCTTCCAGGAGTTATAAACTGCCCTGGTGGAGGAGTGGGGTTCCATGGCCCAACACCTCATCAACAGCCTCATAAACAGCATGAGGAATCGCTGAGAGAGCTGTATTGCTGTTAGAGGTGACCATACACCCGATTAGCCTCCTAAAAAGACCCTTAATGCAATCTTGTTTTTGACATTCCATAGTTTCATGAGCATGGTTAGAAAGTTACGTTCAATAATTATTCGTGATAGCTTATTCCATTACCCTACCAAATTGTGATAGCTTATCCTATTACCCTACCAAATTTCAATGGAATCTGTCCAGTAGTTTTAGAGAAATCCACAAAAATGTGTTTGTTAATTTTGAGCACCAGTATAGAATGAATGCATTACAAATAAAATTAGTCAAGACTAAGTTAAATATGTAGATAAGAATATACAATAAATAATACATAAAAGGCTCTTTATCCACAACTTAATGGATAAAGAGCTATTTATGTATTGGTTATTGTATAGAATGATTGGTTCATGAAAGAAGAATGCGATATAGAGTGCATGCTGTAAGTCAGATACACATCAACAATGGATCCTGTCAGAAAGAGATTACGTTGGCAAAGGCACCAGTGAGGAGCATCATGCAGTTTTCACTTCTTCATAGTCACTGAAACGCAGGCAGCTGATGGAATTCTTTAGATACCAAAACAGGTGGTACTCACTGGACATGAGGTCCATTGTAAGGCAAGTGGTCAAGATCTGATTAATTGGGAACAACTTGACCACCCGCCTTACATTCCAGACCTCGCATCCAGTGACTACCACCCATTCCGGTATCTAAAGGAGTTCATCTGCAACCTGCGTTTCAGTGATTATGAAGATGTCAAAACTGTATGAGTTTCCTTACCAGCAGCAGAATTCTATGAAGTAGGCAAGCAGAAGCTCATTGAGTGCTATGACAAGTGTTTAAATAATCTTGGAAACTGTGGAAAAATAATTAAAGGTATATAGAATCTGATAAATAAAAAATTTTGAATATATATATAGTATTGTTTTTGTTACAAAATGGTACTTACCAAAAGACACACATCATAAATGAATATCTTTGATGACAATCGTTTACTAACTGAAGAATTTATCTCAGTGCTAAGCAGCCGTTTTCTCTTCAGTTTCACAAAATTCTATATTGGTCACTTGACAAGAGAGACTGAAATCGACAAAAATCTAGCACCAACAGGGGCAGCTAATAAACTTCTGGTCAATCTGCCAAAATGTCTTATTTGTTATTCTGAATTAGTCTTTCAATTTTGATATGCTTCTATATATCATAAATAGCTAGACACATTTTCATTCTTTCAATTATTTTCTTAGTTCAATTCCCTTAAACATTTCTGATTCTAGCCTTCTATTTAAAAGCCATCTTTACCAAAGATTATAAAATCTTATACTTTGTATTTTCTTATAGTAGACAATAGGATTTCCTAGTTTTATCATTATCTCCTCTACTTAATCTGTTACTGGGAATTGACTCTGGCATATACTAATCATAGGCTATTGATCCTCCATTGCCTTTAACAATCTAATTCCCAGCTCTATCCTTCCCAATTTATCTGCACATCTTAATATTCTTAGCTGCCAGTAAACTTCCACTTCTTGCTTTTCATATTAGTGCTAACTATTTTTAAAATTCCAGTTTCAGTTATGAGGAACTCTTCCTTTCACGTAAGTCTGTTGGCTTTCCTCATTTCAACCAATTTGCATAGAAAGCCCAATAGACCTCAACTGCCAAATCTAAAACTCTTCTTTAATACTACATGGTTCCTTTGGCTGTCTGCAGATCACTCTACATCAAACCAGTTGAGAATACATGGTACTGCATTGTCAGAATGATATTAAAAGCATTATTAGGGTATTTGCTAAGTCAGGCGTTCTATTGTCAACTTTTTTTGATATGGATAGAGCATCAAAAAATAACTATTTATAAAAGTTATAACAGGCACACTTTTCCTATTATAACTTACCTTTTGATGCTCTATCTGAATCTGAAGGTAAAATCAAAAAATTCATAAAAAATTGGCAACAGAACAACAGACTTCACAATTACAGTTTTTAACATCACTTGAAAATAAGAAGGAAATGGCTATATTGTATGGCTTTTTATGCTTTGTTTTATCATGATGGCTCGTTACAAATTAAATCCAAAAACTAAGCCTAAGCAAGATTGTGACTGAATCTTGGGTGGAGTGGAGAAATAAAAGATAATATAAATAAAACTCGATATAAAAATTGAATTTTTAAAAATTCTATTTACATATAATTTTTCTTATCCAATCAATGTCCTTAAAGCTTATACACCATTTATTCCATTTCTCTGAAGTGTTTACTATTAAGAAAACTTAAAATGTGTAATTGTCAAATACACTGTTTAAAACAGTCCATTATTTTTATTTTAAATTTGACTTTTATTCAATATTTAAATATATTTTATCTAATAAATCACAGATTTCTTCAAACAGGGAAACAATGGGCCCAAAGGAACGAAGCAGCTCTTGACCTATGCTGGCTATTTCTTTACTTGCAATGTCAGATATGACAGAACAGGATTTCAAATTCCAACCATTGCTGAAAAATAATGAAAGTGATTAGCATTAAAAAATTAAATACTTAATCCCAAAAATGATTTCTTCATTTTGACATATGGAAAATTAACAATCTGGAAAATAATAATTCGTTTTTTTATTATTTATTTTTTTAATTCAGGAATGAAGATTTTAATAATTTTATTTATTTTAATTTATTTATTGTTTAAGGTAATCCAATACGTCCATCCAGGGCCTGTATGGCCAGAGGCCGACGAGTTGGGTCCCTGGATGAACCTGGATTAACGACTGCTGTATGATGGTCGCAGCAGTCGGGGGGGGGGGGGGGGGTGAAGATTGTGAGTCACTGATGTTCGCCATGCCTGATGTTGCTTAATTTCACAGAATTTGTGTTCAGTGAAAGCCCACCAGGCCAAAGCCTCCCAAATCACAGAAAACTAAGTAGAAAGCAGCTTATAAACATCACAGTTTCAGACTGCAACTTTTATAAGGGTTGTATACATCTGGCGAGTCGAGCCTCTGACGAGTCGAGTTCTTGCCTGAGGCAAGATTCTGTGGTCAGCAAGCTCACAACAAGTCAACTGCGATCCATGAGATGAGTCGAGTGGACTTCGAGCTATCAAGGTCTTGGAAGAGGGGGAAAAGGAGTGACCCAGGAATGAAAAGGGGGGGGGGGAACTTTGTTTACTTAATAACTTAATAATTCCCTCTTCTCCTCATTCCTGGGTAAATTTTTTTGTTTTGCGTCAGTTCTAGTCTGTTGTGGATGAAGATACACCATGCCTAGAAACGCAGAATTAACAGCATTGATTTGCAGTTCCGCTATACTAATAATCATGGCCAATTTAATAGAAAAAAAAGGAAACCTCGACGATGGTGGCATACTGCATTATATAAAAAATGGACAGGTTCTGAACTATTAACAGATTTAAAGATGCAGTACATCAGCGGTCAATACAAAAATTTTATCCGAATGACTCCCACGGATTTTGAGTTTCCGCCAGAAAGAAAACGCATTGGCCCTATCTGAAAGTTGCCAATAAACTAATAATTTTTTCTTTCTTTTTTTTTTTTTTGTTAAGCTCTCTGGCGTGGTGTTTCCGACAGCCCTGGCAATTTCTTTCCACGCATCTGTGTGTGTAGGTTTTTTTTTTTTTTTTTATAATAATTAAAATCCTTTGGATTCAATCACACAGATTGAAGTTTATATAATCCAAGTAATTGAATGGTCTTTTCTTCATTCCATGAATCGCGGGAATATAAATGTTGCCAACCAATCGTTTGAAGAGGATTGAAGTCGTTTGCTGGAATTGGATCCTAGCAGCTATAGTCTGTCATTTGTTAAAAAAGAAAGAGAGAAAGAGAGAGAGAGAGAGAGAGAGAGAGAGAGAGAGAGAGAGAGAGAGAGAGAGAGAGAGAGAGAAAAAGAAACAAAGCAAGTTTGAAAGACACCATAAAGATACTGAACTGGACAACATAACTAAATAACAATAAGATGAGTTAGGAGCACTGATTGGAGAATAAACAGTCTCTTCTTAGGTGAGAGAAAAAATCCAAATTGTATAGAATTTTTCCTTTAAATAATTTCAATGCAAAATTCACACAATTTGAAGACATAGTCAAAAAGGGGTTTTCCCTTCTATGCATAATTGTCACCCCTGTTTGTCAGGGAAAATTAGTTTGCAAATAAACCTGTTTTAATCTTTATTTCATAAGTCTAATTCTAAAATTCCATTATTAAATTAATTTGTTATTTGACAATTAAGCCAGTGAACTTATTCCATTTAATTTTGTCACGGATTTTATTTTAGAGGGGGTTGCTCGCGCACATGGTTGAGGGGGTTACTCGACGGGTGGTCATGGAGTTTCCAGCCAGAACAAGAATAGGTAATAGGGGGGTGGGGAATTCATTGCCCCACTCAAATTTGACCTTGACACCCAAATTTAAGGTCATCCAAAACTATTAAAGATAGAGAAAAATTACCAATTGCTACCCTGTTGAGCAACACCACATTAGTCTAAAAACAATTTTTCATCACACCCTTCCTCTTGAAAGATTTTGAAAAAATTGGTGAGAAAGAGTCACTCAAGATCAGTTGAGCTGGCCAGGTTGGCTGAGGTTTCTTACACATTTGCATTGCAGTGAAGCAAACTGTTGGGATGGGGAAGGGGAAGCACGCCTCTGAGTCATCATTATGAGGGTCATTTGGAAGAAAATACCCATTGAAGGTGGACCCATAAATAACGAGAAACATTTTCCGACAGGCAGTGGGTGTTAGTTCCGATTTCATCTACTTACAAGTGAATCCCTCGAACATGTATGTCACAGATTTCCACCAAATTGAGATATGTTACTCATCTGAAGCTACTATAGATGCTTGCAAAATAAGAGTGTGAAATTGTGTTCTTTCAAAATAAACCACGAAAACGAAAAAATTTCAGCATACGTAGCCATACAAGGACTCCATTGTTAAAGCGGTTAGGCTATGTGGGGTTCCTTTGTTAGTGCCATCGTTCTACATCAGCTGTTCAAGCATTGTCCTTGGTGAAACATCTCAATGGTTTGTGTAGCTGATTTTGTAAGCACTGATAGATGTGTTCGGCGAATTTCAATGGCAGACATGAAAGAGCAACATGTTATCATTAAAATTTGTTTTCCATTAGAGAAATCGGCAACAGAAATTGTTGCAATGCTATGGAGGGCATACAGGGAGGAAGCTTTGAGCTGCCAGGCAAGGGTTTAAGAAATGGTTTTCTCATTTTACAAGTGGTCCAATGTCAATTGAAGATGAACCCCAACCGGACGAAAATGTCAAAACAATCCATGATGCGATCATGTCTGGTCGTTATATAACAATTGATGAATTGGAATAACCTGGAGCTCATGCCAACAAATTTTGTCTGACGATCGGAGGTGGGTTCTTTATCTTAGCCAGCTTTGACAGCCAGCTGGTAGAGACACCCAGTGATGATGTCATCAGATGGAAAATCAAGAAGAACACTAGGCTGAAACAATTATATGAAGTCATCACCTGGCAAAGCTGCTAAGAAAACGAACCGACCTCTGAGATGAAATGTGTTGCAGCAAAATTTGTTCCGTGTAAGGTTTCTGATGACCAGAGAGCCGCCGTTTATGTGACAGGAGTTGAAAAACAAATCAGAAAGTGATTCAGATTATCAAAGGCGATGAATCGTGGTGTTATGGCTTCAATCAAGAAACCAAGCAACAAAATCTAGCCAGTGAAAGACTGCTTCATCATCAAGACTGACGAAAGCAAGGCAGATGAGATCCAATGTAAAGGCAATGTTGGTTTGCTTTTTTCCGACATCAAGAGGATCGTCATCATAAATTTGCTGCTCAGGGACCACAGTAACCAACATTACATTCAAATGCTAAACTGACTGCATGAGGCAGTGCAAAAAAAAGAAAAGGGCCTGCATTGTGGTGATCAGGGATTGGCTCCTCCATCCTGATATTTATCAAGTGTGTTACTCTCGACAGTGCTAAATAAACCAATAATTTTACAATTGCAAGAACAATATTTAAAGTAAAACTTTCAGAGGATTATAATAATCAAAAATAGAATAAAGCTATAAATATTAATTAATGCTGTCAAATGCCATTTCAAATTATTCTTATCAATTACCTCGAAGGAACTGAAGGATCCGTTTCTGTTGATTCACCTATAAATTCATTTTCAGTTTCAATTCTCAGATGGGCAACCATGCCAGAATAATGCAAATTAAAACTTAATTCCTCCTTCAGGATTCTGTCATCCACTTTTTTTGGCCGAAACTTCACATTTGCCACTGAGAACTTTTCTAGAAAAAAAATTTATATACATTAATTAAAATCAATTTCGTCATAATGTTAAATTAAAATAAATAAAATAATTATTGAGAATCATTTTAAAATACCTGAAGACAAATCCTTAAGTTGATGAAACCAACACGACAGAATTGCTTTATCAACTCCCTCATTAGTGACAACTGAAAATTTTAAAGAGTAACAAATTGTTAATATTACATAGATTGACATTTACATTTTGAAAGCATCAATCAAATGCTACAACTTTACAAGGAAGTCCTGATAAATATCTTAGTTCGTTCAAGATTTCTTTCTCCTCTGATGCTATGCTTGCAAGCCTTTTGCGATGTTTGAGTTCCAGAAGATGAATTTCATCATTCCTAATATCTTCCAATAGATCTTTGACTTCCTTCCATCTTTCAAAAAAAAAAAATAAATTATAACAAATATTTAACTATATTTTGCAATAAAGATTTGTATAACCTATAAACATTCAAAATTCCTATTCCTAGATGAAATGCACAATATAATAACAGGCTCAATATATTTTTGCTTAAAATTAAAAAGCGATAACTTCAAAATTTTTAACTCTTATTTAGACCGAATTTGTTGCACAACTGTAAATTGTGTCATTTCAAAAATATATCTTCATCACACATATTTTAACTCCTTTTTTATTTCTGGATAATTCTGTACCAAGTGTTCCTTAAGTAGTTATATCATATTTATATAATCATAACAAGGAAATAAAAGGTAAACATTTACTGCAAGATTAAGGGAACATTGATAAGATTTGGTGGCTACTTGGATGGTGCTCCACCACTTTGCTTGCCCAGTTTGCATCTGCCTAGATGAAACTTTCCTGAACCGATGGATCAGTCAATGGGGGGTTTGTGAAATGGAATGGCCAGTCAGGTCATCACACATAATCCCATCAGATTTTTTTTCTCCATCAGTTCTTTTCAAGAATATTTTGCTTTGGAACTTGAACACTGCCTTGGAAACCGAATGCCTGGCAGTGGCAGCTCATCTTGTCGAACACTACGATTTATTGCAGCTAATTTTATGATTTGTTTATTCTTTCTAAAATACACGTAGTAAATTAGTTATGGTTTGTAAAGAGTGTAATGTTGAAAAACAAAGCAAGAGAAAAGTTGTTAGAGTAACAATTGCAATTAATATAGATCTGAATGCTAAGCATGAAAATGGTATCTGTGTATGTGAACTTGCCATGATATTATTGGACCCTGGAACAGATTAATTTAGTTTCCATCATTTTCAATGAGAAAAATTGCACTGGAACTCTGACGATTTGGAATTCGATCGCCGTCTCGGAACGAATTATGTTCGAATTATGAGGTACCACTGTATATAGAAAACATATGTATGAGCATGTGCAGTTTGCATGTTTCCGACATTAGTGGCACCATTTATACGTGGCAAAACTCTATACACGTACCATTTTATCTCTTATTGCTCCGTTTTTTTCATTAACCAAAAAATCTTGACTTAAAAGAAACCCTCCATATCTCAAAAACTCTATCTGCAATTTCTTTCTGTTTCTGTGAAATTCGAGATATCAAGTTTCGACTGTATTTCAAAGCCTTTTTCATGTGTTCATTCATATTCAAATATTGCAAAATTTCATCGAACAAACAGCCCGAGAACCCAGGCATATCAGCTAGTAAGTTCATAAATGACGCAACAACGTGATTTTTTTAGACCCTAAGTTTTAGACGTTTTTGATAAAGAGCTTCTGGTTAATGTTAACTATCCACACAATCGGAAAGATGCCCAGGCATTTGCCAACCTGCCTGCTGGGTGTTTCACTCTTGCGTTTTTGGGGGTTTTGTGTTTTTCGTTGGGTTTCCGTGTGGGGATTGTGTATGGTTTTATGACGCTCCAGCTTGAGGTTTTTGCTTTTCGTTTTGGTATTGGTTCTTTTAGGTTGACGATTTTTTTGTTTTTTTTTTTTTGGCTGTTTATTTCTCCGTCATTTTTTTGTTTTGGGTCTGTGATGGGGCAGGTGCGCCTAAGATTTGAGGAATAATTTTTTTTTTTCAAAAATGGTCTCAAAAATCAGCATGAGCCTTACATTTGAAGGCGCCTTAGAATCGAGTAAATACGGTAATAACAAAAAAAGTAATAATAATTTTTTTGTGCATTTTTTATATGTTTGTTTTTTAATGTTTGTTTGTTTTTTGTTATGTGGGGTTGCTGTTGCTGCTTCTGGCAATACCATTTGTGCGTGAACTGTTGTGGTGTTTGGAGTCCTGCTGTTTGAGTTGGTTTTTTTTTTTTGGTTTTTTTTTTTCTTTGGTGCTTCGGGTGGTTGTGAATGCTGTTATGGTGTTGAGCTCTTTGGGACTGTGTGGGTGGTGTTTTGTTTTTTTTGTTTGGAATGTTGTTTTTTGTCAAAATTCATTTGGCCGGTTCGTGAACCTTCGCTTTTGGGTTGTGTGGTTGCTGAAGTTTTGAGTTTTAGATTGTGTGGATTCTTAACTTTCGGTTTTGCAATTAACTGAACTTTTTGCTTAGACTGACGCTTGGAATCACACTAAGTTATTATTGTCCTTCCTTTTAGAAATGTCCTGTGTGTACAGGATAGGGACAATGCTTGAAACTCGCCCTAAGCTTGCTTCCTGACTGGCTTAACACTCACTAAGCTCGAGTGATATAGCTGGATAAGCACTGAAGATGCATAAAAAAGCTTATCTTGATAAGCAATATAGCAACATAACCAACTTCTGCCAGGCTTATCTTCATCCATTCCTGGCCATACTCTGATCATAACATTGCATGCAATCCCACACAGAAGCGAAAGAAGTTGTTTGGGCTTTCTAACATCTTTCTCAGGTATAGTTTCCAGAGCTCGCGTCGGTATATTCAATATTTACCATTTATTTAATGAATGAAGACGAGTTGTTTAATATCGATTGTTTTTGATCTGTTTATATGTTACAGAGTTTAGTTAAAGCTAAAATTCATTAAAGCATCAAGAATTATCTATTTATTAAAGATCATATTTACTTTTCTTGTGAAATTGTGTCGGGCATATTTTCAATAATATTTTTATCTTCAATCAAATCCTCCAATTTCTCTGTCAGTCTGAGTTTTTCAATGTAGAGCCTTTCCCGTTCTGTTTGTAAGCAATGTTCGATTGCCTCCGCCTAAAATCAACATTTTTAAAATCTCGGTTAAGAAGACATTCTCTCTTAAGAATACAGTTATGAATCAAGAAATTTAGTGCATGAAATTTTCTTTTATTATTAAAAAAAGATGGCATTTAAGTAAATTTAAGAAGAAGGCAGTGTCGCAAATAGAACAGAATGAATGGCGACGATTGCATCCTACGCTGTACTACTATTACCATTTGAATTTCCCGTTTCAACTGATCCACGGAATGATTCAATGTATCTTCCATGGCTCAGCATGTAGAATCAATCTGTAATCGTGAGCGGGATTGTTCTTAATTTTGAATTCACCTTCGCAAATACAAAATATCCACAATAAACACAACAAATTCGCATCCAAAATAATATAACGTCATCTGTTAAGACGAAATAGTGGAAGAGAATAAAATTTCAACGAAATTTCGGAAATGAACATGGAATTGCTCGAATCAGTTTTTCTCAATGGCTGTCACTTGTAATTTAAAAATGGCGGAGAATTTCTGTTTGTGTTGCGATAAAATACATTTTTTTTCAAAATTATATTATAAAAACAACTTCATTTGCTCTCTAGTTTAAATTACCAATTTAAGTTATCATGAGTAATTGAAGCTTTGCATAAAAGCTATTTTTAACTTCAATGTAACCAGGAACGCAAACAAATTGGTACTACCAGTCCACGTAGTCATCGTCGTGTGTATAATGGCATTTGTTATTATCGCTTAGATCTCTTTTCCTTTGCAATTTACACACTCTCGAGTAAGTTCTCATGTCTGATAAATTCCATGAACATTCGTGGAAGAAATGCTCGGCTTGTTCACCAGTACTGTCGTTCAAAACGCCAACTGAGTTTTTACGGCACCTCCGGGAATACCACTGCACCCAAGAGGGAGGCTCGTTCGTGTGCAAGTACGGCTACAACGATGTGTGCACGACGTTGCCCGGGATCGGAGTCAGCGATGAAGATTACGAGAATCACATCAAGAAACACCACGTGTTCCGAAACGATGTAAACATCTCGACGTTAGGTAATAAAATGTCGCCAACTAGTCACGATCAGCAGCCCAATGTCATTTCGGACAGGGGGAAGTGGACGGTGTACAATTCGACACAGAACTTACCGGCGGTGCTGAACGATCCGATCCGGGGAAAGCAGAAGGATTTCTTCACGAAGACCTGGGGCGACACGTTCGTTGATAAAACTCATGTACCCAGATCGCCTTATATTCCCGAAATCACGAAAGCTCACTTCGAATTGTATTTGAAGAAAACATCGAAGGTAAATTGAGTTAAACTCTTAAAGCTTCGCCCTCTTACTCAGCCATCCCGTTGATTTTCTTTTCATCTTCCCCATCCAGCGTTATAAACGGCATGTGAAGCAGTCCAGTATCATTTTAAAATCTACAACTCATACAGATGAAAATGCCCAGGGTTCATTAGCATTGCTTCAGACATCCAAGCATCTTGGTATATATCATTAATTGATCATTAAATATAAATATAGTATAATGAACACAATTTGATTTTGTTTTTAATACTTAATAGTGGCTGAGAAAAACAACATTGATCTCCAAAACATTCCAAAGGCAAGTAATGAGATTATTATTTTCAATAGTTTCAATTTTCCAATAAAAACGAAATAAAAATTATTAATAGATCTAAATCCAAAATTACTGTAATAAAAATGGATATGGTCTTAAAAAAATCTAAAAAAAAGAAAAATAAATATGCCTTTTTAGATGTTACAGGATGTTATTATAGAGAACGACATCCTCTCACTGTTGAAAAGAATTGTAGGTGGAAAGGTTAATGCTAGTGATGCTAACCAGGAAAACTCGATGTTTAAGAAAAACGTCGTCGATGTGCTGACATTGATACATGTTTATATATAAAAAAAAAGTTGCACTACTTTTGTAACAAAGTCTAGATCCTATGATAACTGATTTTAATTAATCGCTACCACTCAAAAACTAGCACATAGCTTATATTTAAATTAATGCAGCATTCTCTATATTTTAATAATTTGAGTAAGCAAAAAAGAAATAGTAAGAAAGTTAACAAGATTATTAGGATTTTAGCCCTTTATTTCAAGCTTAATTAAGAAATAGTGTTCAAGAAATACAGTCAAACCCGTTATTCCAAAAAATTTTCATATTCGGTTTCTGTATGAATCAAGTCTAAAAAATTTTTGTCAATCATTTAATTCAGAAAATTGAAGTCTATTTAGATGAACTAATATAATTTTCATGTAATAACATTTTACAGAACTATATAAATTGAAAAGACATGATGGAACATTATTGTCATATAGGACATATGACTTAATCTGCTTTAAAGTTATTGCCGTAGCTTGTTAGATGGTGCGGACAACTCTGTTTCTTCTTCAGATTCGCGATCTTCGTTTTCATGTCGACAGTGCTCCACCGATCTTGATATACTCCTGGAATGTCAGACTGCTCATCTGCTTTGATTCTGAAAGAGTTTCCATTTGTCCGACCCTTCCAATTCTAGCTCATTAGGTACCTCTTATGTCATCAGAAAATTAGGCCTACTTAAATCTTGCCTTCCTAAAGCAGTTTACGATGACGATTGTTGGGAATTGCAATTCTGATCAGTGGATTTATATAGATACATGTACAGAACACTAATCAGAATTCCCATGTGCTTCATTGTTCATTTACACAAGAACCAATCAGAATTCACAGCATGTTTGTTTTTTTTTTCTCATTTTCCTTTTTTTTTTTTTTTTTTTAACAATAAAAATCTCAATAATGTAACTTTCTTGGAATAAATTTCTTCATTTTTTTCGTATCTTATCCAGACTGGGTAAAAAAAATTGTATTAAACAACCAATTTAATACATGAGTGTTAAACACTCGACCGGAAGCAGAGAAAATTTCATATTAAGCAAATTTCGTATTAGCAGGTTTTTAATAATGGGATGTGAATGTATTAAGAAAAGTTTATTGAGCCACAGTTTTCAAGTCTTCAATGCAGCTATCATTTTCTCCACCAAGCAAAGTTACCCTTCAATTTCATTATAATGCCAGACCTTTTCATCTTATCCAGTATTTTTTGAACATGATATTTATTCATTTATTTATTTTTTGGATTTTATGTCATTTAAATGACACTTATTCTGATCATTTACAAAATGCCTAAATTGAATGAAAATAAAAATGTGTGCTTGTTAGGCATCCCCATAAAAAAAACATAGTGATGCTTGTTAGGCATCCCCATAAAAAAAACATAGTGATGTTTTTTTGTTTCACAATTTAGATGTTCTTCTATGACAGCACCAATCACTATGTCATTTCCCATTTTAACTATGCAAAAAAACTGTGCGAATCTGTTCTTTTTGTGATCAGTTTGTGATCACTGACATGATAGCTCATTCCTGATTGGCCTTAATATCACGTGATAACAAAGATTTTGCTTCACTTGACAGTTGCTCTCTGGACCTGCAAGGTGGATTTCAGCATATGTGTTCTTTGCCAAGAAGTGCATGATTTTTTTTTCAAATTAAAATTTTGACATTAAAGACTACCATAAGGAGAAGATGGCATTTTCCCGAATTTTCGCCATACTGATGCTAATATTTTTAGAATAAAAGAATAAAAAAAAAAAATAAACAGTACATGATAGAAACAATTATAAGCATGTACTAATAAAAAAATGTAAAGCACTTAAAAGTTATATAAACAATTTTTTTAAAAAAGAAATAATTTAGATATATGATTCATTGAAAAAAAAAATTGGTCCATCTGGTTATATTCCTTTTACATCTTTTTTTTTTTAATTGATTGTCATATGGACACTAATGAACGCATGTAGTGTGGTCAGACTCGATTTGGTGCAGCACGTTCAATGCTGCATACTTAAACTGGGAAGTTGTATAGTTAATCTTTGGCATATATTGGATTTTGCTATTCTCAGGAAGCCAGTCACACTGGTCTTCTCTGATCCTATCTAAATTTCAAACTTATTCTGGATGGACTAATCTTGCTGTTAAGTTTCTTAATATTTTTATTAGAACACTTTGAATTCCTCCTTTTTTATTAAAACTAGACATTGGACTAGATATTTGTAGCACAATAATTGTTTTATTCCTTATTTTTTTTTATTATTCAGCTTTTTGCTTTGCATAAATAGGCTTTATTTGATGTATTCACTGTTTTTGCCATCACCATTGATTCTTTTCATTTTTCATTAACTTCAGTTTGGGTTCTGAACTATCAGGGGACAATGTAGGGTTCCTCTCTGTTGATTATTTCTTCATGTTGACATTTTTTTTTTTTTTTTTTTAATTGATGTTATTATTAAGGAACTTATATAGCCCTTTTAATCAGTCAGATTTTATAAGCATGACAAAAGTTGGTCAGTAATAAAAAAATAAAAAAAATTGATTGTAAAAAAAATAAGAAAAAAAACTTCTCTACAGTTTCATATTAAAACTTTTTTTTTTTCATCCTTTTTATGACATCAGATATTTTCTATGCCACATTTTGATTTGGAAAATCCTGAAACTTTCAATTGTGTGTTCCCTTGGCATCATTTGTATCCACCTAAGGAAAAAGCTATCACTAAAGATGGAACGAAAGAACAAAGTTCTTCCAAACTTTTGCAAGAAAAGGTAATACTTGTTCATCTTTTCTTTTTAAGGAAAAGCATTATGCATATTTGATATCATAGTTATTTCTCATTTCTTCAAGATCCATTACATATTCATGAGCTTTTTAAATATTAAAGTATCACAGAGATTAAAGGACTACTTACTTTCCTTTTGCACTAATCATTTCAATAATTTACAGCAGTACTCCAGACTATGGCTTGGTTCTAGAGCATGTCTGCTATCAGTAGAAGAAATTAATTTTTTTCTCTTATCAATGTGTGTAATGCATAGTGATCATCCTGTTGGAAGGCAACTATTGTTTTCACCCCAGAAATCAAACAGGAGGAAGGATGAAATAGCTGGGCAAACAAAATTTAACAGCTAATAAAATATGTAAAATTTTGAAACTTATTAAACCGGATGGTCACCGAAACTAGCCCAGCAATGCACTCCTTCAAAACATGCTTAGTGAGAACACTGAACTATATTGGATCATCAGATTCCTGAATAGCTGATATAAATAAAGCTACTTACAAGTAAGATAATGCTACCTTTATATTCTGTAATATTCTATAGAGAGGATGAAGTTTCTGTGGTTCTTGTCACAGTTAGTTGTTGATCGGCAACAGATATTAGAAAATTATATGATAAACAAAATAGACTTCATCAACAGGGTTTTAAACAAGACTCTTCACACCTTACAAAAGCTACCTTTTAAGTTGATCTTCTCTTTTGTCACTGATCTTTTAGCTCTACCTTAAATTTTGTTTTTAATTTTCAAGTACAGACATATGCTACCTTTAGAAATATTAGTCCATAGAACAGAAGGAGGGTTTCTAGTTTTTTGACAGTTTTAGGAAATTGACTAACAACAATAGGCATATTACTTTTGATTCTAATCATTGTGTGTCTCAAAAACGTTGTTTTTAATTTCATGATAAATCGTATTCTTAAGAGCCTTTGTCAAAAGAAAATTTAGAAAAGGAAATAAACCTTTGAAAAGAGGTCGCAAATTTCAATGGGTTAAACAAAAAACAAAAAAAAAAAAAAAAAAAAAAAAAAAAAAAATTTATAAGCCTTCCATTCGAATCCCAATTCATTGAAGCACTACCAATTGATAAATACTGTATTACATTTGATAAGATCCCAGATCAAAAAAGTTGGAAATTTATGAGGTAAATTGTGAATTTTGTGGGAAGGTTTATCAGAGCCAGATGTGATGCAATATTGAAATTAGGTTAGGTTAGGTTTGGGAGAGTGGAGAAGTTAAATGTTGCCAAAAATTTTTATGAAATGGGTCATTGCATTTCAAAAAATGATAATTAGAAGCGTCAGGGATCCAAAGTTTTT
Organism: Rhysida immarginata; assembly: GCA_023313115.1. NCBI lineage: Eukaryota > Metazoa > Arthropoda > Chilopoda > Scolopendromorpha > Scolopendridae > Rhysida > Rhysida immarginata. Next base: position 4,884,926 of record JAHWFO010004499.1, on the reverse strand, counting down.
GGATGTTTTAGAAATTTTAAAGATTAGCCAAGTTTCTTCAGAGTTTTTGATGAATCGGGATAGAGGGCTAGTCAGAGTTCCCCCTTTGTTCAGACAAGTGTTGTTGAAAAATCAGATCAAATAGGGCTGATCATTCAGATGATTAGAGGAAGGGTGAACTTTTTGGTTCTTTATTTCTGTTCTTCAGTTTATTTTAGTTTCCTGTTGAAGTAGATCACAAGTGTGATCGAATAATTCTTTTATAGACATGTATTTTAATCACAAGCAAACATTCAAACATTTAAATAAAAGCTATACTTTAATAGTTTCACGTTATTTTTAATCATAATGACAAGCAGCCAAATGCAAGACTAATGTGAGACTAATTGTCTTTCAAAACAGTTTATTGATGTGTATTTACAGTCGAGCCTCCATATCTCGAATTTCACAGGAACATAAAAATTCGATATAAAGAGGTTTAGAGATATGGAGGGTTATTTTAAATCAAGATTTTTAACTTAATATAGACACTGTGCTTAGAAATGATAATAGTATAGGCACCAAAATTGAAGCCAAAATTCAACTTTTGAGATGCTGAGGGAAAATTACATTGAATTAATAGTAAAATTATAGGGAAATAAAAATTTTTTGAGAAATCGAGATTAGACTGTATGCCGTTGTAAATACCAGTGGCAGTGTTCGCAGAGACTATGTGACTCCGAATCAAATGCAAGTATTTATGTATGTATGAATATATGAAAGCCTGCAGTATTGCTGTAATCTTTTATTTACTCCATGTCAACAAGTCTATTGCATCCTCCCCATATGTCGGGTATTAGCATTTATTTAAAACCATTTTCCTTTTTTCTTTACTAAAGGTATCATTTATGCATAGTCCTTTTGAAACCACTGAAATTTATAATGACATTTCTTATTTTATTAACAAATTGAAATAATTTTTTTAAAGTTGAGTCATTATTTAGATGTGGTTGAAGTACAAATAGCTCATCAGATTTCTATGAAGTCAGCAGCATTTTTCAGTGTTATGTCCTCTCATGATGCACTCATGGAACAATTATCACAAAAAGTTTTAGCAGTTAAACAATTAAGGTATCTTATATTATTAAAGAGCAGTTTCAATGTCTCCATTTAATTTCATCTTTTTTTACATTTAAAATATAATGTAGCATATTGCTTAAAAATAATTATTAAATTAAAAAATTATTTTTTTGTTATGCTATTAAGTTTATATAAATCATTTTTAACGTATCCATCTTATTCTTTAGGCAGCAGATACAACACATTGATGACATGTTTGTTAAAGGAAGTCTTCGTGTACTGAGTTTAGCGAGAACGCGGCAGAATTATATTACTGTATATAATAAAGTAAATCCTGCTTTTGTGAATGTTTGTTCTGAATTTTCATTTCTAAAAATTGTTCATAATCTTCTCACTGTTGATTATTGTTTACTTTTATTTGTTGTTCTGTTGTAAATCATTTTGTTCTTCCTTTTCTGATACTTTAGTTAAAATTGATGGCTACAGTACACCAGACTCAACCTACAATTCAACTACTTCTGACTAATTCAGAGTTTGTAGGAGCATTAGATCTGATATTTACAACGCGGGAAGTTTTATCTCAGGAGTTAGCCGGCATTCATAGTTTCAGGTGAGCCACTTAAAATGATATTTGAATAATATCAATCAGAATAATATTAACAGCTACTTTAATGTATACATCTTTATATCTAACTATGATAACTTTCATAGTTAAAGAGCAAGTCAAGAAGATTTCAAAATACACAGAAATTCATCTGAGATGGAATCCTAACAAACAAGAAATTTTTTTTCCTTAGGGAAATGGGAACCATGAACTTGAATGCAGCAGAAGTGTGCCATCATATTGGATGATGGTTAAGAAATTAGTCACCCAGGCATTGAATTTATAATTCACCCAGGCATAATTTATAATTATTTAAATCAGCCAATTAGAAATTTTCTTAGTAAGAAAGTTCATTCTTGACATTTTCGTTATGCCTTAGAGAGATTTTACTATATAAAGATTTGCACATCGTACGATTCTGGAAAATGAAGTATAATTCATTTCAGGGCGACATTCTCTGGACCACTCAAAAGCCAAAAGTTATGGGATTGCAGTATGCAAATTGAAAACAGCTGTCATGCACAAAAGATGACATGGACTAATCCAAAACAGCATATAATGGTTGTGCCCTTGTACACTTAATCTACTTGTACCCCGTTGTGATCGTGGCAAGATGACGAGAACTATTAGAGTTTGAATGTGACACGTTTATGAGTGCTCTATGCAAGTTACATTAATTTCTGAGGTTCTTCAGGAATTCAACATTCTGCAATCCATGATATCCTTTCCTTCTAGAAGGCATTATCACCCACCATAGAATTGTCCAGTTTAATGACAAGCCACAGCAGATGAAATCACTACCATATTCAATGTTGTTGCTTCCAGACCTATATCCAGCTGGTCAGTGCAGCATTCTTTAACATCCATTGGTTTTGGTAGAAAAATTCCTACCAGAATACCACTCCTAATGCAATAACACTAGAGACAATACATCATCTGGGCTCATGAACTTGTTATATGGATCTTGGAAAGCTGGAAATGGTTGTGTGATCTGACAAATCATGGATGCAATTACTGTGATCCAATAGAAAAGACCATATGTGGCAGACCCCATGAAGCCATGGATCTAAGTTGTCAACAAGGCACTGTGGAATTTAATATACCAATTCCAGACACTGTTTCTAGAAAACTGTCAGTGTAGGATATAAAATATTCATTCTAATTTTTAATCTTATTATACATTGTCCTATTATGATGATTTGAAACAGCAGCCTTTTCATATTAACTTGAATCATACATTTTTAAATAATAGCATTTGCATATAGAGTTTATTTAGAGTGTAACTTTTTTGGATTAAGGGACCTATATTGACGAGTTATCAACAAGAATTAAGTTTTAGTCAGTATTGAAAATATTAATACTCGGGACAAATTCTTTCAATCATTGTATAATTTTGTGAAGACGTCAGTTTGATTAGCAGAAATTAGTACCTTTATGTTGTTATTTCTTTATTGTATGATCAGGCATTTGGGATCTCAGCTTGCAGAAATGGAGAAACTCATCGATACAATGATGCAGATGGATTTTGTGCGTTATATAACAACTGATTTGAATCGTCCTCTGGTAGATACAAAAATGATAATGGAGGAGGTAATTCATTAAATTCTTTTAATTTTTGTATTATTGTAATTTAATATTTTGAAGTATATTAATTAAAAAATATCGCAGGGTTCGTACGGGCCATGGAAAACCTGGAAAGTCATGGAAAATCGAAAAAAAAATTCCAGGCTTGGAAAGTTTTGGAAAATCAATGGTTTCTAACTTAAGTTTTGGAAAAAGTGTTTTTTGAACAGATTTAATGTTTTCTTAATAATTATTTATAAATGATATGAATATATTATTTTTAAAAATATCAAAGAATATGATCTTGAAAAATGTATTGAATTGCCTTGAAAAGTTTTGGAAAAGTCATGAAATTTTATCTTTGATCAAGTGTACGAACCCTGTATCAGAATTAATGAGAGAGAAAAAAAACAAAACAAAAAGCTTTGCTAAATTTTAAGATTACTATATAGCTTGGTCAAGTTTTTCATTAGAATTTGATGATTTTAATATTTTATGACATTTACTAACTTTTTATTATTTAAAACAGTCTCCTCTTAAACAATTTTATATTTCTATCTGTTTATGCCCTTTAATTATTTTATTTATTTTTCCCCAACCTCAGCTCAAAGTTCCATTAACTGAAACAATCATGGGTGGGATTATTTTTGTGGGTGTGTCAAGACTTACAGGAAACATTTTGCATGTAACTTGTAAAAAAAAAAAAAAAAAAAAAAAAAGTAATTAGTGATAATGGTTGACTTCAAAAAGGATGAATTAAAATTATTAATGAAAAATTATATATATTTTTTTTATATGGAAGATCAAGTGTAATGTCTGTTCTAATTTGTAATTAATGATAACATCTAAGCAGCCATTAATAATTACAACCTAAACTCTAGAAAACTTCGATGGGTGTTTATTAAAACATAATGATGTGGATATTGTATTAATTGTAATTATTTAAGATTATTTCAAAATAATTTTATAGAGTTTTACAAATTTTTCATTGTGTCTGTGAAATATTGCATGCTTTTTTTATGAATAGGATCGTTTAGTTGCTATAGTTTTTGGAATGATGCATCAGCATTGCTATAATTTCATTGACATTTTTAAAGAAGAAACCTTCACTGCCATGAAAGCTGTTGTGAAACAGGTGCGTATAAAATTCAGATGATCTCTAGAAATGTACTTATCTTTTGCTTTATTTATTTTAAATTTTCCTGCACATGTTATTTTGCATCTTATTACAATTATTAATATTTTTAAATATTTCGTATATTTTTCAAAATCATTAATATTTAATTTTCTGGTAAATCATTGTGTCTGAAATATCACTAAAATTTATGAAATTTTTTCTGATGTTGCATGTTGTTTAAATAATCATTTCTTTCTCTATTGTTTTAGCTATAAGTTTATAAGTTTATTTGTTTAGTAATAAAATATATTCAGGACAAACAAAATTGAATAACAAAACTTCTTTTTAGAACAAAAAAAAAATTAAAATCGTTTCTTTAAATTTGTAATAGATTATGCAGAAAAATTAATAATTACATTTTTATTTAAATTTAATTTATTTAAACATTAACAAATTAGACACTGATTTTTCTAAAAACAGATTATATTAAATTGTTTCTAATAATTGGCCAATTAATAATTAAAAAAAAAGGAGTAGCAAGCTACGAAATACATTTTATTCAGAAAAACATTGGCCCTCGACAACAATAAACTGTGCCCAATAGAAACTGGTTTAACAATGATCTAAGAAAGGTGATGGCATGGTTTATCTCTCAAGAAGCGATCTGAACAGTGAAAGTCTGATGTGGTCAAGTCAGACCTTGTACCCCTGTGCTTCCCCCCCCCCCCTCCCCATATGCTTTTAATAGAAATGTGGTGGTGCTCCATCAGGGGTAGTAAGGGACCCAAACGATTGACAGGTGATAGTTGTTTGTTGCTTAATTTCTGTTGATATTCGTGTAGCTGTCGGCAATTTATGTCAGTTGTGATCATTTGACCATGCAGCAAAAACTCATAATCCACCACAATCTTACAGGAATCAAAACCTTCTGTGAGTGCAAGTTGGCTTTACACATTTGTTTTGGTTTCTTTTCTTATTGAGCCATTGTACTGTTCACTTTCTGTTGCCATAAAGTACCAATTTTCCTTTAACCAGATCCAATACAGGAAGGAAGTTGCTAGCCTTTTAAAATTTTATCAGGTGATTGGAAAGAGAAAATAGCTAGGTACAAAAAAATTAGAAACAAATAAAACATTATGCAGTGTTGTGCAGTTTTTCGTGTATTCAGCCGGATGGTCACCAAAATCAGCTAGGCAATCCGCCCCTTCAAAAGAGTCTGAGGAGAACCCTGCTTTAGAGGGCAGTGCATGTTTCCTGGCACTGTATCTCCTGCTGGAACCCAGATATCCGTTTTTAAGCATGCCCATAGCTCCCAGATATCTTTAATTACCACTGGTGTTATGGCAGGATCAACACTCAGCTCACACTTTGTGGATACTGGTTTTTCTTTGACTTTCTGCCTTAACTATTCCATGTCATTCACACCCGGATGACCAACTTCTTGTTTATGATCAATGTCAACATCACTAACAAGGAAAGTACACGAACATGGATCTCTGATTCCCACCAATTTGAAATATGTTTCTCATCTAAAGCTACTATTGATGCTGCAAAATAAGAAAATGCTAAATTTTGTTTCTTTCAAAATAAACTGAGAAAACGAAAAATTGAGCCCATATAGCCATACAAAGACTCCATTGTTAAACCGGTGGGTATGTGTATTATTGCGCTCTCAACTTCTTTCTTCACTACTCAATAGTATGCACAAATCCACTTCACATGAAAACAACGCTATCGCTTCCAAGGTATACATGCATACAAAAAAAAACGTGTCGGACAACTATGTATACCTCCCTTGTAAGTTTGAATTTGTAGAAAAACGCTAATCTCGCGTCATATTGTTCCATAATATCACAAACTGTTTTGATCTATCTCAAATAATTTATTCAGCACATGGATTGAACCCTGAATGTCTAATTTATAGGGTATTTGGTAGTTCTACTACAATTCAAAACTACTAATTGTTCTACCAATTAGCCTTGGTTGAATCAGCCAATAATTATGAAATAATCTGTTGTATTAAAATAGATAAAATCTTTGCATTGAATATTCAATATCTCAATGTAAGTAATTATTAAAGTACAAAATTATTTTTTTTTATTCCAGACTGTGATAGAAGTGATTTCTCAAGCAGATCTTGCCGATAATGAAGGCAATTACGCAAGGTATTTTAAAATAACAAAGCAAGGGAAATTAAATTTAGACAAAAGAATATCAAACATATGATGCATTTTATTTTCATCTTGGTGCATTTTAAAATCAAGAAAAAAATTTAAAGGTTTAATTTTGTTTTCATGTCTGCTTTCGTTTTACAGTTACCTTCCAATGACTATTTTCTTAAAACAATGATTGGTTGCTTACACTAAATCAATAAAATTTAATTACAGAATAAATTTTTTTCTGTAGTTTTCTTATTTCTTGGTGTTTTTTTATTTTTATTTATTTATTTATTTATTTATTTATTTATTTATTTATTATTATTTTTTAAAATTTTTATTTTGTAATTAATTTCAATGTGCAGCAAACAGGCCAAGTTCACATGTAGTCATCAGATCACTAGAACAGAGACTATATCTCATCAGTCCACAGAACTCTTCCATTGATCAAGAGTCGAGTGGTGGTGATATTGGCAGGCAAGATCAACAGCATCAGAACACTTGCTTTGGGCTGATGGCCTGATATCTGCCCCCCCCCCCCCCCCTTGTTGGCCAGCCCACCATTGAAGTCAGTTATGATAATTGATAATCTTTAAAAAAAGATTTCCTTCGATAAAATATTTTAGACTTTGCTAATATTGATCTATCAATTTCTGTTGGGTCTACCCGGCCTGTGAAAGAGAGCAACACCTTTGTGAGGTTTCTGTTCATATAAATGTCACCCAAATACCACTCAAAACATTAAATTGCACGGAAATCTGTCTGATGGAATGACATCATGCAACATTCAAATGGACTCCACTCTTTTTGTGACAGTAAAACACAGTAATCAAACTGGGTCAGAAATATTTGCATCATGTGGGCTTCTTAGCACTTCTAGTTTTGCCATATGTATTTTAGAAATTTGCCATAAAGCTTATAAAAATGTATACAAGGTCTTATTGCACACGATTGGTCACCCTAAATTACTTAACCTTATGAAGTCTGTGGAGGCCAATGATTGCATGCTCACATACTTTCACTTCGCTAATTGGCTGTTGTGTTTCTGGTTTAGTCTTGCATCTGAAGCTATATCGAAAATGCCTGTTTATCCTGTCGTTGAAGAAGAGGACATTTTCCAGAAATTTACATATGTCTAATAAATTATTTTTTGTGGAAAAGTTTTTAATGTTTGTTCTTTAGTGTGCATCATTTGTTTTAGATGTTAAATTTTATTTTTGTTAAACTTTTTTGGATTATGTTGATTTTTCTGCTGAATATTTAAATATACCTATTACATAGGTAATATGTTTTTTTAAAATTATTTTGGTGCTTAAAAATTTATATTATCAAGTAAATAAATTCTTTCATATGACTTGTAATGCTGAATGTTTTTTTGTGGTAAAAGATTTTTCTTCCTTTACAATCAATTCACATTAGTTCTTTCTTATTTATTCATTGATGACATGTTAATGGTTAATTATTTTTAGTATTCTAGATTTGGTTAGATTACTTGGGTTCTCACAGTGGATTGCTCTTATGGATGAAGTTTTCTCCAATGTTTTGAAATTGTTAAATAGAATAAAGGTATTGTTTTATTTTAACAAATTTTTAAAATTTTACTTTTGCATTTAAAAGTTTTTAAGAATTGTTTTGTAAAGAATTAGAGCTAACATTATTGTATAATAGATATTCTTAAAATGTTTCTAAAAATAAAATATAAGATGAGGAAGCTGAGGGTATTTTACATTGATAGTTTAGTTAACTGCCGTTCTTGATCAACAGGCGAATCTTGAACCAATTATTGACTTTGTGATATGGGAAGTTTAGGTTCTTGAACACAACTACATGTATGTTAAGGTCATGAAATTCAAAATTAGCCAATCAAACGATATAAGATTGATTTAAATTGCTTTGATTGGCTAATTTTGAATTTTCTGATTTTGACATAGTTTTTCTTTTGCTGGATGGGCTTTTAAATACCAAACACAAACTCTCTTAACTCCTAAATGAAATATTTTTCATACTTTAAGGGATTGTAATGAAGAAAAAAGATGTGATAACACTTTTCTTCTTTTTCCCCAACAGGCTGTCCATGGTGTTGTGAGTGATGCTGTGGATATTGCAGGTGGCAAAGCACTCAGTCGAAACTCTGTTTTGTTAAATACAACGCAAGAAACTCCAGAAGTTACAAACATTAGCATAGCATTGTAATGCAGTTTTTTGCTCTAACTTTTAATACTGTCTACCAATAAAATGCTGTTTTAATTTAATGTTTTGATATTTTTAAATATTTGACCTTAGTGATGAGGAGACCGGTGTAAATATTTCCGAAACTGATCACTTGAAATTAAAAAACAATTTGAGAGAATTATTGATTGCTGTTTGTGATCATGCCCATGATAGATGTGCCAAACTTTTTTCAACCAAAGCCAAAGTAAGATTTCAACTTTTTAATTTTTTTATTTGCTTTTTTTTTTAATACTTAGTAGCTATTTACATTTTAATAAGAATAATCAAGTAAGTCACAGGTGAACAATGATTTATGCAAATAAATATTTCAAAGCATTATATAAAATTATATATAGTCAAACTGTAAGATCGAGAGTCCTGAATGGAATCATTGAAGGCAAAAGCCACTTTAGGCTACATGAGAAAGGGGGAGGGGGTCAAAAGATGCCAAAATGGAACCACATGGTTCATGAAAGCTCCCTGACCAGTTATAGACAGGTGGGTCAAAAATAACCAAACAACAATATATTTACTATTTATTGAAAGACTGAAACATAATTTGTTTACTATTTCATGTTGTCCTAGTGAGAACTAACAAAGGAACCATGTGAGCCTGTATCTCACAGTTTCAAACCAAATTGAAATATTTTATTCACCTAAAGCTACTGATTGCCAAATAAGAAATCACACGATTTTATTTTTTTTTAATGTGCCACAAAATAAAACTGAACTCTTTGTGTACAAGCATACACTGAGAGTGGTGGTGCACTGTCATTCAAATTTGAATGGAAAGGAAAAGAAAGAAAGTACATGTATAGAAGGAAAGGAGAAATCATTTACGGAGGTCATCAATGAACTGCAGTTAACAGCAGTGACATAAAGCACAAGACCATAAAACTTTAATTTTTAAATCAAAGGTTTGTCTTTTCAAGATCATTTTCGAGCTATAGAGTGTTAGCACCTATATAGTCATATATTAATTTACCTCTTCACTGATATAAAATTTGTGTATACAGTCGAATCTTGATACCATGAATTTCACAGGAACAGAAAAAAATTCGAGATAAAGAGGTTTTGAGATATGAAAGATTTCTTTTAAATCAGGAATTTTAATTAATAAAGGTCCTATGAGAGCACGGGGAACAATATGAGATAAAATGGTACCTATGAGTGATGCCATTAACGTCAGAAATGCATAAATTGCTCAAGGTCAAATACCTCGTATGCAACAGAGACTTGCCAAGAAGACCAAAAAAATTCTAGGTGAATTTTTTCGTAACGCACAAGAATTGTCTAACTTTAACGGAAGTGATGTCAAATTTCTTCATTTTTGTATGAAAATTTCTCTTAATGAATAAATCTTAACTCTCTACTGTATCTAAATGCTAGGCATTTTGCTGGCACACGAAGTTAAAATTCGACATAGCGAGGTTTTCCAAGAAAATGTTTTGAGATAACAAGGAAATATTTTATTGAATTATAGTGAAAATGTAGGGAAATAAAAAAAATTCGAAATATTGAGGTTCGACTGTATTTAGTAGAATAGCAGCAGTTCCTTTGAGCTGCATCCCACAAAAGATCATTTTAAATAAGTTTTACTGTATTAATAAGTGTTTTTTGTAGATATAGATTGAGAATTGCTAGTCTGATTATATAAGACAGATAGCTGTTATGCTCATACCATGTAAATCTTTGCATAACCAGATGAATGTGGTCAATAAAATGATCATTAGCAGAGGTTTCACTGTATTTAGATTTTCATGATTTGTTTTCTCTGAAATCTGCATCCACTCAAAGTGAAGAAGTGGCAAAAAGTATATTTACTGTTGCCTGTCTTGCAATATCACTTAATTTTAAAGTAAGAATCCTACAAAATATGGAATTAGGATCATATTCTTCGGAACTTTGTTATCCATGACTTGAATAAATTATCTGTTACTTTTTAAAATGGGTGTTTTTTAAGGCACTTACGGTTAATTGTACAAAACTTAACAAATTATTTTAGAATATTGAAATTTACTAATGTTTAGAAATTAACACTTAATTTAAAAATCGAACAAATTGTTTGTTTGTTTATTCATTTATTAATTAATTAATTTATTTATTTTTGCTTTTAGGATGGGTTTATGGAGAAACTAAGCTCATCCGAATTTGTTCATGTCTCCAGATTGATAGAAGATTTTATATCTAAGTGTGAAGGAATTTGCGGACGGAAAAGTACCCCATTGATATTAGGGCTACAAAGCCAAGTGAGTAGAAACTGAATTATGGAAGAAAAAATAATACTGCCATTTAAATTGAAGTTTGTTTTTTTATAGAATTATTTTACTGTATAAGTTTTAGAGTCTCCCCCCAAAATGCAAGTACCTTGGTATAACCCACATTATCTTTCACTTGATATAGTCAGGCTTTGAAATGATGTTTCAGATTACTGTATATGCCATGAATGGCATCCATCAAAAATATAATATAATCCTATATAATGATAAAGAATTCGATCAATATCAAAATTTTATGTAGTGTTTAGAAGCTGTGATCTAGTCATTAAGTATGTTATGAATATCTCCCGAATTGTCTCTTTTCACCATTCTATATAGGAGGAATGGACAAATGGACAAATCAATATCACTATAACAAAATTTATAGAGAGCTTATCCTATAGGTTAATGACTGTACTAAACGTAAATAAGAGATCTGATCAATTATTAAAACACCACTGAATCCCACAAAATAACAATAGCAGATGTCCATAGACTTTTGGCAGTATATTGTAGTGTTAATAAGATGGTAATAACAAAGTGGTCACTGAGTTTATATAAGTCTTAATGATACAAGGTGGGCACAAAGTCTTGTAAATATTTCAAAAATTCACCAACAAAAAATGATACAGATTGCAGAAAACTATAAATAAACTCGAAATGTTTTCCTGGATGATTTACATAACTTCTGCATGTGCACCTTTAGTTGCCCGTAAAGGATCTAAGTGGTACTTGATTTCCATCCTTGTTTTCTCTAGCATGCTTTCATCTACCATCGCAATTGCAGCCGTAATGCATTCTTTCAAATCCTCAATGGCCTGCACAAGTATGCAATAAATAACATCTTTCACGAAGCCCCATAGAAAAAAAATTGAGCGATATAATGTCCAGCGATCTTGGTGGCCAAAGCAGTGGTCCGTTATGTCAGGTCCATCTCAAGGGAACAACTTGGAATCCGAACAAAATTTTCAGGTAAAGTTTGCCTCGGAACTTGGAAACTGAATGCCTGGCACATGGCCCTTCACACACTTTCACATATGAATGCTTATGCTTCAGTTACTTTTCCTCTCATGTCTCATCTCGTCGACTCGTACGATTTATCGTAGATAATTTTATGATATTTTTTGTTTTTTCTATAAAACCCTTAGTGAATTATGGATGGTAAAAAGTGTAATGTTGATAAACAAATTAAGAGAAAGCTGTTAGAGCAACAATTACAATTAAAAAAGATCTTATCACTAAGCATGAAAGTGGTATCAGTGTTTGTAAACTTGCTACAATGTTGTTGGAACCTGGAACGGTTTAATTTAGTTTCAATTATTTTAAATAGGAAAAATTGCTTTGGAACTAGAACGATTTGGAATTCGATTGCCATCTCAGAATGGATTATGTTCTAATTGCGAGGTACCACTGTATTTGTTAATTAATGAACAGAATTCTGATCACCAACTATTATTGCATTGCAAATAATATATTTTTTGAAGAAGAATCTCTAAACTACACATACTGAAACACAAAAGTACGAGGATGTTTACTTTTAAAGCCAAGTAATAGGACTTCGGTGGCTTTTTTTATTTATTATTTTTATTATTACTTTTTTTATTTAAGCAGTGTTCTTCTGTCTTATGAAAAATATGGGAGTGACTTTTAAGTGACCTTTTGGAATTTTGTCAATCTACCCTCTGTATACGTTTTTCTCTCTCTCTCTTTTTTTTTTTTTTTTTTTTATATATATTTGGATTTCTGAAAATATCTGGCTGGGAATGAATAAAAAATTTCATTAAATAAGAAAAATAAGAAATAGATACACATATACCAATAAAATATTGCTTTTATTATATCGTATATAAACATCTTCATTTAAATTTTTATGTTTTAATATTTAAAATTTCAAGGCCAACAGATTTGTTAATCGGTTTCATGAAGAAAAGAAAACAAAGCTTTCTTTAATCTTGGATAGTGAACGGTGGAAACAGGCTGATGTGCCATCAGAATTCCAAGAATTAGTGGATAACATTTCATCCACAAGTAATTAGGAGGATACTTTTTTAAAATTTATTATCCAATAGAGAAATTTGATTAATTTAATCTTTACGATTTTTTTTTATTTTTTTATTTTAGAACGTCTAGTCATACCTAAAAAAAATTCAGAAGCAGGTAATGTTAAAATTTCGGACTTCATTAAATAATCTTGAATTTTTTTTATCATAATTGAGATTCCTGTATGTTCTTTAAAAATTCAAGAATATACACACTATATGGTGTTTCAAAAATCCCCAAACTCCAAGACTATAACGACCACATTTCTGAAGTCACTTTCCGATATTAGTGGCCTGATATTTTGCCTGGCAGAGGGCTACTAAACATCTAAAGCTACGGCCATACAGAATTTGATTAGTACAAGAGCTTCATTCTTTGGAGCTGGAAAAATGCATTGCTTACTGCAACTGGTTTAAGATTTTATATGCAAGAGTTTTACTGTATGAAGTTAGACTTTGCAGCCCGTTGGCTTCTTTTAGGCTTATACACACTGTCTGTTTTGTGAAACCAGTTTACAAGATTATACACAATTGTTTTTCCTGGCATAGCAGCATCAGAAAACTTCCTTTGAATGCAAAATTTGTACGATATTTCTGCAAAATACACCTCTAGCAAAGCGACTCTCTATTCTTGTGTGAGAATCATGACTGACCGAACGTCACTGCTCTCCCACGTCTGCGCAAGCGTCGTGTCACAAGGTACTCATGTTGCACTGGGCATTCCAAAGGTCACACACAACTGCCACAAGCTTCAATAGTCGGATATCTTTTATGGTTTGCAGTAAATACATTTTAAACTCAGAGTTTGTGGACTTTTGAATCATCTTGTATATAGCATTAATTTCTCTGAATCAATGAATTCCATTACGCATTTCTCAGATGGTGTGGACAACGATTCTGTACCCTGCACCTCAGTCACAATCTTACTCCACAGCACATGATCCTTGCAACATTCTTAACTTGCTGTTCTCACTTCCTTTGGACATACAAACTAACACTCTTCTTGTCTTTCAAATACTCAATCACTGATCGACCAGGTTTTCTTAAGCCTGCCTCATAGGCATCGGCTCACCATTGTACACCATTGCTTAATCACTTTGCCTTGACTGGTAGATTGACTAATGGATCAGTCTACTGATAGGTGGTCATGTAAGATTTTACTCTTTTAATTGGATGACTGTGCTGAAATGTAATATTATCGGTAAATTGTTTCGAAAACTCATTGTGTTTAATTGCCAACTCATTTTCTGGCATCACTCTAGAGGTTATGCATGTTGTTGGTAGAACCATAAAATTCTCCTTCTTCTTTCCCACTTAAAAAGTCTCTGACATCAGAAAGGAGGGTCTTTCACTGGAGATGGGATGAAACTGTGCTTCTCTTCATAAGCAACACTTCTGTAATAAAATTCAGGCCGAACTTACAATTACTACAGTTTCTATTTATTGTATCATTTTGTATAAATATACCGATTTTCATATTCCTCAGATGGAATTAATTCAAATTCTGATTTTTGGATCATATTGTATGTTCTTAATTGTCCCAATGCTCCTCTGGCATTCACACCACATGCCAAAACAATATCCACAGTCCCTCTACACAGCACACGTGCAGAATCATTGCTCATGCAGTTCGTACATTTCACCCCACACAGACATCTCAGACAATCTGTCTCAACTAGCATATCTCAGACTCATACAGGACACTAGGCAGAAAGACACTTAGATGTACTGCCATACTTGCTTCTTTCGTCAAACCATCTCTCTTGCATCCTGTACTCTTTTGCTCACAAGTACTCTCCTCACAATTTCTAGTCCTTCCAACCATTGCTCTCAAAAACATATCTCAGGTAAACGAACTCGGACACCTTCACCAGCATACCTTCATTAAGCTATCTGACATATGGACTCAGGGCCACTCCTAGAAGCACCATCACTTTTGACTTCTTGTAGATCAATTTCATGTCCATTCTTTTAAATGTTTCAGTGACACAAGACAGTGCAGATCAGATTCGCTCTCAACAAGGAGAACAGCATAGTTAGCATGGAATAGACAATTCACACACTCATTCTGCTCATGTATTTATTTATCCAAGTACAAGTTAAACAGCCAAGGAGACATCATACAATCTTCATGCACGATTGTACCTACTTCAAACCATTCAGATATCTTGTCAACTACTCTCACATAAGCCTTTAGAATGCTTTCACAGCCAATAGCAAGAGATCAGATACACCATACTCTTTCTGAACATCCCACAGCTTACTCCGATTCTTTCTGTCATGTGGTTTCTCTAAGTCAACAAAAGCCACATTTATGTTCCTATTTTGCAGCCAGATATTTCTCGACAATCATTCTCCAATGAAATTTCTCTGAATTTATTATTATTATTATTATTATTATTATTATTATTATTATTTATTAAAACATTCCAATGGATGGATTATTATTATTGTCATTCAATTTGGTGATAAGAAAGAAACTGTTGGTATTTTTTCGTCAAGTGATTATAAATTTGGTTCCTTTTTTTTAAAGATTCTATTGAAGAAAAGAAACCTCAAGAATTTTTAATAGTCAAAAATAATAAACATGCTGTTGTAGGGTAAGTTTGAAAAAAATATGTATTACAAGTAGAAATATTTTAATCAAAATAAAGTTATTATTAGTAATGTTTTGAATCTTTTAATTTGATATCTAGGACAGTTTTGTTATTGCTCAAAATGATCATTGAATATTGTCAATGCGTTAGTGATATTCCTTCAGTGAGTGCGGATCTCCTCACTCGCCTTGTAGAAATAATGAAAGTAAGTTATTTGACTGTTATACCTTGTTCATACTACAATCATTTTACACACGTTCAAGGTGAATCATGTTCATGCTTTATCAACATATCCATTCATTCACACAACAAAATCCTAATCATCATCAGGTTTGCGATTTTTGTCGCCAGTGGAGGTTTTAGTGATAGGCACTTTACCATCGACACAATTTTCTATGATTGTAAAAATAACTTTATTTCTTTCTTGTTTCGGTTCATAACCAATGTTGTTGAATAAATATAGTGTTTTCTACACTAACTATTCATGCAATAAATTCGTATAGCTCCAAAAAATTTAGCAAAACTACATTTTTTTCTGCCATTATGAAAACCCTTGGTGAGCGCATTATATTCTGGTAGCTGATCAGCTGTGAACATGTGTAAACATTTTGATTAGCTTATGAATTTACTTGTATGAAATTACATACGTTCCCAATTTGAAGATCACACTTTTCTTAATCATATTCGGTTTACCACTACATTTCTTATCCTGAACAAGGATTGTAATGTGAAGAGGGTATTGGAGTGTAAGATTTCGTAATTACGAGAAGTGTTTAGAGCAAACCAGGACTTTCAGTCACATGGAAAAACGGGATTAATTTGTAAAGTGAAGACTTCATTAATTTTCCAATATATGATATTTTCGTGAATATACCCTGTGCTATTGTAAAACCTGCACCCTTGTATACTCCTGAAAATTAGAATTTTCTGTAAAAATTTTGGAAACCTCGTACCCTTGTATTCCCTGTGGGGTGCCAATACATGACTCAAATAAGTTCGACAACAGTATTTAAATCTGAAGATTTAATAAATATAATTTAATTATTTCCAAGAAAAAAAGAATAGAAAACAAGACAAAATAAGCTAAAGAATAAGCAATAGAAGAAGAATTTATTTAGTAGAGAAAAATTATAGATCAATCTCCAGGGAACTTCATTAAACAGAGAAAGGAAATCAGAAGAAGAAGAAGCAGGGGAAAAAACAAAAAACAGTTGGAACTCAGCACAAAATTAACAGATGATATATTGCTTAAGAAAATATTGCCATTGTATTTGGCCTCTTTCAAAAGCGGAAATGTTTTGGAATGTGTGGTTCCACATGTCATTCATGTAAAAAAAAATTGTAAAATCTGCACTCTTGTATTCCCTGCAACCTCCTCTTTGGGATGTAAAAAATTGGGGTAATTTGCGAAAATATGGTAATCACCTGCTACATCTATGGACTTAACCCAACTTTTTACTAGCGCCTGGCTCCATCTGACCATGTGTTTCACTTCATCTCAAGTGATGGAATGTTGCCTTTCAAGAAAGTTTTAAAGGTCCAACAGATAGAAATTGCTTGAAGGGAGGTCTGGATTGTGGGAAGATGTGTCAGTGTCTCTCAGCCGAGTTGCTGTAATATTGTCAGTTAATAGGAGTGTTTACATTTTCCTGCTGAAATAGGATGCCCTTGATGATCAAACCAGGCTGTTCCTTCTTTGGAACATCTTTCAGAACTTTAAAGTGCAATTCACTTTGGTTGGTGGCACCATATGGTAGAAAATCCACATGAATAATACCATGGTTGTCCCAAAAAAAATTCTCCAGGACTTTGCCAGTCCAAGAAATTTCTCAGAATTTTCTGGATGGTGATGAATGTGCATGCTTCTGTTACTTTGATGTTAGCTTTAATTTGGAGTGAAATTATGTGACCCAAGTTTTATGACTGATATCACTGTAGTCCAGAAATTCATGACTTCCATGTCATACTGTCCCAGTATGCAGATTTGCATCTTTTCTCCCTGTCAAAGGTGAAAAGTTATCTCAAGACTCAACATGCATTTAGAGTTGTTTATGAATGATTCTATTTAGAGTCCCACTGAAAGGTTTGTCTTCACAACAGTTATTTTCCATTATCGAGGATAAGACCTGAGCTCATCCAAGGTGACTATGTTCTTCCACTTGTGGCTTGCCAAATAGCATTCATACAGTTTTCTGCTATTGGTACGCTTTCTGCAATATGTTGTGGCAACAAAGCGTGAACTCGGGCCTTATGACTGCATTCTAATTTCCAATCTTGACAAATAATACGGTTCACCAATGCAACAAAAGATTTAACCTTGCTTGCAATGGCCCATTGTATTGGCGGATTTTCCATAAGTACTAGCCTCTTCACTGTTCGAATGTTAGCCTTTGTAACAATGCTTAGAACGTGGATAAGTTTTTCGTTCAGCAGCATTGTTTGAATCCATTTGTCTTCTGCATTTGATAACTTTTGTTGTACCATTTTTGGAAATAATGAAACCTTTTCCCTAACACTATTCTTTTATTCTGGAATAAGAGTATCTAGCATACAACTTAGCCCTCCCAGAATGTTCAAATGTAAAATTTCACAAGCCTCATGCTTTTCAAACCCATGCTACTATGTTTAAACAATCATCACCATAAACATGAAACAACCCTCCATCAAATTAAAATTTTGAATTTTGAAACATAAGAACTTGCATAATGTTGTTGCATATGTTATGTAGCTACTATCTTATGAATAATATATCATACAATTTATCTTTTTATTTATTGAAATAGTTATTTAATTCTCGGACATGTCAACTCATATTAGGAGCAGGAGCACTTCAGTTGGTAGGATTGAAAACAATTACTACTAAAAATTTAGGTATCAACACATACTAATTTCTATGGCTTTTTTTATTTTTATTTTTAATTATTTATGATAAACTATTTTATTTTCCTGCTTTTGTTGATAGCTTTAGCTTCAAGATGTTTACAATTGATAGCCACTTACATTCCATTAATCAAGCAACATTTTGAACAGTATTTACCAACGAAGCAGCTAATATTAAGCAAAAATTTTGATCAAGTCCTCAAGGTATGCAATTCCTGGATACGACTTCTTTTCTGAGATGATTTTTTATTAATATTAACGGAAAAGCATCACACATTTGTGCTCAATAGGATTACACAGACCACATCCAAGAAATTGAAAATAAATTGGTGGCCATCATTGAAAGCATGTTTGATTCACAATTGGAAAAGGCATGTATATGTGATTAAGATAAGATGAATTATGCATACTTTTTTTATTCTGTATAAAAATTCTCTTTTAAGTAACCCCCACAAAAATTATTGTTTTTAACCAGGAAAAATTTTGCAAAATAAATTGGAATATTTGGGTTTAGATTTTAATTTTTCATTCAGAGGATGTAAGGGTCTTCAAAAAAAAAAAAATGTATACACACTTTGAATGATTCTGAATTCAATTTTTGAGATATTGTGATCCTCCATTTTCCAAGTTAAAAGAGGGAGACATTGTCTGAAAAATCTAAACTCCAAAGTTTCTGGCAACTGCCCTCGTGTCCCTGGTCCGAATCTAGGTCGTAGAATTTTTCCTTCAGTATCTTTACCTTACGTTTGGAGCATTATCTCCAGTTTAATTTATTACTTTTGTATGAGTCTTCATCATCTTTTTGATGGCTCGAAAGGAGGAATTATTGATCTGCAAACCAGGTGCCTGTCCTATCATCAGGCTCCCATCTTGACTGCAGTAGCCTAATTGGTAGAGGCAACAAGCATTATACGGAAATTATTAAATCTAAATCATGGAATTTTTCTTTCTGTTTTTTCTCTTTAATATCTTTATTATATACAAGGTCTATTTTTTCAATCTCCAATGGGGCATAGAATAAATACCTCCAATGAATAACAATCATTTTAAGACCAGGAGACGAGTACAATCAAAGTTTCTTTTAGACATACCATATTTATTCAAATCTAAGGTGCAACAGCATTTTGGAAGTATAAATTTGTACTTCATGATTTTTACAAATTTAAAGTGCAGCAGTTAATAGATTAGTTAGTGTTGCATGAAGGTTAATTTTTCGTTGATATGTGAATCTAAGGCTCAGTGGAAAAATTAAGGGTCACATTTGAGGGAAAAAAAATGTACGTTACATTCGAGAAAATATGGTAGTCATCGTAAAAATTGAGACATTTGTCATATAGTGGATGAGTTTTTCAATACCCTCTTCATAAAAGGTTGCCGCCAGCGTATTGATATATGTCTCTACGGCTTCTTGAAGCTCTGTAGGAGTGGAAATGCTGTCCTCCCAGATCTTTCATATGGTCTCGAAAAGATGAAAGTCACTTGGCATCACACCCAGGCTGCATGCTGAACAACTAGTGATAGACTTGCGTCCTTGTCCACCTTCATCTTGAATATCAGGACAAACATCTTTAAATTTCCTGCACCATTCTCACACATCATCATCACACACATACAGTTTGCATCATATAATGTATACGACTCATTTATTTATTTGTGTTCATCAATCTCAGTGGAGTAAATACAAATAATCGTACACTGGTTTTAAAAAATATACGCTGTAAAGCACATGTTAAGTCTAAGGGTTAACATTCCAATCTATAAAAAATATCAATAAAAATTATATACAAAAGTGCAGGCATTGTAAATTTAAATAGTATTGCTTCAGATTACATCTAATGTGAACACAAGTTGTTGTGCATAATGTCGAGCCAGGGGGAGGCCGTGGCCTGGTGGGCTTTCACTGAACACAACTTCTGTGAAGTTAAGCTATATCAGGCACGGCTCGTCACTGGATGGGTGACCATCCGTGATAGCCAATCTTCACCCCCCCGGCTGCTGCGACCATCATACAGCAGTCGTGAATCCAGGTCCATCCAGGGACCCAACTCGTCGGCCTCTGGCTATACAGGCCCTGGATGGACGTATTGGATCCAATTAATTAATAAATAAAAAAAAAAAGTTGTTCCACAACATGATGGCGCTGTAAGGGAAATGCTTAAATATAAATGCTTAGAAGTACAAACGGGAATTTCAAACAAAAATCGACGTGTTTGTCTAACACTGTTTTCAGACTAAATCAATCTTTAACATAGTTTGCGGGATGATTTCCATCTCGCATGGCATTGGCCAAATCCGTAGTTAGTGCTACCTTATATATTGTCGCCACGGTCGGAAGGTGATTTCGGGAACATGCAGCTGTAATTGAGTCGATTTTATTCAGTTCATTCGAATCAATCGTTAAGCAACCGTTAGCCGTTTAAGATTGGCAGCTGAGGTTGAAGACCAAAAGAGGGCACCGTACGTTAATCCTGGTAATTTGGTGACGAATTTCTGCTGCACTATTCCCTTCTACCTGTAGAAAACGAATGACACTGCAATTCGCACTTAGTGGGAGAATCAATCATACCTGCCATCATAAGGGGCCTGCAGCTCAGCTTCAACTAATGTTGGATTCTGCAGTGGCAGACATTATGGCAGGTGAGCTGCACTATGCACAGATTCGCCTCTACCACTTGGCTGGTTACTTTGGAGCACGATCGGAGGTTGGAAAAAAAAAGTCCTTGTATGTATGCCTGACAGTTTATTTCTTAATGTAGTAAAACTTTACACAACAAATCAACTGGGTGAAATTGGTGCATTATTCAAATTTTAAATTTTTATACAATTCCCAGATTTTGTAAGAAATTTCCAAATCTGTGATACTGACAAGGAGATTTTCCACGTACTTGGACTCGGTGATTTTGATAAAAAAAAAAATTCTATGAAACACCCATGCAAAGCCATTCGACACACTTCTCAAAATTGTCAGAGAAAAAAAATTCAAAAAGTTTGTTATAATTGCCTATACTTTATAAATGCCCTATTTCACTATTTAATTTAGTTTTGATTGATCCCCAATGGGCCAATTGAACAAAGCCTCAAATTATATTGTGCAGCTTGTCTTTCCTGGGTTTTTGCCTTCAATATATGCCATAACCTGTCTATAACGAAATTCACGGGGATACAAATTTATTTAGTTTTATCTCGAATTTGCTATACACCATAATTTGCTTATAACAAAATTCACACTGATAAAGAATTTTTTCGTTATAAATGCATATGGTATGAAAAAACTTATTAAACACGGATGTTTGTTTTTAAAAATTTTTATTCACAATTAGGTTGAAAAAAATTGGTTATCGACTTTTGCTCACAATTTGTAAGAAGTTTCTTGTTCAAGTAATTACCCCATTTATAAAACTCATTTAATAATTCTTCTGAGGCATCATTCTGCGACAATATGTATGCTCTTAGATCTATAGACCTGCATGTGGATACTTTAATGATGGCACTAGCCGTGACCACCGAGAGAGAAGGCCTCCGCAATGAAACTGAATACATTGTTGCATCACATAGATAGTGCATTGTTATTCGTATTTCTACCAATAATAAGCCGTGAATTTGCACTATCTATGATGATGTAACAATGTATTCAGTTTCATTGCGGAGACCTTCTCTCTCGGTGGTCACGCACTAGCTCAGGTAAAAGCTCTTCATCTTCACTTTCATTTTCAAATTCTCCATTTTGTCTGCCTCGACAATTCCACAATTTTATCGTCACTTAAAGAATCTTAGGTTCTAACATTGTCGTCTACTTCTACATAGTCTGTAAAATAGATCGTTGCTAACATTGCTCTATATGCACTTCTGCTTCGAAGAATCTCCCATTTCTTGATTCCTTGAGTTTTGCTGAACGAAATTGTGGTGACTTTTAAGCGTGCAGTGTGCTGTAGTGAATTCAAAGCATAGAGTTCAGATTTTATGTAGTAGTTACTGAACAGTGGTGCTGTATTGTTCACTCAGCTTTTTGGTAAAATCCGGTTATGAGAGCGCTCCGTTTAGTCGTGCATAACTCGAATGCGAGTTTCAGGCATCATTTTTTGTAAATAGATCTCGACTTTTTCACCAGAAATGTCTAAGAATTCTTTTGTTATATAACAGAATTTACATAAAAAATTCTTCGTTATATCAGAGCAATTTTACAAGTAAATTACATTGGTGGGTCGGGCCGGCGAAAATTTTCGTTATAAGTGAAATTTCGCTGTAAGCAAGTTTGTTATAAATGGGTTATAGTGTACATTGAAAGATTATCTTGGCCAGCAAGGATCTTGGACCTATTACCTAGACAATTGTACAAATGACGACTTCAGAACGTTTTTGTAGGACATAGCTTCATTAGTATTTCCTGCCCCCCCCCCCCCATCCTGCAATTAAGGGAAATTAAAAAAAAAAAAAATTATTTCTAAAATCCATATTCCATATTATATACAAAGTTATTAATTTCTCTTACTTTCTATTTAGTTATTACTTCATTAATAGGAGAATGAAGTCCCTGCAATTTATGCAGTTATATATATGGGACTTGTGACCAATCAGCAAGTATGATGCATTGATTCAAAGTCCTGTATGATCTGTTTACATTGCGATGGGTTCATTCTTGCCCTGTTGATGAAGTCCTTTTGAAACACATCTACTAATAAATGTTCTCTTATAGCATCAATACATTGCATTCATATTAGTTATTTCTGAGCATTAGTTATTATCTTCAAGCATTACAAGACCATGACTGTACGAAGGTCACTTACAAAGTCTTGGCAATTATTTTTTTGCAGGCAAATGTGTTATTACACAAACATTTCATAATATACATATGAAAGTACACAATGTACTTTACCAATAATGTTTGCTACATGGGTTACTCTGGAAGTATTGCAGAAAAGGGAGAAGAGTAAAAATCTAAAAAAAAAAAAGAAAATTTACTGTTGGAGATCATACTTTCTGATCTCATTGGTTTTAGCAGACTCACAACCAAGAGTTGACAACAGTTGAAAGCCAACTAGGGTGACCAGGTGCCTGCTGCCCTCTACAGCCCAAATCGACAACCCGAACTAGCCCAAATCATCGCTTGTCGCTAATAAGACAAATAAACTAGCCCAAAAATTATAGCCCAAATTATCACTCCAAAAAAATCTTCTATTTTTTGGTAGGCGCTGAAAAATCGATTTTGGACTTAACGTGTCTTTTGGGCATTTCTGGATCATTTTTTTTATAAGAAAATTTCAATAAATGACAATTTTACTGTGTTTCTGGGGAAACTTCAAGACATACACGAGGGAATGTAAATTATTCAACATGCAATAAATGTACTGTAATTATAATTTCTTAGAATGTGGAAATGTTTGCACACACAGCAATGCTTTTTGTTTAGACCTCGAGGCGCATTTGCTATAATGTAAACAACCACAGATCATGGTAACTAATATATATCACTGCCAAGTGGCTGGTAGCTTGGACGTAAAATCATGGTCATTTTCCCTCATCTTAGCACAACATGTGCGTGTGACAACTACACATACATGTATTTGCATTGCTTTTTTCCCTTTGTTGTTTACTCGTTTAAAACCCTGAAAATGCTTAAACCTTCGACACTATAGAAAAAAGGATGTAGACCATTTTTAGCGACTTTACCAAACATTTGCGGCTGGTTCTGGACCCTAACCCCACGAATCTTCGAGGTCTCATTGTAATTTACTTCGAACGGATTTACGGGAATTGTATCAAGTGGTGTAGCCCAACTTACCTTACTTTTCAAACCCACTTATCTGTTAGGGTCACGAAGGCAGCAGCCCTATGGAGGATCTCCAGCGATCGCGATCTTCCGCATGTCCTCCCTGGTAATACCCAAGCGACTCGAACCCAGATTCTCCACGTAGTCTAGCCACATGGTCCTAGGCCGACCCCTTGGTCTCTTACCCACCAGCTTGGAAAATAACAACTGCCTATGGAGACCAGTTTGCAGCATCCGTACCACGTGGCCATACCAGCCCAATAAATAGCCAATAGCCAAGCAGTTTTTTTTTCCCACCAACAGGGCTTGAAACTAGTCCAATTGGGTGGGAAATAGCCCAACCTGGTTACTCTGAAACCAACAGACTTTTGTGCATCTCTTCCTCTTCTGTCCTTGAAGAAGAGATGCGCACACCATTCAGTGGCGGCAATAAGTACCATACCTCTCAACGTCATTGATGCATATCGAAAAATGTGGATTTCAGTTTGGGATTCTGCTGGAAAAAATAGTTGCCATGATTTTGTAAGTAACCTTCATAAATCTTTTTAATGATACACACATCATACAGATTACAATTGCCGATCAGCATGAAAATATAATAAAAATTGTTCTTTTGTAACTGAAATTTCTAATCAGTATTTAAAAATTTTTTTTTTTTATATTTCATAATTTATAGATTAACTTTTTAGAGTTCTATTTGATTTAATTTCAGTGGGAAGTGAAACCTCCAGTGCCTTCGACATATTTTCGGGCAATCTGTAAACACATTGCAAAATTACATGAAGCCATAGCAGATCTTCTGCCAAATGATCAGATACAGCATTTATTTTTACAAATCAATGTTTGTTTCAAAGCAAAATTAAAAGCCCAACTTCAGAACTTACATGTCACTAATGATGGTGGCCCACAGCATGGGTAAATTTAAAACTAATTGAAATTACTAAAAAATAAAAGTCATACTTTATAAACGTTTTTTTAAAAAAATATTTTTTTTATTTTTACAGAATAGTTACATCTGAATTGGCATTTTATACTCAAAATCTCCTTTCATTACACTGCTTTGGTGATGATGTTGATTTATTGATGGATGATATATGGTTGAACAATAGGTGACCAAATAAATAATTAATGAAGGCAATCAACTTTTCTTTTATTTATTCTTCAGTCACTTAAACATAGATGACTATTAGGAGGAAGTGTAATAAGTAATTCTTTCATTGTGATCATGTATTGAACAGTGGATAATTTTCTCCCTCCTCCAAATGTGTACACACGTCGCACAATATCTTCGAACGTTAGCGTCAGTTTCTTTATTTTTTTTTTCTGTTTTGTACAGTGCTTTTAACATGTTATTTACAAGGACTATTATATCTGTTATTTTAATTGTATAATAGAATTTTATAACCCCTCTTTTGTTTGTCTACCAGAAATTTTCATCCTGGTTTGTTATAGGAAGGGATGGGGAATAGTTTATTCCTGTTCCTCTCCATTAAAAGATTTGTATAAAAATGAGGAAATTAAATAGAAGTTTTAATCTAATTCTTCCATCTCTGACTCTGTGCCCGATTCGTTTTCTGATGATTGTTCACGATATCTAATTTTGTAATTAAGGTAAATTATAAATGCACCTAGGTATTTATTTATTTATAAAAAGAGAAGCATCTTTTTTGACTGACAAGAATTACATTTAATCGCTATAATGGGGAACATACATGAAAATTTTAAATTATTGTTTTCTATAGTATTCGTTATCAATAACAAGGAATAATGATTCGTTTGTGCAAAAAATTTATACTTATTTTTTTTAATAAATGTTAAAGTTGACATCATAATACTTATATACAGTTTTCTTGTGCTATCACTTTCCTGTTCATCGCTAACAATGATTAAAGCTTACAGCCAACAATGCTTAATCATCACATCGAGCTTCACATATGCATAAAATCATTGCTTTTAGAGAAAAATGACGTCGGACACAGTTTTCGTTAGGAAGTGTGGTTCAAGTTTTCAGCACTAATTTTAATAACTTTTTTTATAATTATTTCTGATATATGTAACAACGATTTTGTATTCAGCATAACACAATCTGTATGAAACAGCGCTTTAATTGATAAAAAAAAAAAAATTCATGCATGTTCCCTTAGAAACTTAAATTATTATTTCATTTAAAATAGTAAAAAAGTTTTTAATAATTGATAAAAACTTTGTCATTCACTCTTTCAGATATCCTACAAGGGCGAGTCAAAAATAATCTACATGTTCGCCATAACAAGCCTTCAAGTTTGTCATACTGCATTCTGCACGTGTGCTTAGAGTTGGTAATACTGCAGTCACATGCGCGAAATTTATTTCGACCAAGTCATTTCCTTTTGTAACCCGTGCCCTATACCAATGGAACTGAAACAGCTCAACATGTAGATTCCCCTATTGTGTTGCTGTGCACTCTATCTAGTAGGTAACACCGACACACTTCTCAGGAAAGGGTAAAAGAATTTAGACCAATTGCACCTACAAACACACTCTTTCGGTCATTTACCCAAGACTTGTGATCATAGGTGATGATAGGGACAAAGATTTGAAAACGTGAGAGTTTCCAAGCTCACATTTCGTTACCATGGATTTACAATGAAATTTAACAAATTTGGAATGGAAATTTTTCATTTCATTTCCTTGTGATACAGTTTTCCTAATACAATTCATTTTCATTGTTAATCCAATTTATTAAAAAAAAAAAAATTAGGCATTGTATTATAATTCCCTTTAAAAATATTTACAACATATGGCATATGAAATTATCAATTTAAAGTTTTTGAAAGGATACGCTGATGTTGTAATTGGATCAGGAACATAATTACCGATCTTTATACTGGCACGCCCTGCCAATTGTTCAGCAGCATGCCTTATCTGTGAGAGCTTTTGAATAATAGGAATCGAAATTCATTAGATTAATAATGCTAATTTTTATACATAAAAATTCAAAAAAATTTTATCGTTTGTTTAAAAAGTACATTGCTGTAAACGTGCACCTGCAATTGTTCTATGCTTTTCGTTTGTAAAGCTAAGGATTCTTCCAGTGGCAAGAGCTTTGTTTCCTTATGAGGTCCAGTGGGATAACGTACAGCAGAATTTTCTTCAATACTGAATTTTTTGTTTTTAGTTCCTTGAGATGATGGTTGCTTTGGAATTTCGCAACTTCTAAGTGTCCTAAAAATATAAAAACAAGTGATATGCGTTTTTAACTTGTAGCATTCATGTTCAGAATACGTTTATGTAATGCATAAATGGATCTGTACACTGAAGTTAAAAGGGGCGATATTAACCAGAATGGAATGGAGAGACGTGGATCATGTAGCAAAAACTACACCATAGACCAGTAATGTGACACGTTTCTAAAGATGGTTTCAAAAGCTTTTAGCTAAGAGACTGTTGCAAATCATACCCTCCAATCCAGCGTTCCAATGAGATTCAACATAGCTCATTGGAGAATTTAACAAGTTTTGATGCATTCTGGCAGCTCTGATTCAATCAATGTTAATTTTAACAAGAACCAATTGGCTCTAGTAAAGCTCATTTCAAACCTTAAATTGTTAATACAAAAAAATTCTCACTTGTACAATTTAATTGGATGCTTTTCGTTCGTTTCTTTAAGGGAATCGACAGCTTTTGCAAGATGATTATAAAACACACGAGTCTTTTCGCCATTTTCTGAAGTTTCATGCTTGACCAAATTTTCTGTGGTAAGAGTCTGCTGCGAATTAAGATCATCATTCTTTGTGCTTGAGGATTTTACTTCATAATTGGTTACTTTGTAGGGAAGGCCATTAGATGCTAAGGTTTCCCACACAGATGGTTCACTATCATCGTCCATGTCTTTTGATTCATCATCCTCAACAATCTAAAAAAAATATTAGTATAATATAGAACTATTTACTTGTAGGTCAGCATACAAGTTTCTAAAATATATCTACCTTTGTGTACAATTAAATTTACATACTTTAAGACTTAGTGCCTTCGGTGAAATGCGTAGATTGGACAGCAAGTCAGAAACTGATTTTAAGTTCCTTCGTTCGTGAAGTAAGTGTTCTAATTTGTTCTTAAGTGTTATGATTTTTTCTCCTTTATCAGGTAATGAAGCAATAAATTTTCTGCAAGGGAAATTACTATTGATATATAAATGATATCTTTTTAAACACATTTTTAAGGCATAGATGTGAACAATGCATTGTCTTAGATCAGTGTTTCCCAAATTGTTCGACTCGCGAACCATCTTTCACAAAATTTTTCAACTTGCAAACCTCCTTCACAAAGATCTGAGTAGTGCGAACCACTAAGTTATAAATATACAATCATACATGCATACAACAACAATAATCTGCCATTACAGAAAAATTTTGGCGAACCCCCTGAAAGATGTTGCGAACCCCAGTTTGGGAAACACTGTCTTAGATTAAATTAGGAATATAGTAGGGTTATCATATAAAATTGATTACTATAACCTGATCAACACATTTGTTGGCATTACACAATATACGAATCTATTATACAGCAAAATGTATATTAGAATGATATAGTAAAACCTGTGCTAATAACCATCTGTATATAAAGAGAGCTTT
>JAHWFO010004499.1:4836807-4851083 GCA_023313115.1 Rhysida immarginata | reverse complement strand
TGGTTGCATAGACTCACATATAATAGGGGATGGCGATTGGTTTCTTAGGGACCGCGCGCCACCAACTTCGTTACTAAAAAAATTTGATGTAAAAGTCATTTATTTTACTTCTGTTTAATTTTTAATTACGTAAACATATTCTCCAGTTAATTCCCAATATACTTTTGTTTATTAATATTTTCTACTTAGGAACTTTTTTTTGAAAACAAATATTTGGAGAAATTGCGATATGCAAAAAAATGCAAGAATACTAATGCTGTTTCTGAATTTCAAGAGCAATAAACTCTTCTATAAATATATATTCATATATATATATAACCTTTGTTTATACTAGTTTTGAAAAAAAATAATTTTAAATATCGAGAAACATTATTTTTTAGTTTTTTGTGTAATTAAAAAAAATAGGGACGTTTTATCCTCTGAGAAATGATTGCTATTTTTATGTAGGAAAGTATATATGTATGAAAGGTAAAAATAGTGAAAAATATTAATTTTCAATTATTTTTTTTTATAAATGCCTTTCCTGACGTTATCATGTCTAATTTTGAGGAAAAAAGAAGGATTTTTAATTTCTTTCTAAAAGTTGCGTGTTTTAGATAATATTGAACAGTCTTTTGAAATTTTCCATTAATTGTGAGGTAAATTAAGTGACCGATACGAAAGATTCATGAATTGCATTTTTGAACATTAAAAAAAGTAGTTTCAAAATGCGGTCTCAGATCGCGCGCCACCATCCGTGTTACAAACACCCGCACCACTTCTGGAGTGTTTAGTAAATATTGGAGTACAAAGTATTTTTTGGCTGTATTAACTAATTATTTTTTTTTTTTTTGCCAAAATGACTTCGAAGAATAGGCCTACTAATTTACAAAGTTGCTTCCAAGAGTTGGTGTGTCATATAAAATAGTAATCATTTTGAAAGCTCAAGAATAAGCTTTGTGAACAAATTGTATGGTTAAAAAAATCCAGCATACTGTATAACCAACAACAATAAATGTCCATTCTGCAACTTCATAGAGAAGGATGAAACAGTCGATTATTTAATCAGCAGATCCAGCAATTTTCAGAGATTATTATTTGCAAAGCCATGGCAGAGTTGCGAAAATTATCCATTGGAAACTCTACCAGAATTTGAATTCGAATGTAGCAAAGATCACCGGCAACATCAAGTTCTGGAAAATGAGGTGGTTAAGATCTTGTGGAACTTCAGAATCCAAACAGCATCTTTCATAAGTGCATTAAAAAGATTTTATTAAAATATTTAGCGAAGGTCCTTTTTAAAGTCCTACAAAGATAAATTAATGACAACCTACTGTAATAAGTCTTATTTTTTAAGGCAGTTATAAAACTCGCTATTCCTTACTTTCGGATACATAGAGGTCTTTATACGGGCCCAATTATTTTAACTCGCAAAACATTTTTGAAATGGTGAACTTTCTCTCTGTATGTTAAATAGTGCAATTAATTAGTTGCCTTAAGATCTTAACTGAATAATTTAAACATGCGTACAGGCGAAGCTTGATCTGCTAGGATTTCAAGTAATTACCTTCGCGTCCTTTTCTATAATTCGTGGATTTTATCCATTTTCGTTACTTCATTTCTTTTTAAATAATGAGATGCAAAAAATTTCCAATAATGCATTTGTGGCTAAAACTAGAGTTGACATTAATAAAATTGGTTTTCGATGTCTGTGCCTAATCAGTGTTATTTTTTGAAGTGTTTATTTGAAATTCAATTCACCTTTACCTTATTTGAGATGAAATATATTTATTCATATCTAAATTAATTTGAAGGAGACAATTATTCTGGTTATATTTTAAAAAATAGAATTATTTTCACCTTATACTGTTGAAAAATTAAAAACTGACAAGAAAAAAGACAATATTTTCTGACTATTGTAGGTAAAATCACTTTAAAATCGGATAAAGATTCTTTCATTTTAAGGAATAATCAAGATAAAGAGAATATTCGTTGAGTAGCTGAAGAGAGTCTCGTCGTGAATTTTCCTTCACCATTCGATCTTCTCTTTATTACAGTTCGACGTGGATGTCGCCGATGGAAGAGGGTTTGTCGAAGACAGCCACCTTGCGACGTTTTTCTGAGCTCCCGGGAAAACGGTACAAACGTGAACGGTGCAATTCATCCAAAGCTTCTGGCAACGAGAAAATAAAAAATAAAAGAAATGAAATCAACATCAGTACATTCACGAAGGAATAAATTTTTTAAGTGTTTGTACATAATTTAAACAGAGAATCTTTTCATATTTGATAGAGACCTTTATTTAAAATATATTCAAAATTTTGAAAACTATTTTTTGGTGCGTTCTATATTTGTAGAACACTGAGTTATACTCATAAGGGAACGTTTCAAATCGTGTGAACGCGATGCATTCGATACAGCATTAAAAAAAAAAAAAAAGACTTCGCAAAATTTTGCGTGAATGAACCACAGGCAGAAAGTTAGGAACACAACATTAGATATCAACGAAGACTTAGAAGAGAAATTAAGTGACGAGGAAAGCCCACAATCTACTCAAGAGAAACAGCAGTAGCTCTCCTTATCCCTCGCCAGTTAAAATATGCAGAATTTGGACAAATCAATTTGCAGAAAAAAAAGTGATCCTCCAATACTCTGTTAACCAGAAAAAGCAACCGACGGTTCTACCACTGTTCAAATACTGAAGAGACTCTGGTAGTAGGTCAACTTTTAGAAATATGAAGAGAGACTGTCGCGACCAGAAATACGTGATTTGCACCCACAAACTGAAGATAAAGCTTTCTCTAAAGTACGGGAAGTAAGAATCCGCAGGCAGAATTCATGATAAGGCAATTTGCTTGTAAGTTGCCGCGGTGAAGTGTGGTTTAGATCCCGACAATCGGCACATCTTCAAAGCATCAGAAACATGAGTCAGACGCTTAAATTTTTGAAATTAAATATCTCCGTAACCTATGTTCATTACACTATTCCAAATAGTCTCTTGCCCAAAATGATGCCAAAACAAAATATTTCTATCTGAAACGCATTTCATGAAAGCATTTTTTCTTGAATTGGTACCGACGAAACTGTTTAATGTAATATAGCAATGCCATCAGATGACGAGGATGTGTTTATGTTTTGGTAATAGCTGTGAAAATAAAAAAAAAAAGGAAGCGGTAGAATTGTATTCATCCTCTAATAAATGACAACATAGTAGATACATATGCAATTGTAGCCACAGAATTGAATGCCGACCCCGAGACATTCCAAAGTTTTAAAAGAATGCCCAGACTTGCGTTTGAATTAGTTGTCCTTCAAATAACTAAGAAAGAACAACTACGAGAAAACTTGAAGGCTGCACAGAAAATATAAAATCTTGTATCATTCCAAGAAGGAGCTTTAGCTGCGACTAAGGGATCGTCACGTGCTCATGTCAGAAATGCTTAAAAGATATAACAGAAAGTAACAATCTACTCATTCTTGACGAATCGATTGTTATATGATATGCCATTATCTTGGTATTCTTTACAGTCACTCTTTTAGCACGTGAAAAATTCTGAAAAGTTGATACAATCCCAGCTAAGATCTTGATGGTCAGATTTCTGAAAAAGTTAATCTGTTTTCAAGTTATCGTGCAAACGGCGGCCGGCCGACAAACGTGCAGACTAAGCATGCATTCTTATAAGTAACTCTTTGCTAAAGCTCCTAATAAATTACAAGAAATTAATCCTCCCGAAGAAGGTACAGGAAAGTAGCGGAAGCGCTGAGATCATCTATTTTACCCTTTAATCTGCACTTTATAACCCCCTCCCCAATTTTTTAAATCGAAAAATTGATTTTCTCGAATGTAGTATTTAGAAAGTGTAAAAGAGCTCTATCTTCTTTCGTTTCTCATCATTTCCGATCGAATGATATATCACATGCCATAGGTTGCCATAGTTCTAAAGACCCCCCCCCCCCCTACCCCCACAACTGCAACCCCCACAACTCCGACCCTATTGGGACAATTTGGCCCAAACTTCATAATAATGTAGATCTTGTCTAGAGGAATCTGCATACCGAATTTCACTCCTTTATGTGCACAAATATACGCAGACCTTTTGGTCTCCTCTAATTTCCACCCCCGAATGTCCGACCCTAGTGGGCTAATCAAAACAAAACTGGTGAAGGTGCACATGCCCATAGTAAGCTACTTTCCGAATTTCAACCTTCTACCTCAAAAATGCAGAAATTATGAAAGTGACAGACGGACATTGTGAAACTAATAAGTAGCTCCATTCTTCCGCTACTTAGTAAATTTATTACACTGATACGTTTCGAATTCTTTCATCTAACTAAGCTTATAATTATTGTAGCTTCGGATTTACTTCCCGCCTTCAACCGGTTGCTTAAGAGATAATGTGAACAGTTTTTATTGTTAATATTTAAAAAGCTGTTCATATCTCATATATAAAGGCGGGAAATAAAGCTGAGACAAGTCATTCATCATCATCATCTTCGATATTTAAGTACTGAAAGACATACATGAAGAATCTCTTTTATAGCCAATAAGGAAATCATTCTGACGAGTTCTTTTAACAGTTGCGCAACCGATGAAACTTCATGAATCCATGTATTTGAATCAAACGCTTTCATGGAACTATTTTCCTCTATATGCATACGACCCGCCTAAATACTCAACTTCTTGCACTGAAGAATTATTTTCAACGAATAAAATAAAATAAAACAAATTTATGTTTTCCATGAATATAATTAATTTTATTTCTGGGAATTCGTTTATTTTATATACCTAAAGAGGGATCAGCGATCCTGTCTTCGGCTTCTCTCACATGATCTTCTTCGATGAATTTGAGGTAATCGAAACCCGGAAGACGGGGACGCCATTCGCCCGATTG
Organism: Rhysida immarginata; assembly: GCA_023313115.1. Lineage (NCBI taxonomy): Eukaryota > Metazoa > Arthropoda > Chilopoda > Scolopendromorpha > Scolopendridae > Rhysida > Rhysida immarginata. Next base: position 4,846,212 of record JAHWFO010004499.1, on the reverse strand, counting down.
TAATCCACCTGTGGCATCCACGTGACCGCGACAAACGGCCGTGAGCCATTCGAATATCCGGTCTTCTTCCCAGCTATTTCCGTTGAAGTCGAAGACTAAACCCTGCACATTGTGAGAAAACGAAACATCACTTTCAGCCTAATCAAAGTAAGTTTTTAAATGCAACAATTAATTAAGGCTTTCATACTCATGTTGCGGAATTGGAATATACCAAGTTTCTAAAAGCTTCTGCTATTATTTTTTGAGCATATTTAACTTCTAGAGACCAGGCCACGTTTCTAGAAGCTCTGCTATTACGTTTCGAGCATATTTAACTTAAATTGTTTTATTAATAAAAGTTTGAATAAAATATTTACAAGGGGTAAATTTACACAATACTAATCATTTATTTAATTATCGTAAATAATGAAATGTCGTTATGTTATATTAAAAAGTTTATCTGCAATTAATAATTTAAATTAGAAATAAAAATCAGATTTTTGCATAACACCTCTGATAATGGGCGATTCCATTTTGCGTGAAAAGGACAACAAGGCTTTGAATAAAGTAATAATGATAATATGTGAATATATGATTATATTACTTTTATATAATCGATGACTATCAAACTTGGGACATTGGAATCTTTTTCGGGAAGAAGCAGGGAGAGTATGTTTCTTGCCACTGGTTTTGAACTGTATTTAAAGATAAAATATAAAAGTCCATCATTTTTCACCTTTCTTAAGTTTAATAATAGTTAATTACTTAGCAATTCAAAGAATTTAAAATTTTCAATAGATCAGATATTTAGTTTGATTAATCATAAATACATTGAGGCCATGTTATTAGATATACCGTCCTAATAATGGGCTGGCTCTTTTTTAGCCACTATAATAGCTCGTTTGCGACTTCACAAATGTTCGAAACCGTTATAAAGGATTAGCCTCAAGGATAACTTCCTTCAACTTCTGTAAAGGTTCAGTGTTGTCGCATCTGAACAATTTTATGCCAATAAACCAGCAGACGAAATAAGGCAAATTCTGGAATCATTGCTTTATAGAGACAGATTGCCTCCCTTTGATTTTATTGAAGAACATTCTGGGTCACTGTTTCAGGGTTTAATAAGAATCTCAATTATCAGGTAGGCATAAGATATCCGAGTCCATCTGATTGTGGGTTCGAATCTCGCTGGAGGCATGGGTATTTGTATTTCTTCCAGATTATATTAATGAGAAAAATCATCCTGGATTTTTGAAAAGAATTGTGACGTGGAAAGGGCGCAAATGATCACGTCCAAAAATTTTATCGAACCAACTCTTCAATTTTAATGATCAAGGACTCGTTTATAATTGGGCTAATCGGAATGCAACTCTATGGCTTCGCCGGCGGTCATCTGGCATTGATTAATGCAGGGGGCCTAGATGCGTAAAGAAGCCCCTTTTAATGATAATAATGGCCATTAGGGTACGAAGATAATTATAACAATAGATATTTCAAACTGACCAAGAATTTAATAAAAGTGGGCCAAGGAAAAAAGTCTTTTTTTTTTTTTTTTTGGCGATAATATAGACATTAAATGAGCCCTGTTTATTAACAGAGACGTTATCCTGGTCGAGATGGTCGACAACATCTTCTGACGATGTAACATTTACGGTGTTGTTTGCATTCATAGCTTTAAATGTCTCCTATAAAAATACTCTTCAGACCATGACCATATTCAGGTATCACCAAGTGAAGGAAGAAGCGTAATTCATCGGACCATGCCATATTTTTCCAATCGGCAGTGGACCAGTGAAAATGATTATTGGTTCGTTGCAGGTGCAACTTCTTGTTCTGTGCTGAAAGATATGATACCCGAAGGGATGTAGGCTGTTGTACTCGAGTAATAGTAATACTCGGGCATAAGCCGCTGTTACACTACTCTCCAATATTCGCGTGTACAATACTCTCCAAATGCCGTTGACGAATGTTCTCTGCCACAGGACTGCTTTGGTTCTACGTTTCGGATGGTAACGTTGTACGAGTAAACATAAAATATCAGTTGCACAAATGCTAGATCTAATTCGTCTGGCACTAAGTATGGTTATAAGCCTCTCAAATATTTGCTAACACATTCTAGAACTTGTCCGATTAAATCATATGATTGTTGGTCATTTTGATTCCTAATTGGAGCTCTTCATTATACTATGACAGGTGTCTAATAAAGTGGCCATTCCGTGCAAGCAGGGTTTTTGTCATCTGTTTATTTATGCACTGCAACACATGGAATGAAGGGGCCAATTTTAATGAAATTACACAAGAGCATAGTGTGGGCGACATACAATATATAAAATTGGTAGACAAATTTACAACACAACAAAGGGAGAACAGAGTTTCCGACTAGTTTCGCCATTTATTCCCGGCTTTATCAAGGATATACACAAGAGGACATAAGCCTTTGTATACAGAAAATATGGTACAGAATGAGAACATGATTGGATGAAGAAATAACAAATAGTAAATAAATAAATTATACAGTGGCGACATTTGGATAGGAGAAGGAACCAATAACAATGAAATTATAAGGAAACCTTGAGAGGAAAATTGATTGAAATATAAAGGAAAAAGTGACGTCATAACGCAAACAAAATTGAAAACGTGGACCTAGTAGAAGACTCATCCAGAGTTAACATAAATTAAGGTATCAATAAGAAATGGAAAAGAAAGTAAATATACAAATTTGAAAAATTACAAGATATCGGATAAAGAATTTAAAATAGAATAATATCAAAAACGGTTTGGCAATTGAGGAGGTGATCTGGAGAGGAGATCTTAGCTTTAAAGATCTCAATAGCGTCGAGAGTGGTGGTCTTGAATGGGTCGTTGCATAGATGGAGAATGGTCATAATATCACGTTGCTCTTTTGGGGCATGTATAGTATAGTAGCAGACTAGAGTAGTCTCAATACCTGCCATGCCCAGCACACGCAGTGCAGCAACTGACGGCGTTTGACAGAAGTCGGATTGCGGGACTTAGAGAAACTGGATGGTCTTATCGGCAAATCGCGGCCCACATTGGGCGCAACGTATTCGTGGTGGATCGATATTGGCAGCAGTGGTCTGCAGAAGGTAGTCGCGCACGTAGAGCTGGTTCCAGACGCCCACGCATTACTGATCCACGGATTCTAAGGGAAGCACTGAACACCCGCATAGCATTCACAGCAGAGATAAGGGCCAGAGTAGCACCAACCGTATCAAGACGGACCACTTGCAACCGTTTACTTGCTGTTGGACTGCAGTTACGTGTCCCTCTAAGCAGACGACCACTTCTGCAAGAACACCGTCCTGGGAGGTTGCATCGATATCGTGAAAGAGCTGAATGGAGGTCTGTTGTCTTCAGTGATGAGAGCAGATTCTGCCTGCACACTGGTGATAGACGTCAATGTGTGCGACAAAGACCAGGAGAGTAACATTTTCCACAGTGCTCTCGTCTACGGCACACAGATCCAATACCTGGCATAACCCTGTGGGGTGCCCTCAGTTACAACTCGCACTCATTCTTACAAGGTTAGTGTTTCCTGGTATTGAAATTTAAATCATATGTTGTATGCAACCCAAACTGTGATCTTGTGCAATTTCATTAAAATTGACCTACCCTTCCATGTGTTCCATTTTTTTTTTGCCCGCAGTGTAAAATTAAAGATAAACCCGAAGGTTGTTTTTTTGAATTGTTAGAGTAATTGTTCGTTGTTTAAAAATTGCTGACTTAAGAGCTGGGGAAACATATGCTAATTTAGAGAATAAAATGAATTAATAAAGTGTGATCAATATTGACTTACAGATTCATCCAAAAAAATAAAGAATCGGAAAAGTCTTTGATTACTGCCAGCTTTCCTAACGATTGGAAGACTGCGTTATCATCTCGATCCAGACGGAAGTAGCCTACCAGACGTTGCTGTCGTTGTTTCAAGTAAGGAACGAAGTTCATGTCGGTTAATTCTGGCTGAAAATGATTAAAGAAAGTAGTTAGTCACTTAGGATGCTAGTTATTTTATGGAATTATCGATCTGGAGTTTACTAACAAAAACATGCAAAGCAACGCGGGTAATAGTTTCGCTGATGAGCGTTGAATTCCTGTGCCGGGTGGCGGAGGGCGGGAGAATGTGTTGCCGCTGAAACGGGTCGGATGGCTTGAATACAACGATGAATGGTTCGGATATATTGAAGGCTCTCTTCCTGTAATGACATATTTTTTGTTACTTACTTGTGATCATAAAATGCGTTATTCTCACTATTGCTATTTATAATAACTTTTTACACTTGAGTGCATCCGATATCGTTTTTACAAATTCCTACCAAATGGCGTCCGTGTAACTGATCACCAACGCTTTTCATTATTTCTGAAAAGAATACAGAAAGTTGTTTTAATCAGGCAGATCGTGACATATATAATATTGATGTAATAAATTCTGAGTAATATACAACTTAATTATATTGATAGATAGAATTGAATATTCGTCTAATTTGGGCCATCATAGTTTGGCTAATTTGGGTCATCGGTTGCATAAACTAATTACTTGTAACTCTGAAATTGAAATTCCAGATTTCGCAAGAGAGTTAGGTCGCATAAGCGCAATTTGTTAATTAATAGAGTCTAATTAAGCCGCAGCAATGTATTGAAAGCATCAAATTTTATGCAACAAATTATGCAACTTTCTTCAGTTTTCAACATGCTGAATTTTCAGTTAGAATTCACATTGGCAGTGAATGCTCTTAGTGTACCCTTGTTGAAGTTCGTGTTAGTTTTTAAAGAAATATTTCTTAAAATAATTTATGACTTCTTTTAATAAACACCTTCGAAGTCTTTGGTTCCTCCGACGAGGACAACAGATGGCAACGTCAACGCTGTCCGGTTTGTTTTGTATAAGCCATGTGTGAAATCTTTGATGCTCTTATGGGTCTTCAGGAACACGGGATTTTTATTCTTGTACCTAGACGATATGAAAATTAATCAAAGTAATAATTTTTATAGGGAGAAAAGCAGGAAATAAGATGAATTTCTGTTTCTTTAAGAGTGTCCCAGAATACAGAATTGTGACAATATTGAGAGTCTACTCGTCACAGCACTAGATGGGGAAATATAGATGTATGTGGCACCGTCAATTAAGTCTACAAATAATGTGTGATCGTATAGTTTGTGCTCCGTGACCTGTCAGCATACATTCTCTATATTATCGGGTTCTTTTCCACCGTTACTGGCACGCTCGCATATTAACTGTGGGCTGAGGTGCAACAAGAAGTAGTAGAGAAATAAACACACAAAAATTCAATATAAAATGATAGTTATTACTAACTAAATGAAAATGATTAATAAATACTAAGTGAGAAATCTTAGTTAAGTTTACTGAATGAATAATGGATTTAGCTAAATACAAGGGATAGAATTTCTCACTTAAATCAAATGGATGGATAATAACTCTAGTAAAATACTGTGAGGGGTGTGTGTATCAAATGATACCAAAATAATAACAATAAAATGTAAAAGTTCAAAAATCACTAAAAGTCTTTTACTTTAAATGTCCACAGGGATTGTCAATATTAACGAGATCTATAATGATTAATCAAGTTTTGATGCTAAAGCAAATCTTAGTGAATGTCACACTCTCTGGAGTGCCTCTTTTCCCTCATGGAAATCCTTCATTTCGTGCACGGAAAATATCTTTTCCCTGTTTACAGTTTTGTCGGCGTATCTTACAGCCATCTCTGCCCATAAGTTTCAGAGTTCTAGTTGATACCTTCCAGTGTTAGCCTTTGAACATCAGGCTGGTTTAGGCTCCTACTTTACACTGCCTTATAAGTGATGACATTTCAGTCTCATTTGGGTTCTTCGTTGTCTTACATCGCGTTGGGTAAATTTTGTTTCACTCTTTCTCCGAACCAAGAGCAACAACTCTTGCGTTCGCTTACCTCTTGATCGAAATCACTTCTCTCTATCAAGAGCCGCAAATCTTGCGTTCACACACTTCAAAATCTATATCACCTCTGTTTGTTCTCTCACGTGCACTGCTCATGGGATTGGAAGCCAAACCAGTAACCGGGAGCTCACCCGAATAAACAAAAAAAAGTAATAACTAACTCATTTAGAATTATTTATTGCCCATCATTTCTGAAGCCTAAGCATATGACAGCTTCCTCTATCGTCCTTTGTTAACGCTCCATTAATCTAAACAAAAAGGACTTCGCTAATTAAGCGAGTGAGAAACGTAAACATTATTCGAAGTCCTGGATTTGGTGGGAAAATTCGCAACGAAAACGATCGTCAATGATGATGGGGGGAAATTTACAAAATTTCTCAATATATTCGTCAAATAATTTTGCTCCAAAGTCTTCTAACTCAGTCTATGAAGATTTTTGCCTGTCCTCGAGGCGACATACATACAGAATTATAGGAGTTTCCTTAATCTCATAACTTGCTATCAGCCGTGCTAATGGTCTAAACAAATGGAAATATTGAAAAACGTAAAAGTTTGTACTAAAAGCAGAAAGTGGAAGTTCAAATTTCAGATATCGCAAAAAAGTTAGGTTGCCCAGAAACTATAGTCCAGGCCATGCACCTTTCAATTTCGATTTGCTCGTTTATTAAAGGAAACCTAGGTGACTTAGGCAAAGAAAAATCTTCACAAACGGAATGAAAAGATTATGGACTGTTACTTAATTTTGACTGGCAGTTTTTAAACTGAAACTGTTTGTCGTTATACAGGGTGTCCAAAAAGTCTGGTAACATGGCTGATATCTCAAAGCTGCCAGGTATTCGAGATCTGATGAGTGTGGTTTATAGGTAATAGGGGGCTAGGGAATTCATTGCCGCACTCAAATTTGACCTTGATCCCCAAATTTAAGGTCATCCATTTGCTAACTCGAAAAATATTAAAGATAGAGAAAAATTTCCAATTGCTACCCTGTAGAGCAATACCACATTAGTCTAAAAACAATTTTTAATCACATCTTTCTCCTTGAAAGATTTTGAGAAAATGGGCGAGAAAGAGTCACTCAAGGTCAGATTGAGCTGGCCAGATTGGCTGAGGTTTCTAACACATTTGAATTGCAGTGAAGCACACCGTTGGGAAGGGGAAGGGAACGCACACTCTTCAAAGGGAACGTGACTCTTTCTCGCCCAGTTTCTCAAAATCTTTCAAGGGGAAAGGTGATTAAAAATTGTTTTTAGACTAATGTGGTGTTGCTCTACAGGGGGCAATCGGAAGTTTTTCTCTATCATTTATATAAAGTCAGCGACGGTGGACATTGTCACAACAAAGAAAAAATCTAACAGTGGATTATTTCCCGATTATACAATCGGGTGGGTTCGCTTCTAGTCTTTAATGCTTTTCGAATTAGCAAATGGATGACTTTAAATTTGGAGATCAAGGTCAAATTTGAGTGCGACAATGAATTCTCCACCCCCGTATTACCTATAAACCACACTCATCAGATCACGCCTACCTGGCAGCTTTGAGATATCTGCCATGTTACCAGACTTTTTGGACACCCTGTACATTTCTTATGGGCTCGGCTAAATAAAACACTTTTGGAATTCTCTGAATTCGAAATGGTGCGCCCGTGATAATCAATTGAATATAAAGTGAAATAAATTAAATTAAATTTGTTCAAATAAGTACTTTTGAAAATGAAAAAAAATAATGATACATTTTTCAAAAGACAATTGACCTTTAGACACTACTGGCGTTAGTTTAACTACTCCAAAAGATATTTTGACCTCAAAATATTTTACATGATAACAAATTTACATTTTTCACACGGATCACTGGGTGTAGAACAGTTATGAAACAAAATATTGGTTAGTTTATCCTTCATTTAATTATCTTTCATCTAATTTTAGTTCCCAGGCTATTGACGTTTGTTTTGTTACCGAATTGTGTTTTTTTTGGTCAAGGAATTATCATTTATCATGCATTGATTGAAAAGAATCCGCATATAAATGAACCCACGCAATTCAGTCCCTGTTGTTGAAAAGTTTACTGTATTTGAAGTTTAATACAGACGTGCATTGGAACCAAGCTTTGTAGACCCTATTTTTTTATTATTTTAAGATAGTAGAATGTACCAGTAATTATTGCTTAATCATTAAATTACCAGGAAATTCATTAAAAATTTAAGTGCGGATCTATTCTCTATCACTTATCTATACGTTAAAGGAAATGATAAAGTCTATTTTATGTCCTAGAATGAAAATTATAAATTCATGTGGGATTGAATGCTGTAGCTTTAAAACACCTCTCAAAGCGTTTTATTTAGGAGACGTTAAAGAGAGATCGAATCTCGGTGCGGTAAAAACCATGTCAGCACAGTGAATTAAAGAAATAATTATCAATAATTGTTTGTAAGCTTCCACAGCGTAATTTTTAAGTAAACAAACTAAAAAGAGTTTCCAAAGTCATTCATTTAACGTCGCTTTTTTAAAATCATCTATTCGTAACTTCGTTTTAGAGCTACACACATTTTAATAAACACACATTTTATACAGAGTATATTAAAAAAATTAAAATGACAAAGTAATATTTGGACACTCTTTCTTGTTTGTTTACTTAAAAAAAATATTGCTGTAGAAGCTTACAAACAATTAAGATTAGCATTAAAACATTAAGGATTGGATCTCTCTTTAACGTCTCCTGTTTTATTTTACGAGAATTCGTTTGCAAATTATTCTGTTTTTTTTTTTCTCTCGTTCCCGCTTATGAATTTCTTTTATTCAGCGACGTTTCCGGGGATTATTTACATGGCAGTCGTGGTGTTGAGAAGGAGGAGGAACGAACAAAGGGCGATTTTTTTTCTTTTCTGGGTTAAAGAAAAAGATCTTGTTGAAATAAATTACTCGGAATATCTTTATGTTCTTCCCCTCCGCCCCCGAATGAGAAGGAAGCATTCCAAGTACCGTTGAATCATTCTTATGCATTTGTTGTTGCATATCCTTAACAGGTCTCTTCTCTTCGGGATAATCCCAAAGAAAATAAACTTCGTTTAGAGAACATTAGGCATTACAAACTACAAAGGGGTTTTAGAGGAACTTTTTTTTTCTCTTTGAACTAAAAAACATTTAAGCTCAGGAAATGGCTCAGCGCTTTAAAATATCAGAAAAAAAATGCCCAACTAGAAACGAGTTTCTTATTCATGAGTCGAATCTCTTTATACAGTGCTTTTGGATGAACCAATAATAATAATAATAATAATAATAATAATAATAATACCCATAAATAGATATTATTATTTTAATGATCTATTTTAACATTCTAAGATGGAAAGAAGGAGCTTTAGCTGTGACGCAGAGGTCATTTTAAATTCGAGAATGTAAGTTTTAATAAACATTTTTTTTTTTCGAACAGCTGAGGTAGGCGTACCATTTAAAAAAAAAAAAAAAAAAAAAAAAAAAAAA
>JAHWFO010004499.1:4786239-4836707 GCA_023313115.1 Rhysida immarginata | reverse complement strand
GGTCCGAGCCAAAGGTTCCTGGTTCGATCCCGGGCTGCGGATATTTTCTTTCCTATTTTTCATTATTAATTCGAACAGCTGAGGTAGGCGTTCCATTACAAACCCTCACAGAACAACTAATGATTATTCTTTAAGAATTTACGCCTTAGGAAAGATAGTCCCAGCCGACGAACTAGGTAACTGCTCTAACCAAGCCCTAAGGTCATGTAAATAGCGAAATGCTTTCATGGCCGCAGTGGCGCAATTGGTTAGCGCGTTGGCGGTCCGAGCCAAAGGTTCCTGGTTCGAATCCGGGCTGCGGAGTTCTTTCCTATTTTTCTTTAATAAACAACAGAAATTCATTTAATTCCAAATTTACATCTATTTTATTGCTCAACGTTCACGTTAAGATACAAAGTTATTCCAAATTGCTTTATGGCAACTATATTAATACTCGTACAACCATACAGATGCTCTACAATTATAAGTGTAAAGTGAGTAATCGTGCCTGACAGCGATCGTAACGTGCTTGGGCAACACCACCTAGAGAGAAGGCCTGCGGACAAAAGGTGTATACACTGTTATCATCATCAAGCGGCTATTGTTAACATATTTCTACCAATAATACCTAAATTTGGCCGCTTGATGATGATGTAACAATGTAATATACCTTTTGTCCGCAGTCCTTCTCTCTAGGAGGTGTTGGCTTGGACCGTGACTATCGAGAGAGAAGGCCTCTGCGATGAAACGTAATACAGTGTTACATCATCATAGATAATGCATTGTTATTCGTATGTCAACCAATAATAAGCCCTAAATTAGCACTATCTATGATGATGTAACAATGTATTAAATTTCAATGCGGAGGCCTTCTCTCTCTCGGTGCTCACGCTTGGGCCCACGTCAACAATGCTTCAAAGATAAACTGAACATCCTTATTTTGGTGTTCTTAACGATCATTTGATTGGAAGGGGTCCACGAAAAAGCCTAAAAATTTGGTATAGCCGAGCTAAGATCTTGATCATATTGTTGAAAATAGAATTTGAAAAAGTTAATCCGTTTTCAAGTTATTAGCGGATGGACGGCCGGAAAAACATTCAGACCAAGCGTGTATTCTTTTAAGTTGCTTTAAGCTAAATACTCTACTTTATTGTTTATCCTGGATATTGTCGTGCATTTATTATTGATCTATTTAGTAATATTCAACAGAATGTTTATCATGAGCACGATTCAACTCGATCTCTTTTAGCTAATGTGTGCGTGTCATTGGCAATAGCTAGTCTATCGATTCTCATCAGCGTAAATTACCCAATTGTAAATGCGTGGCTCGTAATGGTTTATGATTAATGGGGGAACTAATTAACGGTAATTAGTTTAAATTTTAATTGCGCTAAATTTCATTGTGCATCACTTAATATTTAATGAAACGGACAGAGACACACCAGATGCTCTCAACGAGTTTAGTATCTCACAAATAAAAGATAATATCCAAAACAAAAAATGCAAGAAGAGAAACATTCGAAGCTTGTAAGCAATTATAACTTAGTTTAATCCTTACAGGTTGAGGGTTTCCATGAAGGGTTTAGGGTGTAGGATGCCAAGATATAGGTGAGGTGGTCGTTGACCTTTTCGGTAGATCCTGATTGTAGGATAGGCGTCTATGGTTTCGCTGTCGCACACGTTTGTCCAATCGAAGCAGTCAACGCGGTACAAAACTGCTCCCAGTGAGGGTTCCAAGTGGGCAACGGCTTCAAACACTTGGAGGGCTATCTGAGATATGGAATCCCCTGTAAATTAAACGCAACTATTATGCAATCTTAAGCAATTAAATTACGTTACATTTCCAAAAGTATTGGAACACTTGAGAAATTAAACATTTAAAAAAAAGTATATATGTCTCATAGAGCTTCGGGCTTCTTTTTGCAGCTACACTCGTGTACCTTCCAAAGACTTTTTACAAGTATTTGGAAGGTACAAGTGAAATTTTTTTCCACTCCCCATTTAAAACAGCTGCCAACTCAGACAGTGGTTATGTGCGACGTAGATGAGCACGAAATTGGCGTTCTACTCATTCCAGAATTCATGCTTTTCTCTACATGAACCAAATGACTCAGACCATTTCAAGAAGCAGCCCTTAACCATAACGTTAGTACTACCAAATTTGATAGTTCGCACAATGCAATAAGAAATTTTGCGTTCATCGGGCAGTCCTCATACCGCTGGGCGACAGTCAAACTGCCAAAGCGTGTAGTGAGATTCTTCGTTCCACACGTTTCCATTGCACTAAACTCTAGTTACGATGAACTTTACATCACTTTAACTTTTCTTCAGCAGTGGTCAATCAGATCTTAGGATCAACAGCACTCCCATCAGTTTCAACTCCTGAAGAAAATCTGTAATTCCCTTCACACTTCCACTTTATAATGACATTGCCCACAGTGGCCTTAGATAGAATTAACAGTCCGAAATCTCTTATCTATAGCATCCAATAATCTTGGTACATACAGAGTTTTTCTCTACGATCCATTTTTGTGATATCCGTTCTTTACTCTGTTTTGAAGCTTTACTTACGCTAATTTTAGCTCACTTCACGCGGTCATTAACTTCATGACACAAACTTTCTATTTCTTAGGGGTGTCCCAATATTTTTGGCAAATTAAAATATGTTTAAAGCATCATGAAATACCGCTATTAAGAAGGATTACAAATCACATTTGATAGAAGAAAAAAAAAACAGTCTAAAAAAAGAAATTCGTGTAAAGATTGACGTTTATATTTATCAAATAATACAGCTTTTTTATATGAATGAAAACATGTAGCTTGCGAAATAAAATAAAGCAGTTTATGGAATTTACAAAGCTAACGAGAGACAGGCCAGGGCACTCAAAAATCACCTGAGCTTCGGAGTCTGAGCAACAACCTAACCATTGTTTCTAAAAAATGAAAAACAACTGATTGTTAAAATCTAAGACGTTAGACAATAAAGGATCGGATCCCGATGGTCAGGTGATTTCTGAATGCCCAAGCCTGTCTCTCGTTGGCCTCTGTGTCTTTCGAGGCCTAAGAGAGAGACAGGCCCTGATACTCAAAAGTCACCTGTCCATCTTAATCCAAGGAACAATGTATCCTTCATTGTTTCCATCTTGGATTTTAATAATCAGTATTTTTTCGTTATTGGAACACTGCCTACTATATAATAAAGTAGGCAGTGGTTGGAAACAATGAAAGTTACATTGTTGCTCGGACTAAGATGGTCAGGTAACTTTTGAGTTTCAGGGATTGTCTTTCTCGTAGGCCTCTGATATCTTTGACAGGCCCTGGTGCAGAAGTGTCACTTGATCGTAGTTGTCAGGCCAACAATCAACTTCAGTGTTTCACTCAAAAAACAAATACTGATCGTTAAAATGCAATATGTAAACAATGAAGATTGCATTGTTACTCGGGACTACTATGGTCAGGTGACTTTCCCGTTCCAGAGCAACACCACGTAGATAAACAAGGCCCATGAACACTGAAATATCATTTGTTACATCACACTAATAAGGCCATTGCTAATCGTATTTCTACCAATAATAAGCCCTAAATTTGACCGTTGATTGTATGATGTTTCAGTGCGAGAGGGCCTTCTTTATCTAGGTGGTGTTGGCCAGAGCCTGTCTTTCTCGTCGGCTACGGTATCTTTCGAGGCTAACGAGAAAGACCAACACCTCCTAGAAAGCGTAGCCAACGAGAAAATGTAACAATGTATGACTTTTCAGTTCGCAGGCTTTCTTTCTAGAAGTTGTTGGAAAGACCGGCTCCGGCGCTGAAATATCACCTAACCAAGCTAGGCCGATCAACTATGTAATCTTCATTGTTGCCAGCTGCGGTTTTAACAATGTCTTTTTCTTTTGTTGAAAACAATGAAGATTACATTCTTGATCGGTCTATCTTGGTCATGTGACATTTCAGTGCCGGGGCCTGTCTTTCTATACTCTGTCCAATGAAAGTTGGAGTGGGCGTAATACTTAAACTTCCTATTTCAATTGTTAGACATTGTTGATTCTACTTTGGCATAGTTCGCTTTGGATATCTTTCGTAGTATAACAGTGGTGGCTACAGAAACAAAGGGCAGCATGGCGCGCTCGAAGGCAATGGGGCACTGAATGCAGCTAAATTCTTGCTTTAAAGTTAATAAAAGTACATAGGCATTTCAGTAACCTACATTTATATTTTTAAGGCATAATGCTAACTTCGGAATCTGTATGCGATTAGGGCACGTTAAGGCTTTCTAATTTCTTCTGGGCTAATCTCTTCCTTACTTTGTGATGCCACGAAAAGACTTCATCGCATGGTACAGTCCTCAGTAGTTTTTAAAGCATATTTTTCAACAATTTAGGCACTATTTTTGCAAGATAAAATTGCGAATAATGATTGCATTAAGATTTTTAAACTTTATTATACCTTATACAGTTGATCCCTCAACATTTTATTAATGCTAATTTAAACATGAAAGCTTATCGAGGAATACTTTGACCACAGGAAACCACCACACGTGAATATAAAAGGCTGGACTTGTCAGCGCGCAGGATAAAACAAGCACAAGGAGTAACGCGATAAACAGCTCGTCACGGCTACCAACTAAACTGATGCAGTTAGTTAATATTTTAAATGAATGTACGTAGCAGTTTAATTACGAGGCTTTAAATCACTCACGCCATAATGATATGCTTCAATGAATACTTAAGTCGCACATTATTGGTTTCAGTTTCTTGCGTTTGTGCAGCGCCGAAGGGCAGCGTGGGTGGGCCGAGGGGCGGGGCAACGGTCCTAGACAGCATCACTGTATAAGAAAAAGACAGGCCCCGGCACTGAAAAGTCATAAGATCAAAATAGGTCTAGCAACATTGTAATCTTCATTGTTTTCCATCTTGGATTTTAGCAATCAGTGTTGTTTCGTTTATTGGAAACAGTGAATGTTGGATTGGTGCTCGGCCTACTGTGGTTAGGACTTTTTAGTGCCGGGGCCTGTCTTTTTCGTCGGTTACGGATATCTTTGTGTATTTAAGATTTAGTTACAAATAGTTTTGTTTTTGGTTACCTTTTCAGTGTTGATTGTTTTGGGAATGTAGTGTAAAGCATTGTTTATGTTAACATATGATTGAACAGCAGTATAGTTTGAGCGGTACTATATTCTAGGTGATGTAGGCTATGTTTGGTAAGGTAAAGAAAAAAAAAAGAAAAACGGAGGAATGCATAATAGAGCAGCATTCCAGGTCGTGTAAGCTTTTCGTGTGGGCTTAGTGATCTTGACTGTAGGGTAAAGAATCACCAAGGTTTGACTGCTATACTTTGTCCAACCAAAGTTTGACTGGTCATATTCAGTTAAACTTCGGTTCAAATTGTTATGACTTTTTTGAAAAGTAAAATTAACAATATCTAACAATTGAAATTGAAAATTTAATTGAACACACCCAGTCAATTTACAACAATAGAATTATTACATACTCTTTCGATTTTTTCCTCACTGGAAGCCAGAAAAGCTGAGCTATATAAACCTTGGCTTTGTTTTCTTTACCTTTCACCTCTCCCCCTCCCACCTTGTTGTGTTACTTAATAAAATGAGCTATTAATTCACTGGAAGGAATTGGCATTCATAAAATTAAGAACATCTCAACAATATGACTGTAAAGTTTGCGGCAAATTGGCAAAAATCGGCGAAGCTTGGCCGCACAAATGACGATTTTACAAAGTAGAAGTAACTGGGAAAGGAAACTAGAAACGATTAGCTCCTGAAAAGTGCGGACTAATCAGAACACAGGGTTTAAATAGGGTGCTGTCCTTATCCTGTGACCAACTGCGTAGGGTACATACAGCATCGCGCATAGCTCCGAGAAAGAAGTTTGGATGCTACCATAAAATATGGTCAACCGTCAAATTGCAGTACCACGTATCCTACTCGAGCTTTTGCAGCTGGTCCCCAGAAAAAGAACAAGTAATTCAAATATACGTACTGGAACGACGGAAACGAAATTGAACGCAACCACCGTCTTTATCTTAAAGAGCGAAAGCGAACGATTCCGAAAGCTTTTGAAAATGCGTATCTTTGTGGTTTGTAATTACTTACGCTCATTTATGTACTGGTTCGCTTTTCTTCTCAACATAGAGTGAGCATTAGGATTTACGGCGTCGTGCTGAGGCTGCGGTGAAGCGGAAGAAGAAGCTAAATCCAATTTATTTCCTCTTGACTTTTTTTTGTAACTGATCCTTTCCAAGCAGGCTTAGTTTGCAAGATTTATAGATCTCAAATAGCATGCTTCTTTTATTTCAGTTTTCAATTTGATTTTCATCTCGTAAATCAAAGGAAAATTTAATAACCTTGTTTGGTCGAAATGAAATGTATTTGTGCGTGGGAGTTATTAATTAAATTTAAATGTTCTCAATTTACACAATTTTTAGGCGGTAAGCTTTTGTTAAGAAATTTAGAGGTTTTTTTTTCCATTTGATTAAGAGAAGATTGAATTTTATTATTAAAATTTTTAATTTAAACCTTTGTTTACTAACATCGGCGTAATACAGGAACACTCTAAATAATTCATTCGATTTCAAAACACTGTGTTTTCCAAAGTATTACACATACAGATATAATTAATACATGAAAAGAACCATAAACTAATTAAGTTTGCATCGGTTTGATGGTGATATGTCAGTTGGCGGTAGGAGTGCAGTCCTTTACAAAATGGTGACAAGGAGGAAGAAAAAAGTTTCTCTTTTTTACAAAATATGCAACATATATGTCTGTTATTGAAGTACAGCGTCCATTTAGAAGTGTACAAAAAAGAGACTCCTTGTAAACAGCATATTGCGGTGGTATCGGTAGTTTAAGGACACTGGTTATCTGTATAAAAGAAAACACACTAGCCGACCAATCTTTGAAACAGTTGAGGGAGTGAGTTAGGGGAACGACTTGAAGGTAACACAGAAGCTTAGAGCATTTGTAGAGTGTGAGGAAAACCTTGGTGAATTTACGGTTCTTTTCATGTATTATTTATCTCTATATTGTAATACTTAGGAAAAACAGCATTTTGGAATGATGCATTTATAATAATAATAAAACTATTGCGTTTACCTTTTTTTTTTTTATCTAAATGTTAACTAGCGCTAAAACATTCGAAGTGTACATGCTTTGCGTTGCTTTTTCTTCTCGTACATAAATTATTTTCATGACAATAATTTCCTTAACTTTCAGTAACGAAATACGCATTGCGAAGACGGATAATTAAATACTTTGTTCAAGTGCTCTTCGTCAAAATATTTTTAGCGTTGACATTTAAGAAAGAATCGTTCGTGTTGAATTTTTTGACAAATAATTTAGAATTCATGAAATAAAGATGATAATTAGATTTTGCTATTAGTAACAATTTGAGAAAATCAAATCAATATACAGAGTGTTTCATAATTGGTGTCCCGTCTTTAGGTCCAAATAACGACTCAAGGGGAACAGATTGGGGGGAAATGAATATTGATTATTTGGTTTTAATGTCCCCTAATTCAGAATAAAAACATTTCGTGTCCCTGGGAGTGAAGGGGTAAATTTTGAAAATTTTAATTTTGTAGGGGTAGGGGTTAGACCCCATGTGTTATTTATAAAGTTGTAGAGCATCATGTAAAATGTGGGTTTAGCAAAAAACCCGGTGAAAAAATCTCATCCCCTGCCCTTTATCGAGTGGGTAAAGTGAAAGGTATGGCTAGCTAATGTAGACAAAAACAGAAAAACTCATTAGAAACTTTATTACTTATTAGAAAACAGTTACATTTGAAAATGAATGAGAATGAATGAGCCCGGTCGAGTTTATTAGCTTTTCAGGGTAACGACTCATTCATTCTCATTAATTATCCAAATGTAGGCCCTACTGTTTTCTAATCAGTATGGTTTTTGTCCACATCGGCTAGCCACACTTTTTACTTTACCCACTCGATAAAGGGGGCAGGGGATGAGATTTTTTCACCGGGTTTTTTGCTAAATCCACATTTTACATGATGCTCTACAACTTTCTAAATAACACATGGGGTCTAACCCCTACCCCTACAAAATTAAAATTTTCAAAATTTACCCCTTCACCCCCCAGGGACGCGAAATGTTTTTATTCTGGACTAGGGGACATTAAAACCAAATAATCATTATTCATTTCCCCCCAATCTGTCCCCCTTGAGTCGTTATTTGGACCTAAAGACGGGACATCAATTATGAAACACCCTGTATTGACAAATACGAGGGGAAGTCAGTAAGTTACAAACGGATATAGAATTCAAATAAATACAAGTACTGACTTGAAAACTACTCTTATTCCTCCGCATAATCTCCCTATACATTGAGCCACTTGTCCCATCGCTTCACAAGCCCCTCAAAACCAGTAAGACGAATATTCTTTGGGCTTCTGTCTGAACCAGGCGGTGACTTTCCTTTGTATAGCTTGGTTTGGTTTGTTTGGTATTAACGTCCTTTTCAACTGCTATGGCCATTTCAGGACGGCGTTATAGGGGCCGCAAATTTTGTCTCGCAAGGGTTCTTTAACGTGCAGCCGGCAAACGACTACACGGGACCAACGGCTTTACTTCCAAGGAAGTCGTGATCTCAGAATTTTCTCCCTGAAAAAATCCTCGTCGTGCTCGGCCGGAGTCGGGCATCAGAGGCGATCACGCAACCACTGAGCCACCGAGGCCGATCTTTGTATAGCTTCATCGTCGACTGAAAGAGGACCGAACGACTGGAAGTCGTGAAAAGCAAAGTCTGGGCTATATAATAAGCAGTATGCCCCCGTAATACAAGAAGACTGTGAACATCCTCTTACTGCCAACAAGATAACTGAAATGCTGAGAAAATTCAAGTGGAAAATCCTGGAGCAAGCTCCGTATATCCCTGACCTTGCTTCAGCGACTTCCATTTGTTCAGCCCTCGTAAACATGATCTTTCGGGTGAACGCTTTCCCTACGATGAAGCTGCTCGGTTCTCTAAATCGAAGCGATATAGATCCATTTGTAGCTTAATTACTGACTTGCATCGTAAGTCAAATAATTCCTTTTATTCCATAAATTACATCATTACTCTCCCTTGTTGGAGGAATGAAATGAATACGATCTGTAAGGATAGCGGACGAAGGAAAAAGAACACCTATCCGTAGCCCCCCACATTTCTTCGATAGGAACGTAGCCAATATCTTACCAGTACCAGTACCTTGACTTATACGTCTGACCCAAAAGTGCCGACACTATAAATTTTTTTTCATTAGGTCAAAAAAGAGGAAAATCCCTTGAGTAAAGGTCGAGTTTGTTAGTGAATGTTCTAAGACCTCTCACTTGAAGGGTGTCAGCTTATCCATGGTTTTCTTCGCGACGTGTGCTCTTGACCCGCAGATCAAGAAGCGCGGCCGTCGCAGTGTGTCCAGAATTGTCGTTTAACAGTCGGAATAATTGGTGCGGCCATGGAAACGAACTTGTTCAGAATTAGGCCTCGGTGATCGAAGACTGTCAGCATGACTTTGCCTGCACTTGACTGCGTGCGGGGTTTCCGGGTCGTAATCGTGACACCACAACTGGCGTGAAGGTACCGTTCGAGATGATTTTCTGCTAGACGTACCCGCTCGGACCTCTCCTCGGCTGAGTCAAAGTGGTACCCATTGTGCACCCACTTCATGATATCGCAAGTCCTTATGAGGTACTGTGTGAATGAGTCAGAAGAGCGATCTTATCCTCTGTGATGAGCCCGTTGGCTTGAACAAGCTTATTCATATTCGCAGTTCTTGCTGGAGTGATTATTTGATGCATCTGGTCAGGTCTCGGGACGTTCTTCAAAGATGTTCGCCCAGAACGAATCGTGCATACCATACTCTTTTGACTTGCTCAGGCAGTTCCGCCCATAAACAGCACTCATTCGAGGAAACTGCTTTTCCATCTTCCACATTTCGAGCGTTCACTGCTGACCAAAGCCGACAACGGCGTTGCTGCCAAATGTTGTGCGGATCTCTCTTATTAAGGCTACTAATCTACGATCCGGCTTTCGTGACAGTGTTCCTGCTCGCTGGTACAGGCTTCCGAACGTTTTCATTTGACCGACCATCGTCAAAGTTTACTATAAATGCAGATTCAATCCATATAACGTATTGTCTTTTTTTTTAAATCTAAAGACTAAAGAAAAGAGCTGTGTATGTAATTTTTAAGATCATGCAAGTTCTAAAAACTAGAGTTGTGCTGAAAGTAATGCTTGTCAATCCATAATTCCGTTTTACACACCAGGAGACATTTTCAACTACGTATTTATGTAGAGTAACTTTATATTTACAACATGGAGCTATTCAAAAATAGCGATTTGGAGCCGAATTGCCAAATCCACTTCGCACATAATTTTTATCAATTATCATCTCACTATTTCTGAGCCTTTTTGCGAATTCGGGAGACGTACTTTCTTTTTTGGTCAAGAACTCGTTGACTGCTTTGTTTGTGCTTTATTGCCTAACATAACCTAGACATACAGAAACTGTCATTCATGCAAGAATTACTCTAACTGGTGAGTTAATAATTTCAACACCACCATCGTAACCAGCATTAAAAATGAAAGCTTTGCTGTTCTAAGAACAAGCAAAAAAGCCCTTGAAATACAAATTCAATACGATTATAGGTCCTATTGTTGCTTGTACATCATCAATCATCAAACTGTAAATAAAGGAGAACATGTGAGTTCGTCATAGAAACAGTTTTGCATTGTTGTTGCACTTTTAAGCATTGATGGCGCTGGCTTGTAGTACACGACCTGACCATTGATTGAAAAGTCACCTGACCATTGCTGTCTGAGCAACAATTTTTATCAAACTATAAATAAAGGAGAACATGCGAGTTCGTCACAAGAAGCAATTTGAGCCTTGCAACAGTATGAATTGAATTTGAAACGAATTACCGCGCAAACTGCGTGCGGATAAAATCTTGTATTTGGAATACAATGCCTAAATATTTAGAATTACATACTGAAAATAAAATTCCAATACTAGATGATTTCGGATAGCCTTACATGGAAGATAGAAGAGGACGACACGGACAGTCGACTGGTCTTGTTTAGCGAAGTCTCGTTGGAACGTTTCGTCCGTCAGTGATGGAACTGTCATCGATGTCGGCAATGCCTTGTTCGCCACCGGCTGTATGGACTTGGCTATTTCATCATCCTGTTGGAGCTCGTCTACAAAAAAAAAAAAATTAAAAAATAAAATACAGAAGCTGTTTAGCTTCAGCTCGGAAATAAACATTTTAAATTTTTTGAATTTATATACGAAGGGAGTAAGACTTTCTATCAAATGACTCACATTTAAAAGATAATACCATTTTCTTTGAGTAAATACACGGGCGATGACGTTCTTTGCGATTCGAGAACCTGCATTGATTTAGACTTTATCTAAACGAAATCAGTGGGCATTCTTCACTTGTATTTAACGTCTCACCCATTTTGCGCGTAGCCGATGAAAAAGCGACTGAACACAATCCTGACCATAGTGGTCTGAGCAACAATCCAACCTTCATGGTCTCCATCTTGGATTTTAACAATCAGGGTGTTTTTGGTTTGTTGGAAACTATAGTGGCTAGAAAAAGTTGGATTGTGACTCGGACTATTATGGTCACTATCTTCTAGCCACTATATTGGAAACTATGCAGGTTGGATTGCTCGTTTTGAAACACCCTGTATTTGTTTACGCAACATGGCTTGAATCAAAAATTCTCGTATATTTTGCTGAGGTATTGTAGTTCATGTATAAGAGTAGGAGTTGAATAATGTATAATTGTATAATTAATTAAAAAATAATAACTCCATTTTAATTCAAAGAAATAGAAATAAAAATAAATAATAAAAACAATTGAAAAAAGTCACCCGATGTGGAGAAATATAAATGTTGAAGTGGACAAAACACAGATGAAACAAAATAAAACCAACACTAGACATCATAAAAGAAGAATTAAAAACAAAATTATCCTATAACAAAATATTAAAAAAATCATACAGGCTATTAATCTGTTTTACAAATAATCAATTCAAATTCAACGACAAAATATATTCTAAAACAGATGGTTTACCAATGGGCAGCCCATTATCACCCATACTCGCCAACATCTACTTAAATCACATGAAGCACATATTACTTAATACTTCACAACATAAACAGTACATAAAAATTTGGATGCGATATGTTGATGATAACTTAATCATCACAAATAAACCAATAGAAATATGAACACAATTATTAGAAGAAAGGTATCCACTAAAATTCACCCATTATAACATAATTATCAAACAATCAAATCACATTTTTAGATTTAATTATTATAAGAAATAAAAATACACTAAATTTTGAGATATATGAAAAACCTACAAAAGATAATAACATACCACATTTTTTATCACCACAACCTACACACCAGAAAATTAACACAATTAAACAATATATACAAAGAATAAAAAATCTCACATCCCCAAAATATATCCCACTAAAATTAAAAAATCTGAAAATAAACCTAGCCAAAAATAAATATCCGATAGAACTAATTGATAAAATTTTTATAGAAGCATTCACCAACACAACAAGAAATAAAACAACTCAATACGAACAATACAAAAGATATTCAATACAATGCAATAATAAAACCTTTCACAAACAGAAAAAAATGCTAGAACAGATGCCAAATATAACAAACAACATAATTAAGACATTAATAACAACCACCAATATAAAAACAACAAAAGATCAAAACAGAAACACAATTTCTAATTTCAAAGACATGTGCCAAAATAATAAAGAAAAATGGAGCATCACTAATATATCAAATTCCATGTGCCAATTGTCAACACATTTACACAGGTCAAACAAAAAGACAATAACACGAATAAAAGAACATGAAAGAACACTTAGAAACAAGGATAAAAATAATCATCTTGTTAACCACTGTATTAGCCAAAGTCATAATCCAGTTGGAACAAAGTCAAAATCATTGGTAAAGAAATAAATTACAAAAAAGACTAATAAAAGAAACCATCAACATTATTTCGAATGAAAACAATTTAGCCAAACCATCTATAGAAATTAATAATAAATGGAAATTACTACTAAAAAAAATAAAAAATAAAAATTATAACACATAACCCATACAATAACACTTCCCTTGCTGTCAACAATCCAATACCACTATCTTATTGATAACAACCATACGAATAACAATATCTCCTCAATTTTAATATCACCACATTGTTTTTGATTTCATTGTTTTATTGTCTTCAATTATTTGTTTTAACGGAAATTTCATTCAAAAATTTTACAAACTGAAGATGGGATAAAAATCCCGAAAACGTTTTTTTCTAATTCATTCCAATTTTGTTATCAATGTGCTACTGATCATCGGACTTTCATCTAGATTTTCTTCTCCTGTTTACTGTGTTTCTGTGTTTTCGTGAAATATTTCTTCACAAGACTTTCTTTTCATCTGTGTTTCGTTTACATAAGCTCCATAAGACTTTCGTTTCATCTGTGTTTAGTCCACTTCAACATTTGTATTTCTCCACATCGGGTGAATTTTTTCAGTTGTTTTTATTATTTATTTTTATTTCTATTTCTTTGAATTAAAATGGAGTTATTATTTTTTAATTAATTATACAAAGCCTAGAATTCATCTAAATTTCGAGGTCATTGGAAATCTGCGTCTGATCATACCCCACAGATACTCAATTGGGGAGTATCTTGAGATTGTCTTACCTAAAAATGGTATTTGGTATGCCCTTAATGTGTGCAATTTGCAATGACACCTCATCAAAAGATCGCTGTGTTGTGAAAGTGCTCGCTATGCGTATTAAAGGTAACCAACAGTTGTAATAGATAGCACTCTGAATTAATAAAATATGGCAAGTTGTGTGACGTTCAGAAATGGTAGAAGAATAGATCCGATTGCTGCATTGGCACCAGATTCGCACTTGGTGATCATCGTCGCCGAGACAAAAGCGAGATTTTGTGTTAGGGGCAGTATTCGCAAAGGTCACCTTATTCGCAGGTCCGTCTCAGCCAATTTACAACAAATGTCTCCGTTGATATAGAAATATCAAATACTCCAATTTACACGCTGCAAAATGTAGCCATCTGTGTTTGTGGGACAACTATAATTTCATGTCACTTGCTTCTATACGTGACATTCGTCTACATGTTCTAGTCTTCCTATGGCCATTTCATTCTTCCAACCACTGTCTCCAAATTCTACTAAAGATTGTTGTTAAAAGTTCAGTTCCTGCCGATATACAATGCAATGGATTTGTGTAAATGTTTCAGTTCATTTCAATCATTAATATTGCATGTTTTATCTATTTAAGTCGTGTTAATGTAAATAATATTACTCTAAAAAAGACTCAGATTTTTTAACCTCATGTTTTGATTTGCCCCATCATTAGAGTATAAGGCACCTGAACGTGGTGTAAGACCGAAACGTTATTTTCTAAAATCTAATATTTCAAATGTTACTTTTTGAAATTAATTAAAATTTTAATAATTATGTAGAAAGATTATAATAAGAGATTTTGCAGTGTATTTTATTGTTTCTTCTCCTTGATGAAAAGTTGTATTATTTTGGAAAAATCCCGAGAATTTTAAACCCTTTGGTTCCATTACGTGCAACACTGCTTTCATTAGCAACGTTTTCCATCGAGATTAACTTAATCAGGCAGCGTCGAGACTGAAGGTTGGAAATGTATGCAAAAGGAGTTCGGAAATAAGATTAAGCGTCTTCGCGAATAAACCAATAAGCAATTTTAATCACTTAGGCAAACAAGGAATTTTTCCCTTGTTCTTCTTCCTTTAATTTATGCGTGTGTAGGTGTGTTGAGACGGCTAACGAATTTTCCTCGACGACCGTTTCTCTGAAACAAAATGGATTAAAGCGCGTGGAATCGCTCGTGGCTGAGAAGAGCGCAATTTTTTTTTCCTCGCTTCGGTTATAGCTTAATGTATTCTTCATTTCAGGATGATTAACATGAACGTAGACTATGTCGACTCTGTCATTTTTACAAAAACGTTTTCTACAAGTGAACATTCTACACATTATTATGAACTACCTAATTCCCTGAAGAGATCGGTGCCATTGACGGAACCCATAGATTCCTGGGATGTGCGCAGGTTGCGAAGTTGGTCCTTTAGGAACTGGAAAGCGTTATCGAAGCCGTTCATCACGACAATTGTCCTGTTCTACAGATAGAAATGAAATTATCTTAGATTTTCAAAGTTGTATAATTTATATCTAAAACAAAGTTAAATAATTTATTTAGAGAGCGTTTTATTTTTAGCGCACTGTTACCTGGCCTTCTGCTCGGAATCCTATTGCCGGTGGAGTTACGCGCTCTTCCATGACCCCGATGAGCTTGAGTGCTCCTGGAGAAACCTTTTCACTAAGAACATTGAGAATTGCATTAGTCACGATTCATGCAGAAAAAATGGGTTTCTTATGCTAAATTTGTGTATTTGCATTGTTTATGTACAGTCGGGTGCGAAAAGGTTTTTACCTGCTCCGTAGGGGCTGAGCTTTCTGGATGTTGATCGGTTGCAAAATCAGGTACTTGTACTGAGAGTCAAGGGAGATTAGAATGGACCTGTCCCTTCTGAATGAAAATAGGGTAGCAGGTATATGCTTGGGATGTGTTCGTCGCCTGCTCCCTCCTGACAATAATAAGCGATAGCGACTAACAGTAATATCGTTAAAGTCTCTTGCCTACTGCCTCGAATGGCAGAGTTCGAATCCGATATGGATAGACATTTTTTTTTTTTGTTCATTATCGCGTTTGTGATTTCGTTTAAGTTTTAAACAGTGTATGTAAAGAACACCATGAACAGATTAAAGTTTTTTCATCCAAATGTGCAGCTTGATCTGTTTATTTGAGGGTTTAAAAAACTTTTCATGTTAATTGTCATGTCATGCTTTATTCAATATTTTAGTTTTTACTACAATATACACTAATTCATATCACCGTTACTTTTACAAAAATCCTCTTTTATTCAAATCATTTAATATTCTCTACTATTAAAATATATAATCCTATATATTAAAACGCAAAGCATTTTTTTGTAAGAGCAAAATTGGCATCTAAAGCCAACAATTAAAGATAGACTCCGAATCCTATTGTTAACAGCGGCAAAAAGTGAAGCAAATTGAGCCATGACAGTTCTGGGCAGGAGTGAGCAGTGGAGTAATTAGCTGTCTGGCTGCTTTGTTTTTGAAGATTTTGAGCCCGAGGAATAATTAATTCAAAACCATTATTCAAAGTTGTTCTGCGTACAACTGTACAAACGGACAAGAAAAAGGATCAGGAATCATTTTCCACAAATATAAATCAAAAATACGTAACTAAAATGAAAATACGTTACTGAAAGACAATCTAAAGGAAATTGAAATTGAAACCATGATCGAAAAATTGTTTATAAAATATAATAAAATACTTCAAATACAAAATAAACGAAAAGATAAACTTATCACTTCGTGATCGGCGTGTAAAAGAATTATTAATCAGCTACTCTCGTGTTTAGCCATGTGTTTTGCATCATCTTCACTCACTTTCAGCCATGACAGTTCTGGGCATGGAGCTTCCCAATTTGCTTCACGTTACAACAATAGGATTCGGAGTCTATCTTTAATGTACGTCATTGGTTAAGACAATCCATCAGAAGCCAGGGAACAAAGATTGTAATGAGACAATATTCAATCATTGTTTTGAATTAAATAAACTGAAGATTTGCAGAAAGAAAATCCTGCCTTGATCATTTTATGACGTTTCCTTGTGACTATTGAAAAACTCTGAAAATGTTATGTTAAATGTTATATCGTTAGAAAGAGCTTTAAAAACTGATCATTTTATCCGCTGACACTTTGTCTCAGTTTAATACTTTCAGAGAAATTTAGTTTAAAGATATTTTGATTTTATATATTAACTAATTTCTTATTCTTTGAGCATAATGAGATATTTAAGCTCTGATTATTCTATTTTTTGTGCATAATGATTATTCTATTTCTTGCTCTGACAATTTCTTATTTTATTATTTTTTAATTAAAGAGATGGGGATTAATAATAAGATGGGTTGTTCTCCGTCAAATTTTGACGGGATCCATCTAGTTAAATAATAAATTTTAAAAATTTTCGGATGGTTTTGGCATAATTGTCGTTGATTATTTTATATACACACAAAAAATGAGACTTGTAACCTTTCGAGCTTCCACTTACACCCAGGGAATAGGGAGAACGGCAATCCCTATTCCCTGCTTACTGCTACTGATAAGGAGCGCTGCATCAGCTTATCTCTTGATCACGCATATAATTATATCGATACTGTGCACCATTTATGTTACATTATTAACCAAATAGATTAGTTTATTATTAATAAAAGAAAGATTCTCATCAGAAGAGCCAAAATAATTTTTTTGTCAACATAGTTGAGAATCGTTTCATAGTGAGCGTGCTCGACTAGATACATAGAAAAAGTAATCTCATGGGATTGAAATATTGTAAGGAAGCCGAACAATTTTGACTTAGGTAAAAACCTTTATGCACCCGACAGTACTGGAGTTCGTAAAAATGATAGAAATCTTTATTTCCTCATAAAGTAAGGAAAACCTTTAGTAAAATTGTGTAAAACCACAGAATATATGAAATAAATCCCATATTCTTCTGGGAATAGAAGCAGCATGCAATTCTTTATTGTGGTTAATCGAATTTGCCACATTTCTCAGGTAAAAGCTGTTCAGGTTCCTTGAAAGTTGTATGAGATGATGAAGATTCCTAACTTACAGGGTGATTCAATCAATTTCTGACCATTTCACTCGAATGACGTGCATTAGGGATAAACAATTGAAAGAATATGAGAGCCATATCGAATTTCTAAATAGTCGGAGTTTGTATTGTTGCGACAGCGCTGTATGAAAATCGTATTGTTGAAAAATGGCGCCCGCTTTATCAACAGAGCAGAAATGCAAGGTTGTCGAATGGTATTTCGAGACAAAATCACCTCTAACCGTGCAAAGAAAGTTCCGGAAGGAGTATAAGTGTCGAGACACACCAGGCAGGCAAGCGATCATGGATTTTGTCAAGCAATTTCGTGCCACTGGATGTGTTAAAGGCAAGAAAAAAGGCGGGAGCGAAGCTCGTGTTCGAACGGCCGAAGTTGTCGAAAATGTTCGCACAAGGTTGGTCGATTCCTCTACCAAAAAATCTGTTCGCCGCCTATCCATTGAAGAAGGGCTGTCGTATACCACGACGTGGCGAATTTTGAGAAAGGATTTACACCTGTTCCCGTATAAGATCCATGTTTATCAGGAGTTAACAGACACTGGAAGACAGAAGCGACAACAATTTGCGATGGAGTTTAGAGCAGAAATGGAAGCCAATCAGGACATTGTGGACAACCTGTGGGATGAGGCCTTCTTCCATCTGTCAGGTGACGTTAATAAACACAACGTTCGTTTTTGGGGTTCCTAGCACCCTCATGAGATCCATAAGTCACCTCTTCATCCACGAAAGGTTATGGCTTGGTGCGCGATTTCCAAAAGAGGCATCATTGGTCCGTTCTTTTTTGAGGGCACCATAACGTCACAGGCTTACCTTAACATGTTGGAAACCTTCTTCATCCCCGAGCTGCAAAGAAGGCGTATACCGCTTCGACATCAATGGTTTCAACAGGATGGGGCTAGGCCTCACACCACTAATGAAGTGCTAGACATTCTCAATCAGAAATTCGGAAATCGTGTCATTTCAAACAGGTTTTCAGATCAATTCGGGGGTGGCTTTCTTTGGCCCCCTACGAGTCCTGACCTAATCCCACGTGATTTTTATCTCTGGGGGTTCCTTAAAGACAGTGTGTTCACTACAGCTCCAAGAACCCTAGACCAGCTGCGTCAAAGCATCGTCGACTGCTGCAGCCTTGTGGATGCAGAAATCCTGGATAGAGTTATGAACAACTTCACCATTCGGCTGCGAGCAGTTCAAAACGTTCGTGGTGGCCACATTGAGCATATCATCAAGACTTTTCCACGGGAATAAAAACTCCGAACTGCCTAAAATATCATACTGAAATGCTAAGTTTGTAAACATTAATGGGTCAATAAATCATAGTACTGAAATGGTCAGAAATTGACTGAATCACCCTGTAGTTTGTTCGTTTTTTTGACAAAATAGACAAGATTAGGTCTTAAACAAGATGATTAAACTCGTCATTCCCAGGCATGAATGGAGACTGCCATTCTGGAAAATGGTATCTCCTGCAGGAAACACTGTCTGCGGTTTTGGTGACTCTGGTTGCCAGTCATTTTGCTTTTCCAATTGTGCCTGCAGATATTTAGGGTAGTCAAAGTCTTTATCTTTAGCCTTCTTTATGTCCATACATATACCAATCTGTAGTAGGGAATGGTGTGAACAGTAAGTCGTCGGACCACATGACATGTTTCTTCTTGTCAGCAGTCCATTATGTTATCGGTTGTTTTTGTGATTGTTTTTTTGAAATTACCCCCATTGCTGTGGATTCAAAACACGGGATTACGGAGAATGAAGATTCAGCTCAGCAGTCACTTTCTTTTAATGCCCGTTCACTATCACGTTTAGCAGATGTTAAACCGTAGCTCTTGATACATCTAATCAACTGGAGGTTTCTGTAACGCATGTGCATGGCATGTCTACAGATGTATCGATACATGCTAACAAGTAAGCACAGTATAAACTGTAGACCGATTGAATACATTTCGATGGAACAACATTATTAACAACATACTCAATTAATATGGTGTATTTTTATTACTTTGTCCAACCACTAGATATATGTATAACAATATATATCAACTTTTTGGTGATTATAAAATAATAAAATTTAAAAAAACATATCTTTTTTTGTAACTGTCAAATATAAAGATTCAAACACAAAATAACTTTTTATATCAAGGAATTCTTTTTCACATTTCCGTTTCTTGATCCACAGAAATTTGAATTTCTGTTCGCGTCTGTGAAATCTTAATTTCATAATAGGCATGATATAGTTTTTAATAGTGTCATCTTTCTGTCTGTCAGAATCATCGACAGAAAATAGCTGGTATATACGAGGGGTGTTCAAATTTTTATTTATTTTTATTTATTTATTTATTTATTTATTTATTTATTTTATTTATTTATTTATTTATTTATTTAAAAGGTTAGACAAAGCAAAATATCGGGTTTTGCAAAAGTTCTGTTACACTTGTGAGGATCCCCGCAAAAAATGACATAACTAGGTGTGTGTTGCAGTTAGACACGGTTTTTATTGTCAGAATTGATATTGGTGTCTACACAATGCATATTGATCGATGAAAACGCCATCGGCGGCAAGCACACGCTCTAGGCGCGGTCTAAAGGTCCACCAAACGTTACGGATATTCTCTTTCTTCGTGGCGGTCCACACACTGTTCACAGATGCCTTCAGCTGGTCAACGTTACTGTGACGGGTCTTGCAGGTCTTGCTCTCGATATGCGCCCACACGCTGTAGTCAAGAGGGTTGAGCTCGGGCGACTGAAGTCCTTTGACCAGAAGTTCATATTCGACCCCAACCACTCTTGAACGGTTTTGGCACTGTGGGTCGGGGCACCATCCTGTTGAAAGACGTAGTCCGCATTCCTCGTCACCTTTTTCACCCAGGGCACCAACGTTCTTGGTCAAGATGTCCTTGTAGTCGGCTGCGGTAAACCTGTAAGCGGTAGGGAACCACATTGGCGGCATTTCGTGCCATTCGACGCCACGACGCCGAGCATCATCACTGAGGCCGGGTGCTGGTTGTAGTCATGTAGCGGATCTCAGAGATATCCTGGCCGAAGCTGACCATGCAAGAAGGCGACGACAGCGCTCACGACGTTTTTCTCGCATGCCATCCGTCAGCAAAGGTCTTGCCACGCGCCTCAAACTCTTTCCACCCTCTTCCATGGCCACAGATATCTTCTTTTTCTTCGGGTCACTTCGAAGGTTTTTCTGACACCCACACGATTGATTACGCGAGGTCTGGCTGCACGTGGGCAATCTTTGAGGTCTTCCCCTTTCTTCAGCCTCTCTGCGACTCCGTGGACAGTCATCCGGCTGACGATGAGCTGGTTAGCGATGTCAGACTTGTTGTGGCCCGCGTGAAGGAGCGCAAAGATCTCGATTCTGTTACGTTCCATCGCAATATTGCAAAATCGCATTCATTCCACCTATATATGTTTATATTTATATTATATTATACCCCACGTCTTCAACAGCACCTGCTCCGTGGATGCTTCCATCCCCCTATATCGACGCATCCGCAGGTGTAACAGAACTTTTGCAAAACCCGGTAACAGTGCCCAATGAGGCCAGTATGGTTAAAAACCGACAAGTTAGGCCTCAAGGGCACCCATACAAAACATCAAAACAAACAAATGGGTTAGGAAATGAAAAAACAAAAATATAATAATGTTAAAGATGGGACGACAAAATATCTTAGAATATAAGCCAACACAAAAATTATAGATTGCACAGGATTAAGAAAAAAATTACAACTACTATGTAATACATTGTAAGGTAAACTACGACCATTGTGTGTCATATACATAGTAAACTAAAATTGTATTATAAAATGAAAATTACATAAGATTTCAAATAACAATCAGATAAAACCTGATTATAACAAAATATATAAAGATAACAGAAAAAATTAGAAAAATTAACGGGGAAAAGTTCTGCCCGAGGGAATGTGAGACAAACAGTAATCCCTTAAAGAATTACGAAAGGACGAATGGGGAAATAAAGAACGAATTTCAGATGGTAGGGAAGCCCAGCATCTACGGGGGAGATCAAAAAGTAAGTTGCACTACCACGGTATGGCCATTTATTACACCACCTATACAAAAGCAACACGGCTATAGCAACATACAATGTAGGTTCACTTTTCCACATAGTCCCCAAGAGGCCCTAAACATTTATCCGAACGATCAACCAACTTTTCGATTCCGGATGCACAGAAATCTCCTCCAGCGTTTTGTAACCACACGGTGACAGCCGCTTTCACCTCCTCATCGTTTCGAAATCGTTGTCCACCGAGTTCCGTTTTGAGCTTACCGAAAAGATGAAAGTCGCATGGCGCTAAGTCGGGACTGTATGGAGGATGTTGCCAAACTTTCCACTTGAATCGCTGCAGCAGTTCGTACGTTTGGCGGGCCTTGTTAGGTGTTGCGTTATCGTGCAACAAAATCACACCGGCGCTCAATTTCCATATACAGCAGTGATTTCACGATGAATGTCCGTGCAATTCACCTGTTTGGCCCATAGAAATCGGATTGCTGCTCGCACCTCAAGTTTGGAGTGGACATCCAGTTGACGCGCCATTGCTTTTAGCCCGCTAGTCACACAAAACACGACGGGAAACCACAGCAACCGTCCTATCCGACGTCTGCGCAGTTAATGTCCCTTTCTCCGCTTTGCCCAAGATTGCGACACACAGCGCGCTCCTGCGGCGAGTTAGTGCAACTTACTTTTTGACCTCCCCTCGTAATACCGAAAAACGAAACTCAACTGTTCCTATAGTTGAGAATGGAAGACGGCGGGCGAATCTCATTAGTAATACGGGTATGGTAGTTATGGGTGTTTCGATTACAGCATATCGGTAAGGGAGAAGAATTAGAGGTTTTATAAATAAACGAGGACAAGGACAGAAATATATTTGGTATATGGTAAGTATGCGTAGCGAAGGAAAATAATGAGAAACAGAAGAGAATTTCGAAAGACTGAGGAGAGTACGAAGGAACCACTTATGTAATTTGAATAGTCGAGAAAGATTAATAGTAGTGGTAGACCCCCAGAATATCACATCGTAACATAATGACGAGTGGATCCAGGAATAATATAACAACAGCAGAATGTTGGAAGTAAGATAGTAGAGTCTGGAGATGATACCTTGTTTTTAAGCTTGACTCCCAGTGTATCGACATGAGAATCCCATGATAGGTCAGGGGATAAGGTAAGCCCAAGTAGGTGAAGGTTGTGGTAGTAGCAATAATACAATTGTCATAGTAGACCAAGGGAGATACAGGTATATTTCGTTTGTTACGCTGATGAAAAAACATCAACTTGGTCTTAACAATGTTAACAGTGAGGGAATTCACAGAGCTCCAATGGCTAAGATTGCCGAGTGATTCGTTGATGGAAATTAATAAATGTGAAATATCAGAATTGGATAAAGCTAAAGAAACATCATCGGCATATAAAATTTGACCTGGACTTTATTTTCGGTAAATAACATTGTTGTAAAAATCTAAACTTTCATTGTTGGGATGGCAACTACCGCCATAGCATGGCCTTCTAGAAACTACCAGGCCTGAACATGGAAAAGATAAAACATTGTTACGTCAAAACTGGTGGTGCTATTACAGAAGTTAGTTCAACGTCACAATCTTAGTGCTTCAACAATGCATTATTGACGTCATGTTCAGGCCTGGTAGTTTCTAGGAGGCCGTGGCCATAGTCGATTATTTCTTTAAACAAAATGGAAAACTAATAATCATCAAGTTTTTCCACAACGATGGTGTGAAAGCATCTGAAATTCATCAGAGACTTCAAAGACAGTTCACCAAGTCATGTTTGTCTCGATCATCCGTCTTTGCTTTGTGCCAAAAGTTTGAAGGAGGGCAACAATCCACCGGCAACGAACCTTATACCGGCTGTCAATGATAGCATCATCGCACAAACAAATGAGCTGATAAGAGACAACAGGCGAATTCATGTACGAGAATTGGCTTCAATACTGAACATCAGCACCGGCAGTGTGGAGACCTTCATCCACGATTAGCTGAAATTCAACATCCGTGCCAGATGGGTCCATGCTGCTGCAGTGATATGACAGGGAAGGTGACAGCTTCCTAAGGCGCCTTATGACCACCGATGAGAC
The DNA here is from genome assembly GCA_023313115.1 of Rhysida immarginata. Classification (NCBI taxonomy): domain Eukaryota; kingdom Metazoa; phylum Arthropoda; class Chilopoda; order Scolopendromorpha; family Scolopendridae; genus Rhysida; species Rhysida immarginata. The sequence goes on along the minus strand of JAHWFO010004499.1, from coordinate 4,812,782 downwards.
ATGGATTCATCACCATAGTCCTGAAAGCAAGTGTGAGAGCATGGAGCGGTGACACTCTGACTCACCACGACCCAAGAAATTCTTCAAGATGACACGTCGGCAACGAAAGTGATGGCGACTCTATTCTGGGACATTAAGAGTATTTCATGTTGATTTTCTGGATGAATGTCGAACCATAAATGCACTCTACTACAGTGACATTTTGAGGACGTCCCTGAAGCCGGCACTAAGGAAAAGGCGACTAGGATCCCTTACCTGTGGCGTTTGTTTTCTGCAAGAAAAAGCCCGAGAACACACAGCCAAACACATTATACATTGACGGAACTCAAATGGGACATCTTACCACATCTTCCATACAGTCCGGATCTCTCTCAATGCGACTATCACATTTCTGGGCCATTGAAAGAGTTCTTGGGAGGGCAGAAGTTCAGCTCCATTGAGGGACTAAAAAAGGCTGTCCTGACGTGGTTTATCAGCCTGAACCGGTATCCAGATGTCCCAGAATGCTGGAAAAAATGTATAGAGAAACCAGGATAGTTTTTTGAGAAATAACTAGTATGTGTGTTTTTTGTAAGTTCCTGATTTTATAAAAAATACAGTTCAGGTCAAATTTTAACGTCCCTCGTACAAGGTGACAAGACAACGGAGACAACTTTCAATATGCTCTGTAAAAAATTTGAATACACAAATAAAATTTATTTGCATTTGGTAATATTGTCCATGGTTTAGTCCATTTTCTTTTAAATTCCACGTTGTTATCCACACTGTCTTCTCATAAAAATGCATAACAAACGACCTGAAATTTTTGGCTTTGTATGAGGCTAGAAAAGAATTTTATGGGGGCTTGTGAAACGATGGGACAAGTGCCTCATTGTACAGGGAGATGTGGAGAAATAAAAGTAATTTTCAAGTCAGTACACTTTATTTGTTTCATTTCTATATCCATTTATAACTTATTTTCTGACTTCCCCTCGTATATCAAGAATGGCCATTCTAATGATTCATTTGTGGATGAATTCTAGATCTCAAATCCGATGAACGGGTATATGGTCAATTCTGGAGGTCAGGATCTATGCTAAGCGCCACCAAAGTGCAAACCGGTTTCTTTTCCACCATTACAAACACGCTCGTATTATAAGTGAGAGCTGAGTTGCAACAAGAGGTAGTAGAGGAATAAACACACAAGTTCAATATAAAATGATATTTATTACTAATTAAATGGAAAAGTGATGGGAGTTCTCAATTAAAGCTAATGAGTGAATAACGATTTTAGTTAAATACTCAGGGATATATTTCTTAATCAAATACAGGATGAAAATTAAAAAAAAGAAAAAAAAAAGATGAATATTATGAAGAAAGAAAATTATGGCAAAAAAACAATTTCAAGGCGTCAAAAAAGTTCAAAATCTCTAAGAGTATTTTACTTTAAATAGGGATTGTTAATAATGATAATCTTAGCGAGTCTTTTCCCTCATGGAAATTGTTCCAGCACGGAAAATATCTTTTCATTACTTACAGTTTGTGCAACCGTCTCTGCCCATTGGAGTCTCAGATGTCTCCCACGCACTGATGCACACTTTGACGAAGCTGCGACAGGTCTCCAAATAGCTTGTCAGCCGTCTCCATTGTTTATTACCGGTGGGATAGCTCCAACTACCCGCTGGTCGTGGCTTTGCTTTGCCGTGTCGCTTGAAGCTCGTCTGTGTCGCACTGCTTGATTCCTCTCGGTCGTAGTTGTGGCTGGCTCCTACCTTTTCGCCAATCTGTTGAGAGTGGTACCTTGCGCTGATTTTGCTTCCAACGTCAGTTTCTGAATATCACGGTGGCTTAGATTCCTGCCTTGCACTGCCCTATGAGTGATGGAATTCGTTCAGTCTCTTTTGGGCTTTTTATTCTCGTGCATCGCGTTGTGTGAATTTTGTTTCACTTTTCCATTTCTCCGAACCAAGAGCAACGACTCTTGCGTTCGCTTACTTCTTGATCCAAATTACTTCTGTCCTTTTCTCGTGCACTACATATGAGATTGGAGGTCAAACCACGTGACTGAGAGCTCACCCGAATAAACAAAATAAATTAACTCATTAAGAATTGTTTATTGCCGATCGCCTTCGAAACGTAAACTTTCAATTTTCCCACCAACGGCTTCTTCTACCGCGCTTCGTTACCCCATCACGTGATTCTCCTCGTTAGCGGTGCCAGGGTCCGATGTTCGGTTAGCCTAAACATAGACGGCTTTTGGTAATTAAGCGAGTCTGAAATGTAAACAATCTTCGAAGTGTTGCTTTTTGGAGGGGGGATTCGCATGGGAAACGGTCGTCAATTATGATAAATTTCATTATCAAAAGAAATCCAAGTTCATAAAATAAAACAAAACAAATGCAAATTTATCGTGACATGACGTCACAAAATAATGAGAAATAATTAGTGATACTGCTGGATTAGTCATTGCTAAAGTACGTAGAGTTCCATTGATTAGTCTAGAAGAGAGAAGGGAACACACGGTTGGTCGTGACAAGTTGGGTGCTTTCCTTTTTGGCTGGGAGCCAAGAAAAAATAAGAGGTTAATAATTTTCATTGTCTAAAAGAATTACTGAACATTTGACAATGGTACTTGTTAGTAACAATGTGAATGGTAGAATAATGTTATGACGTCGCTTTGATTAAATATTGCCTAATATATCACAGTACCACAGTAATGATCATTTCAGAATGATAATACACAGTTTATTGTTTTGCATTTTCGTTGGTGAAGCTTTTAGAGTCCTTAAGATGCTTTATTTTCATGCAACCCACTCAAATGTTTTAACGTTATTATTTATATATGGAAGGGTGATATGCGAAGGAAGGGGCTGCTTATTGAATTTTCATAGATATGATTTTAATACATTTTTTAAAAAAACACAAACAATATTTCGTTTAAAGTATGTTTATAAGCAGATAATTCTTGGACAACAACTTACAGGTCAATGACAACCACTCCCACGCTTCCTTTGAACCAGAGTCCGAGTTGAGGCGCTAATTGGCGAACTTCTTTTGCGCACGTGCTGTCCAAGAACAGGAAGACCATGTGAAGGTGATGCTGGAAATAGATCACGGATTCGATTCCTTCTTCGAGCGACGATTCTACCTGGAAGAGCAAATTATACCAGGAGAGCCAAGCAAATTATTAAAGAAGATGCTAGAAAAGTTTTCGTGTTCAGTTTATTATTATCGCTTTATAATAGTATTTCGAAATTGTTTTTTTCTCTATGAGAGTCTTAATATTCAGAAGGAGGGCTTCTGCAGGTGTAATTTTAAAGAATTTGAAAAGAGTATTTAAATGAGTTTATTTCGGAATTTTTCGGGCTTTTCAGCTCAAGTCGCCCAAGGGAATGATTACTAACAAATCCAGCGTGGGTGTTCTAAATTAAATTCGACCTTCTCGTCAAATGAAAAGACAAATGGTTATTGGCAAGTTCCTAAACCTGTGGGAAGATGGTCTTTGAATTTTAATAGGAGGAAATTGGCGTGGGTTTCCACGCAGGCGTATCGGAAACGGTTCACTAAACTTCTATGAACAACCTACGTAACGCCCTCCAAATGACTTTCTCGTTCTGTGGTGTTTGTAAGCGTTTACAGTAATGCCTACATTGGAAAAATATCCGCATCCAAGGTTTAAAGCAGCCTTGTTTGTCTTCCAGAGAATGTGGGCGAAGCTTAAATTTATTAATAGAGTAGTTTTTTTTTTCGCCGGTTTAGAATTACATAAAATTAAAGATGTGTTCTATTTCCAAATTTCTTGTTAAGTATCTTTCCCTTTTAAAAATAAAGGAAGGAATTTGTCTTCAGAATTAAGGTGGTTTATTCAGGATTTTACTCAAGTTTTTATTTGGTTTTTTATCGCTTCTCTTTTCCTTGATAATTGGAATTGTCGACATTTCGCTGTTTTTATATTTCTTATTCTATGCACGCTTTCTTCTCCGAAAAAACGAAATGTTTACTGTAAAGACGGGGAATTCTTCTTCTTTTCTTTTCAGAAAAGTGATCTGTGTCTCATTAATCTAAACGGGCAAGATTTTGATTTTTTGTTGAATTTCTGTTTATTAAAGAGATTTTTTTATTTTATTTTTTTTCATCCTTAATTCGTCACCTAAGACGAAGAAATAGAAGAAATAGTTTGATATACGAGGGATATCTTTTTTAATTTATAGAATATAAGAAGGGGTGGCCTTGTAAAATGTTTTACCCAGTTGGGAAGGTGAAGAGCCCTTAGAAATAGAAGCATGGCTTTCTTCTCGACTGGTCCCCTGTAATTCGAATGTGGACATTCGCGGACATCGTCTTCATTCAAATGCCGACAGTGAAGTACCCAGGTGGCTGGCTCTTCGATCTCGTTACTAGAATCGCCGTCCGATTCTACGGTTCTGTTATCAAAAAGAGGAAAACAAGGCGATTTACTCGTTAATTTTTAAACAAAACATTTACATTGTGAACAATCCAAGAGTGAGCCAGAAGTAATTTTAAATTTGAGAATTTTAGCGAAAGCTACAAATAAACAATGGAATTCATTTATTTCCTTCCACTTCACGTACATATTATTGCTCACCATTCACGTTAGAACACATAGCAATTTCAATTTAAGGTAACCATGAATGAATAATCGTTTGAATGAAAATATCTGCACTGTACACAGGACAATACCTAAAAAATTGCAAATTCAAAATCACATTTCATGTAGTTCTTTATTATAAATTTATTGAACGGATTTCCTAGCTCTGTACTTTTCATGTTCTCAGCATGAGAGCCTGGTTCTCAGTGGTCATGTATACAAGATGCATAAATACTACAGCAGTCATTTTATTAATAGATACGGACAGCAGTACTTGTATGTGAATGCATAGATCCAGTTACGCATCAGTGCTTAATAAAGGGTGTCTCCATTAATGAGGTCAAAATTTTACAGATGGTTGAATACTGTAAATTGAATATTTTGAGATAGGGAACCAATGGTCGAAAATGCATATGGAAAAGTTCACAGGTGCTTATTGATGGTGCTTGTGTCACAACATCCAACGTCATCTCCTCATTCTTGTGTGCGAACAGTTCTTTGTTTAGCGCCCTAACTATCTCTTTGACTAGAACGACCTACGGTGAGAAATACCTTTCATTTCGGATGACGCCTATTGGAAAAATTTCTCTGTACATTCGTTCGGCTTTCATATTCTGCTGCATCATACATATTAAATGCATGTCTGCAAGTTGCTGTGAAGAGCATCTTCGATGATAAGGTTTAAACTGGAAACACAACAGGCGATTGTCTTGCAAGCTGGTTTCATCAAACGTCGACGCAGTAGACATTAGAGAGGTTCAGCACCACGTAAACGCGAACGTGATGCTGAACCTCTCTACTGTTTGCTCTGAAAACGAAAACAGCTTACAAACAGTTTCTCATACGTATAAGTCGTTCACGATCTCGTGGTGCCTGAAATGTGCATTTCCGACTATTGGTTCCTTATCTCAAAATATTCAATTTTCAGTTCTCTACCATCTGTACAATTTTGGCCCTAAAGGTTTATAACATTTATACATGTCAATCAACGTACATTGTAGATCTTTTTGTTAAGTCGATCAAAATGGTTACAAAATTTTAAATTCATTTTCAGTTTCATTTCATTTTCAAGACGCATTATAGCAGCCGCCACATAAGTAGACCGATCTTTTTTGACATGCGCAGTAAGTCATCTCATGAATATGCTTTGTCTGGATTTTGCTCATGATGCATTTGTTCTACTGTAGTAATGATGGAGATATCCTTGAAGCGTGGAAAGCCTATTAAAAGTCATAATATAATACATTCGAGTCGACTATTCTGCGTCATTTTTTATTTTAATAATTTCATTTATTAATTTCATTTATCTATTTAAAAGAAAAAACGAAAATAGAACCTAAATATAAATACGAAAACAATGTTTCGAAAACGAAAGCGGATGTTTCATGGAATAGCTAAGCGATTTACTTCCCGTTAACGTCTATTGGCTGGCGTTAGAAATGACGTCATCCTGTCGTTCAACTTATGTGGCGGCAACTATAGAATGATTAAATGATAAATAAAAACTATATCGTATTCATTCACGACTCGTCAATACCATTCGATTGATGTTTCACATGCCATATTTTGTCATTCTTAACTGTGACTATTAAAACACGGCAACTGATTCGAAGGAGTCCACGAAAAAGCCTGAAAAATTAATACTGTTCAGCTAAGACTTGGATGTTCTTATTATTGGTAACAGCATTTAATAAAGTTAATTCGTTTTAAAGTTATCGTGCAGATAAACGTACAGATCAAAAAAATTTTTGTAAGTGATTTCGGCTAAAGCTAAGCGAAAAAATGAAATTGGGTTCTTTAGATTTTGTGATTAAGTATAATATTGAAGTTTATTTTGTCGAAACAAAAATTGTAGACGTCGAGCTTTAAATCGAACTTTAAATATTCCTTAAATTTGCAGAAAGGCCTTTAATTAATTAGAAACGTTTTCTTAGTTTTTTCCTTCTACTGCAATACCTATTTCTAAATTAATTTACGCACCAGCGGCAGAAGAGGGTTTTAAAGAATAAACTCGTCTCTCGTGGTTGGAACATTTCTATTAAAAAAAAAAAAAAAAACTTAAAAAAAATGAAAACTAAAAGATGGCTAATAAATTGAAACAAGGGCTAAAATAAAAAAAACAAGACTGCTTAAAGGAGCCGTTTTCATTTTTTCTTTATCATATCCTTTCCTCTGGGGATGAAGAGTTTTCATCGACGAATTTTAAACGATGTACGTCAAACCCCCTCCCAATTTCGATCCGCGGTTTTTCTTTATAGAGGCCGGGAAGGGGGCTTTAAAATGACGTCATTGCCGCGAAAGCATGATCGATTGGTGATGAGAAAATGTTTCGGTAAACCCATCGCTTTATTTGTCTAGTCGCTTGGCCCACAAAAAAATTAAGGCTGGGAAAGGGAAGCAAAAGGGAAGCTTGTTATTCAAGTTTTTGTAAATTTTTTTTCTAAAAAAAAAGGTTTAATCCACTTGGTTTTAAAATCCATGAATTTTTAATGGTTAAAAATTTCTTTTTCGCTCTCTCTTCGAGAAAGGGCTCACCTGAGACCAAAGACTGCCGCCTCGCTTGTTGTCATGACGAATGCAAATTTGTGGAGACGCAGAAAGGCCACTTCGAGAAACACCCGGTGCTCTACAACGAAAGAGAAACGCCTACATAAACAAAAGTAGCAGAGAATAAGACAATGTTGTGTTTACTGCAGTGCCTTTTTTGGAATTTATAAATATGAATTATTCCCTTTTGTTGGGAACGGAAGGAAAGAAAACAACATCTCGATCAACTGCGTCAAAACTGGTGTTGCTCTCTTGAAAGCGGTTTGGGTGTGTGCTTTGAAGGCATTTTTGTCTGTGGCGTTGAATAAGAAAGAGAGTTTCTTTTCCCTTTGGAAAGATTCGGATGCAAGGAGAACTGCTACGGATTTTCTGTAATGCCCGAGAATGTATTGCCAGTGATTGTCAGTGCGAAAACATACAAGATTTGATTTTCTTATTGGATCTAATCGTAACATTCAGTAACATTTTTTATTGTATCAATAGGGGTATATCTTTGAAAAATTCGAAATAGGTCAATTCTGAATTTGTAATTAATGAATAACAAGTATAGCGTATTCGTATTTCAAGAATAAATTTGTATTCCGTATGGTACAAAAATCTTGGTGTTCATGAACATATATTTGGTATCGACTGATAAATTAACGTGTAACACGGCCTGTTAAAAAATTGGCTTGGCAACAATTGGTAAGTGGCATTAACTCTCGTCTAAGATTACGAATAACAAGTGATGCTTTTTAATGACTGATAGTATATGGTGTTGGAGAGCAAACCAAAATCATAGGCATATCTATGGACACTTTTGCGTTCCTTAGTCTGATTAACTTTTCCGGGAAGTAGTTGGCTCTTCTCAGGTCTACCTGCAGTTCTTTTGTTTTTTATTGAAATTGAATTGATGACGTTAAGTTAACCTGAACTTATAGAGGATTGTTAAGGATCTATGGTAACAAGTTACAGTGGGCCGGGAAAGGTGGAAAACCCCTTTCGCCACAATCGAATGTGTTCAATCCTATAACCATGCATTGCTGCTATTGCCCTGCATCGCAGTTACCATTGCAGACGGCTGGAACGCAGAACACCAAGATAATTCATAATCACTCCTGTAGACACGCTTTACAAAGACCCTCCACTGTTCGCGGTTGTCTCTTTCCGAGGCCCGTTTAAATAGGCCGAAGCCACAAAAATCTATAGGCGATGCGCCCGGCTATTTGACGGGTATGTCGCTGAATCCTAACAATAATAATTACTAATGTCCGTAACCATCTTAAAGGAGAAATAAGAGAGAGAGAGAGCATTCGCTTGCAGTGAGCGATTTCAGATGCCAGCATCGAGGCAAAATAACTAACTGCGATTTGGGACAAATGAGAACAAAACGGCGCTGTTTACAATGTAAAGACGATGTCGTTTAGCATTTTCAGGAATACAGGGTGTTTCATAATTGATGTCCCGTCTTTAGGTCCAAATAACGACTCAAGGGGAACAGATTGGGGGAAAATGAATATTGATTATTTGGTTTTAATGTCCCCTAATTCAGAATAAAAACATTTCGCGTCCCTGGGGGTGAAGGGGTAAATTTTGAAAATTTTAATTTTGTAGGGGTAGGGGTTAGACCCCATGTGTTATTTAGAAAGTTGTAGAGCATCTTGTAAAATGTGGATTTAGCAAAAAACACGGTGAAAAAATCTCATCCCCTGCCCCCTTTTATCGAGTGGGTAAAGTAAAAGGTATGGCTAGCCGATGTGGACAAAAACCATACTTATTAGAAAACAGTAGGGCCTACATTTGGATAATTAATGAGAATGAATGAGTCGTTACTCTGAAAAGCTAATAAACTCGACCGGGCTCATTAATTCTCATTCATTTTCAAATGTAACTGTTTTCTAATAAGTAATAAAGTTCTAATAAAGTTTATAATGAGTTTTTCTGTTTTTTGTCTACATTAGCTAGCCATACCTTTCACTTTACCCACTCGATAAAGGGCAGGGGATGCGATTTTTTCACCGGGTTTTTTGCTAAACCCACATTTAACATGATGCTCTACAACTTTCTAAATAACACATGGGGTCTAACCCCTACCCCTACAAAATTAAAATTTTCAAAATTTACCCCTTCACCCCTAGGGACGCGAAATGTTTTTATTCTGAATTCGGGGACATTAAAACCAAATAATCAATATTCATTTCCCCCCAATCTGTTTCCCTTGAGTCGTTATTTGGACCTAAAGACGGGACAACAATTATGAAACGCCCTGTATAATTCTCCATAAGGGAAACAGTTGTTGCAAACAGTGACAAAAGAGATAGTGAGTGGCTTTGCGCACTCTTATTCCTCCTCTATAATTTAGAGTGAATTTCTTTGATCACCGAGAGATGGCATTAACTTGGTACTTTATGGCATTATTTAGAGTGTACGAGGGGCGTTTAGATTTGACCTGGACTTTATTTTTTGTAAATTTCATTGTTGTAAAAATCTAAACTTTCATCGTTGGGATGGCCGGTCATGCAAATGCAACACATCATCTGGTTGCCAGGACAACCGATTCTTTGTAAGGGAAGAGCTCTTTTAAGTGGAGCGCTCTTATAAGTGGAGTTTACAAAAAACTAAATTTATTACGTAATTTGTTTAGACTTCATTTATTAACCCTTCCACTGCTAATAAATATATGCGGATAGCGATACATCGACCAAAGTGGAACAACGAATAATCATCAAGTTTCTCCACAACAAAAGTGTGAGAACACCTGAAATTCATCAGAGACTTCAAAGACACTTCACCGAGTCATGTTTGTCTCGATCATCCGTCTTTGCTTGGTGCCAAAAGTTTGAAGGAAGGCGAGAATCCACCGGGAATGAAGCTCATAAGGCAAGGCCAGCAACTGCTGTCAATGATGGTATCATCGCACGAATAAATGTGCTGATATGGGACAACAGGCACATTCATGTCCGAGAATTGGCTTTAATACTGAACATCACTGGCAGTTCCATGCCGTTGCAGCGATATGACCGGGAAGATGGCAGTTTCCTAAGGAGTGTTGTGACCACCGACGGGACATGGAATTCATCACCATACTCCTGAAAGGAAGCGTGCGAGCATGGAGTGAAGACATACTGACTCACCACGAGATGAGACTCAAGAAATTCAAGATGACACCATCGGCAACGAAAGTGATGGCGACTGTATTCTGGGACACTAAGGGTATCATTCATATCGAACCATAAATGCACCCTACTACAGTGACAGTTTGAGGACGTCCCTGAAGCTGGCACTAAGGAAAAAGCGACAGGACTCTTTACCAGTAATGTTCGTTTTCTGCAAGACAATGCCAGACCTCATATAGCCAAACTGACTATAGACACACTGATGGAACTCAAATGGGACATCTTACCACAAGCTCCATACATTCCGGTTCTCTCCCCCTTGCGACTATCACCTTTTTGGACCATTGAAAGAGTTCTTGGGAGGGCAGATGTTCGGTTCCAATGAGAAAGGCTGTCCTGACAAGGTTTCGACATCATCCTGAAAATATTTACAGAACCGGTATCCAGATGCTTCCAGAACGCTGGAAAAAATGTGTAGAGAAGCAAGGAGAGTTCTTTGAGAAATAACTGTTGTGTGTGTATATTTTCTGTAGTTTCCTGATTTTATAAATAATAAAGTCCGGGTCAAATTTGAACGCTCCTCGTACATAACCACTGGAAGTGAGTGCCGCTCGAACTAGAGCATCATAATAAATTTTCTTTTGGTCCCGTGAATTTTTCACGGGAGAAATGCTTGTCTTTGTTATAATCGTTGAAACATCGATTGCTTGCCTTCTGTAAACTCTATAAATCGCTGAAAACATTACGTAAACTCTTGAAAATTCATTCGGTTGCATCCATGTACGGTTGCTGCAATATTTTTTTTAGGTTTTTGAAACCGTTTTCTTAAAGCGAAAATCGAAATTTTATGGCAGTATAATGCTGATCATACGTTACATACGTGAAAGCACTTCGCCATCAAGATGGTTATCGACATGCCTTCATTTTTTTGAACACCGTAACTATATGGATGGTGGTCTTATTCAATATCTCTTAAGGCGCTTTAATTTTCATGTCAAAATTGAAAATGTTGAGATACGTTACTGAGCTGATATGTCATTTTTCCTTCATAGTTACCTTCCTTTTCAGCACACACTTCTCTCATCGTTGCACCAGCTTCTAGCAAAGATTATAATGAAGAGGAAGTTTTTTGTTGTCTTCAGCCAGGAATGCGCAGTTTTTTCCTTGACCTCGACATTACCCCGAAATTTTTCTACTCACTCAGACATTATTTTCTCCCCGTTACAGGCATACTCTGTATTGTTTTAATATTTTCCAATAAATTTCAGGAGTTTTCACACACTGAACACAAAAAATTGACGCTGCAAACAATTGAGGTACTGCCATGATCGTGCACAGCGTACAGTCTATCGGATAGTGAATAAAAAATTTTTCTAAGCGATAGTTTCAATGCCTAGATTGCGTCTTTTCTGAACTATTATTAATTTGCTATCATTTTTATAACCCTTAGTTACCATAAAATTAAGACTGTTTCGGAGTTTTGTTGCTTTCGAAACCTACTGATTCTGCATTCTGAGAATGGATGACGGTTAGCTGGTGCGGATATGAAGTCATTTGGATTCTCCAGTCGACCGAATTTTCCCATTTTCGGGACTATGGTATCAGAAACTACTGGTTAAAATGCAAATGGTGTGGTTGTCATGTTTGCAGAAAGCCTTTGTTCAAGCCGTTCTGATTTCTGTTTAATCAATGAATTGAGATGAGCTTACGTTTATTTTAAAATGCTCATATAATTATATGATCATATATTAATTTACTGAATAGTACTAATAAGAGATAAATGTTTAGGAAAATACTAAGCGGTTATCATCTTCAAACACCATGTAAACTGATGGCAGCTTGGAGATGGTTTGAAAAGGATGGAATTTCAAACCCAAAGCGACATCAGAATGCGAATCATATAACATTAATATCTTCTCTGAAACAATTGATGGACATAAATATTAATACAAAAAGCATAAAGTAAACAATGTAAGAAGAAACTAATCCCCCAGGAAAGGTTTAGAAAGTGGCCTTCTAACAGTGAGGTAAAAAAAAAGTGGATTAAATGGATAATAAAGTGGATAAATTAATTGCGGATAAAAATTTATTTAGTTGATTTTATAGAATGTAATACTAGAAAATCGAAATGAATGCTGCTTTATTCTTTCGTTTTTCGTCTCTTCTCATCATATCAGATGCCATATGAAAATTTTAAAGTCACGTTATCGCTAGACCGTATCCCATATATTCAGACCGTTCCTAACTTCATTATAATGCAGGTCTTGCCTACTTGAATCTATGTTCATATCAAATTTCATTCCTTCACTTCTCTTGTATGGGCGTATTGATCCCCATGAACCGGACTGGAGTTGCCCAATCCGAACTGATCTAAATAGTAAAGTAAAATATATCGACTGCATAGAAATTTCAACATGTTAATCAAAGAATATCGAAATTATGAGGCGGGATAGTAAATTCAATAAGGCAGACCCATTCTTCCTTACTTGATTATTAAAGTGAAAGGGGCCAGGTTTAGCAACAAATAATTTTTAAAACTTAATTGGAAAATTAATTTTCATAATTTCCTGGAATATACAGGGTGCATTCACAAAGTTTCAAGACTGATTTTTTCCTGAGTAGGGGAGGGCGCGCAGACCGGTTCCACCGACAGGGTGAAGTAGTGAAGTATGTCAGCTAACCGACAACACCAGCGGCAATTACTTCCGAGACGCTGGAGTCAGCAGATCGCTAGTGGTGTGAGTGCGTGTCAGTCAGGGATCCCCGTTGAAAACTCGGAGAGTGCGTCAAAAATGAAAGTTCTTTTTTTGAGATCCCCGTTTGAAGGATCTAGTCCGCCGCGTCCGCCAGGAGATCAAAGACAATTAGGTTCTTCACCACGACAATGCGCCCTCTCACGCGTTCCTCGCCGCCGGCAAAGTTTTGGCCAAGTTCAATGTGGCAACACTGCCCCAGCCACCCTACAGCCCTGACCTAGCTCCCAACGACTTCTTTCTGTTCCCCTTTAATGGAAGCGATTCGACAGGAGTCCAGCGGTCCAGGCAGTTTCGACGAGATCCCTTGACAGCCTTCCGTGCGAAGAGTTCCAGGGAGCCTATGAACAATGGAAAAACCGCTGGCAGCCTTGTGTTGATGCCCAAGGGTCATATTTCGAAGACTTTTAGTTCGTTGTACAAAAATGTTTAATAAATTTTTTGTTCCGAGAACAGTCTTGAAACTTTGTGAACGCACCCTGTAGAGCAAAGTGATGATGTTTTACATTCTTAATTGCGATTGTCTCACATTTGGGTCATTCCATGAGAAATCGACCGATTTGGAAAAAAATGTTTGCTCGACCATTTCAGATATTTTTTTTATTTTTACACCATGGTTAACGCTATCATTGAGAAGTACAAAATAATTTTTATTTTATTTTTATCTTAATCCGCTTTGGATCTACGCTCAATTTTTCTTCGCTGCAGCGAGATAAAAAGCGGCTTTGCAAGGGTGTGGAAAAATTGGATAGCATTTCACTCCTTTTAAAGAAAGAAACTTCTGATTTTCATTAACATCAAGAGGACATTTCAAGCTTTCAGAAAATATAAGGAATGTTTGAAAATCACTTCCATCATGGAGTTAATCAACCTTGAAATTAGCAGTTCTTGCGAGCAAAATCGTAATTTTTGATGACCTATTAAGGTGACTAGAGGGCGGAAAGACAAGTTGCCAATTTTTTTCTGATAATTAGGATAGGGTAGATTTCGACTGTGGAAAAATAAAATTAGTGTTTTGTACCTTTTCTTCTTAATTAAGGCTTAAAGTTGGGAAATATTTTCACTTTTGCAGATTTCAAGGTCAAATATCTCAAAAGGGGGACCAGATAAAAATTTTATTTTTTTCACCAAGATACCCCTCCTAGTACTCAATAAACCTGTTTATTTTGGGGATCAAAAGGTTTAGGGGTTACAGGCGCTCAAATATGTATATAAAATGGTTACAAGTAAGTGCTCGGAAATACGAAATAAAATTTTAAAAAGGAAAAATCAAGATGTTATTTATGGTTAAAAATAATTTTCATCCCGATATACAAAATATAATCCAATTTATTCTAAATTCAAAAGCCAGATTTAAAATTAAAAAAAAATGAAAAAAAAGAATTTAGAGCTGAAGTTAATGCGTATAATACAGGTTGTCCCACACGATTTCGGCCCCTAATTTTCGCTTAAGATTGGATATTTAATAAATTCTGAAAAGTGTGGTGACTTCACAGCAAGTGTTGGAAGTGTTTGCTATTCTCATGTAGGATCTCAGCACTCGTCTCTCCATATCGAGATCCACATCGTGAGCCACATCGTCAATTTTCCACCGAATCTTGTCTTAAGCAAGCGTCTGTACGATTTTTATAATTTACGAGGGTTGGGGCATAAGTCATGGCAACTATTTTTTTTATGAGAATTCAATCATGGGTGGAAAATGTGAAATATACAGATGAAAGAACAAGGAATGGACGAAATGTACGGACATTTAACAACACGCCAACACTTTGTTTCTCACGTTTATTAAGATAGTTGACAACATTACAGGTTTCATATTCTGGAATCATGAAGCCTGTAATGTTTCATACTTTTGGAAAATTTATTCTGGAACATGATTACAGATTTCATTTTCCAGAATAAGTAACAGAAATCAAAATAGAGAACGGCTGTTTTGATATACGAGCGTTGTTCAGCTCGTGTTACATCCACCTTGCACGGCGGTTGACTGAGAACTGATTTAGCATTGCTCTCTGCGCAACATCAGGAACTCACGGAGCCATCTAATGCTGTGGAAACATACTAGCAGTCACAGCTTCCTTGAGACATATGACGTTTTATGATACCATCCCTTAGCTCTGAGGAAAAAAAAATGGTTCCCATGACTTATGCCCCAACCCTCGTATAAAAACTAACATTTAAAATTTAATAACTTTCAATATTTTCATGACTGTATGTCCCTCCTAATAAAGCTGTTCTTCAGCAGCGGCACGATAGCACATGGCCGTCAATTCCTTAACTGTGTACTCAGCCATCGTACTGCACAAGGAATTGGATGTGTGAATGTTGCTTTTTATGCGAACTGAACGGAAAACCTTCACAAAATCTGCAAAACATGATTTGCATAAAGGTGGGTTTCCCATTTCATTTTTGAATTGGTCATGGAAATTGATCCGATTCTGTAATGATTTACGAGATACGTTTTATATATTTACTAATTTGCGTAATACAGGCCATCAGAAGGTCACGAACAGATTGTCTACCTACGACTTCTTTTTCTTGGCTGCAGCAGTTTTTTTAAATTCTGCAGTAGTTACTAAGTAATTACAGTGTGAAAAAAAGAATGAAAACTTCCGCGACCTGAACTCGAACCAGGTACCACGACTCACGACTTTCGCTGTCGCTGCTCTAACCAATTGAGCTATCACGGAGTGTGAACCGCCAAGATGTTTACACTGTCTGCGTATGGCTTCCATGAAGTCGTGTTTGAGTTCAACTGGCAGGCCACTGACTCGCATATCTGGAATCCTCCTAACCGTCAAAAAATTGAAAAAAGGACATGCTCAAAGAGAAGTGAAGAAAGCTGAGCTGACATGTGATTTCCATACAGGCACATTGTTACTGTTCACAACAGCTCACTGGTTAGAGCAGCGTTTGTACCCTGGTTCGAGTCTAGTTCGCGGAATTGTAGTTCCATTTTATACTCTGTAGTTATGATATATTTGAAGAATTTTCTTCGGTTTTCCTTACTTCTCGTCGAGTTATCAAGTAACTTGAGGGATTTAGATTTTTCGTCATTCCTGTATGCCTAAACACATATTGAAGTTAAGGAGATATCAACATTTCAAGATACACAAAAAAAGACAAGTTCACTACTGATGGATCTCGTAAGGTCTCGTAAGTCAGCTTTAATTAATTGATTTGATATAACGATATTTATGTACGTATTTTGGTTGCCTCCGTCAGCCAACATGTCGAATTATATTTAATGCAACAAGGATGTTGTGCCCGGCGCAACCGAGCAGAGGCAATAAGTAACATCGAATCATTTACTTTTAAAGAATAATCATGAGATGTTCAGTGAGGGTTTTATTATACGCCAACCTCAGCTGTTCAAATTAATGATGAAAAATAGGAAAGAAAATGTTTTTCATTTACTTTTGTTGCGTCACTTGCTTCACTTGCCAAAGAAAAGCCCGGGTTTGCGTGATATGACAGACTGACGAAGCACTTTACATATTAAGATAAGTTCAGCTTTAAATTCTTGTTTTCATTTTTTCATTTTGTATAGCAGGATGAAAATTATTTTTTAACCATATTTAAAATCTCGATTTTTCTTTTTAAAAATTTTATTTCGTATTTCCGAGCACGCACCTGCGACCATTTTTTATACATATTTGAGCGCCTGTAACTCCTAAACGCTTTCGATCTCCAAAATGAAACTTACAGGTTTTGTTGAGTATTAGGAGAGGTAGCTTGGTGAAAAAATAAAATTTTTATCTGGTCCCTCTTTTGAGGTCAAAACCTTAAAATCTGCAAAAATGGAAAATTTCCCAACTTTGAACCTGTATTAAGAAGAAAGGGTACGTAACGCAAATTTTATTTCTCCACAGTCGAAATCTACCCTGTCCATAGTTATCAAAAAAAAAAAATTAACAACTTGTCTTTCCGCCTTCAAGTCACCTTAATAGGTCATCAAAAATGACGATTTTGCTCGTAAGAACTACTAATTTCAAGCTTGATTAACTCCATGATGGAAAAGGATTTTCAGACAATCCTATACATTTTCTGAAAGCCTGGAAATGTCCTCTTGATGATAATGAAAATCGGAAGGTGTATCTTTAAAGGGAGAGAAATAGTAGCCATTTTTCCACACCATTGTAAAGCCGGTTTTTACCTCGCCGCAGCGAAGAAAAATGAGCTTACATCCAAAGCGGATTAAGAGAAAAATAAAATAAAAATTATTTTGTACTTCTTAATGATAGCGTTAACCATGACGTAAAAATAAAAAATATCTGAAATGGTCGAGCAACCTCACCTGGTTGATTTCTCGTGGAATGATCCAGCTAGAACCGTAGCAGTCTCATCGACAATATCTCTTGTGCTTTGTAATAAAAGAACTTAGCAGATGATAAAACTGGAATTGATTCTCGGTTAAATAGAGAGAATTTTAATGTTTTCAATTAAAGTTAACGAGGTATTTTCCCTCTAGACATTGTAATTATCGTTTGTCCACCCACCGTGTGTTCCCAAGACCCTCTGGAAAGCGAACACGATGTCACACCGGTTCCTGCAATGACGTTCCAGTTCCCTTCTTTCGCTGAACTGCTGTATGACAGGGACGTTATCGATCAGGGTCAAGCTGCGAAAGGAAAGGAATATATAAAAAATGAAAATACATGGAATGAAAATCGTTTTATTATGAAAAGTTTAATGAGCACTGTTGTTGCACACAATTGAAGGGCTCATTAAACATTGCGAACTTTGAAGTTTTTGTGTTAAATGAAATAAATGCAAACATTTTATTAAAAGAGACGGTATGATAAATATCTTGATAAAATTCTCTCGGATATCGACAGGGCTTACTGAAGGGCGCTCGACACAATTGCGTCGGCATCGTACAAGGTGTCCAGCGGCAAGGCCATCTTTTCTTCTCCGTTTCTATAGAAGAAAAATGGAAAAATAGAATAGTAACGAAGAAGAGACTTCATTTTTTATTCATTATTCAATGTTGTTTTAATTCATAGGGTCAGCGAAACCGTATATTCCATATTCGATAAACTGGTAACTAAGCGAAAACTCATAAAATAATTTTCCATAGTTTTAATGCGCTATAAATAAGCTAGTTTGCATGTTTATAACAATTAAAGCTCTGACAGCACATGGCTGTATCCAATTTAAGGGAATAAGTAATAATACGGTTGGTGAAAATCGATAAAGATCAATCAATAGGAAAACGCCTTAAAAATCCCTTTTATAAATCAATTATTTTAAAAAATTATTTAATAGAATCAGTTTTAGTTCCTCATTAGCAATATTTAAAAAAAATTTTCAGTTTAAAGGAAATCTTTCTTTTCTTTAGATGCCTTCAAAGTAATTATGTTTAGAAAAGGTTTCAGACATTTCTGCTTTTCCTTTTCTCCTTTTCCCCAAAGGATAAGGATGAAAAAGAGGTTGGGGTGAAAAAATGACTCATTAGGAATCTGGGATTCGCTTCCTCCTTCTGAGTCTTCCTCTCCACCCAACCGCAAGTTGCTATGACAACAGGTGACAGTAAAAGGTGCGTGTCTGAGTGTGCGTTGTGGGTTGGTGCCAACCTACCTGAATCCGTAAGCGTGTCGTTCGTCGTTGTCATCTTCAGGGCAGTATTTGTCGTGGGAAACGGAGGCCGAACAATCCACCTTGGAAAAAAGGAATTTAAATGAGAAAAAAAAAAGTTTTCTCTTTTAAAGATTGTACGAAAAAGAGACGAGTGGTGATATTTTATTTGAAAATAAATATAAAAAAAAGCAAACGAATAATCTAATGTTATGATAGTAATCAATTTCAAAAACTATATTAAATTTGCTGATCATATTATGTTATTTTGTATGTTGCTCAATATTATGGACTCTGACTCCTTTGAATATCTAAAACGCGCTGATTTATCGATTTATTAGGAACATCCTACTCCTTCTGCATTCTTTACAAATAGCTTTGATTCCGCAAGGTATAAGCCGACATTCCACACTAAGAAAGAGCATCATGAATCTTGTCGATTCGGATGAGGTAAAGATACGAGGGAAGTCAGTAAGTATCCACCCAGTGAGTTGCAGTGCCGTACGCAGGGGAAGGGGACCGCAACCAACTAAATCAGTTGCTTGGGGACCCCAGCCCCCCCCCCCCGCAAGCAGAATTGGGTGCACCCCCGAAAAGAAAATCCGGGGTACGGCCTTGCCGTGTTCGAATATTCTTTGAGTTGGTGGTACTGCTTTAAGGCGCACATGCCAGCGCCAGCTCAAAGAAAGGTGGAAAGTTTCAGCATCATCACACAGTTTTGCTCTGTAACACAATGAAATAGCTGCGCCAAGGATGAACAGCGTGCCGTGATCTATTTTTTGTGGTCTGAAGGTGTACCAAGAAGGGAAATCCATCGAAGGCTTTCAGTATATAATTATGAAAAGGCCCCGCACGACGATGTTCACAGCCATAAACGCTGCTAATATGTGGTTTCAAGCACCATGTTTTCCCTGTTCTACACTTTTCTTTGCAAACTCTAAACACTTTTATCGGAATATCGTACAACGAAGGGTATACAACGTAGGATACCGTTTCGAAAATACGTGTACTAAATCCAGCCTTTCGAGGATCCACAATATAAGACCCTCCAGGAGTTCACTTCTTCCGCTGGATACGAGTAAAAATTCTGGACATACATGTCATTTGCTGGACAAGTCATTTAGTTTTCATTTGTGATATTTACATGTTGTGATCTATATAATTCAAGGTCTTTGTATCGCCATCTTTACCCGGCTTTGTCAAGGTGACGGAATGAATAGTTGGCTATAGCCTCTCTTATTGTAACTATGTACTGACATCAACATAAAGCCATACAAGCTCTCTTGGGGATAACGGGGACAAGAGGTTTGTGCCTTCTTCTTTCTTATTTTATATAAGTACAATAAATGTGTTGTTACTCGGCAATAACATAACGACCTGAAAGTTGCAGGCTGAAAGCGTGACTTTAGGTATCGCTTGCGGGATGGCGGGATTACTGTAAGAATTGCGGGGCTGTCCCGTTAATCGCGTGACACTTGGAGGGTCTACATTACTGATCAACCCATGATGTAAGAGGTACGTCCAGAAAATAAGTTCCCTATGGTAGTGAAAAAAAAGCAATTACTCTTAAGCTTAAGATGCTAAGCAAAAACTTAATGGAATCGTTCCATAGTAAGCGTGCTCGACTTGATACCTGGAAAAAGTAATCTCATGGGATTGAATATTGTAAGGAAGCCGAACAATTTTGACTTAGGTAAAAACCTTTATGCACCCGACAGTACAAGAGTGCAAAATTATAGAAATCTTTATTTCCTCATAAAGTAAGGAAAACCTTTAGTAAAATTGTGTAAGACCACTGAAGATATGAAATAAATCCTATATTCTTCTGTGAATAGAAGCAGCATGCAATTCTTTATTGTGGTTAATCGAATTTGCCACATTTCTCATGTAAAAGCTATTCAGGTTCCTTGAAAGATGTACAAGATGATGAAGATTCCTAACTTACAGGGTGATTCAGTCAATTTATGACCATTTCACTCGACTGACGTGCATTAGGGATAAACAATTGAAAGAATATGAGCGCCATATCGAATTTCTAAATAGTTGGAGTTTGTATTGTTGCAACGGCGCTGCATGAAAATCGTATTGTTGAAAAATGGCGCCCGCTTTATCAACAGAGCAGAAATGCAAGGGTTGTCGAATGGTATTTCGAGACAAAACCACCTGTAACCGTGCAAAGAAAGTTCCGGAAGGAGTATAAGTGTCGAGACGCACCAGGCAGGCAAGCAATCATGGATTTTATCAAGCCCCATGATTTCGTGCCACTGGATGTCTTAAAGGCAAGAAAAAAGGCGGGAGCGAAGCTCGTGTTCGAACGGCCGAAGTTGTCGAAAATGTTCGCATAAGGTTGGTCGATCCCCCTACCAAAAAATCTGTTCACCGCCTATCCAGTGAAGAAGGGCGAATTTTGAGAAAGGATTTACACCAGTTCCCGTATAAGATCCATGTTTATCAGGAGTTAACAGACACTGGAAGACAGAAGCGACAACAATTTGCGATGAAGTTTGGAGCAGAAATGGAAGCCAATCAGGACATTGTGGACAACCTGTGGGCGTCAGATGAGTCCTTCTTCCATCGTTCAGGTGACGTTAATAAACACAACGTTCGTTTTTGGGGTTCCCAGCACCCTTATGAGATCCATAAGTCACCTCTTCATCCACGAAAGGTTATGGCTTGGTGCGCGATTTACAAAAGAGGCATCATTGGTCCGTTCTTTTTTGAGGGCACCGTAACGTCACAGGCTTACCTTAACATGTTGGAAACCTTCTTCATCCCCGAGCTGCGAAGAAGGCGTATACCGCTTCGACATCAGTGGTTTCAACAGGATGGGGCTAGGCCTCACACCACTAATGAAGTGCTAGACTTTCTCAATCAGAAATTCGGAAATCGTGTCATTTCAAGCAGGTTTCCAGAACGATTCGGGGCTGGCTTTATTTGGCCCCCTACTAGTCCTGATCTAAACCCATGTGATTTTTATCTCTGGGGGTTCCTTAAAGACAGTGTGTTCACTACAGCACCAAGAACCCTAGACCAGCTGCGACAAAGCATCGTCGACTGCTGCACCCTTGTGGATGCAGAAATCCTGGATAGAGTTATGAACAACTTCAGCATTCGGCTGCGAGCAGTTCAAAACGTTCGTGGTGGCCACATTGAGCATATCATCAAGACTTTTCCACGGGAATAAAAACTCCGAACTGCCTAAAATATCATACTGAAATGCCAAGTTTGTAAACATTAATGGGTCAATAAATCATAGTACTGAAATGGTCAGAATTTGACTGAATCACCCTGTACAATAATGACCGCAGATATCAGGCCGATCCAATAAACAAAACTTTTGTTCCGTAGATTTAGAAAAACGTGTTTTGCAACGTTACGATATAACACTTGTATCGCACGCCTATATTTACAAGGTTTTGTTTTTAAGAACCGTTTTGTAATAAAAACAAAATTACTCTATATATTTTCAAAATATTTTCTTTACCAGATTCTGTATACCTTTAACTATTTTTTCATATAGTTTACAAGTTTATTTAAACATTTGTCGTAGCCTCAATGAGCTTTCTGCATGCCCACTTCACAGAAGTCTGCCACTGATGAGGAAAACTACCTAGTTTTCAATTCTTCATCGTCGCTGAAACGCATGCTACCAAATCGGGTGGTCAAGTTGCTCACAACTAATCAGATCTATTGGTTGGGAACAACTTGACCACCCGCCTTACAGTCCGGATCTCGCGTCCAGTGACTACCACTTGTTCTGGTATCTAAAGGAGTTAATCAGCAGACTGCGTTCAACGACGATGAAGTTACGTGGCCCTCTCTGTATTCATTTTCTATCCTTACAATTACATAAAACGAATCATTGTTTCGAGATGGGATGTTTCTATTTAATTGATAAGTATGTGATAAAAAACTAATGATCAAGATTAAATGATTAAAGGTAATCTTTCCTTCTATAAAATATATTTAAAAAATTTGCATTTAGGAATCAAGTCATTAAAAATATAATTCCTAAATGTGATATTAAAATTTGCATAATGTGATATTAAAATTATAATTCCCTTCTAATTCTAAATTGAACAAATTTATCTTTATACATACAAAAATGAATTCGTGCTTGTTGTGTTTTTAAAGTCCCCCGTAATGTTCTACGAAGATAAATAATGACATAACGTAGGAATTCTCGAGAGGAAAGCATTTTGACAAAAAAGAAAAAAAATCAATTTCCTTGATCCCTTAAATTGCAGGCTTCAACTCGTTTGACTTTTTTTTTTTCATAAATAATGTAACCCATTTGAAAACCCATTATCGTTTATTTTTCGCGTAATTGAATTCTTTTTCCTACCCTTTCTTACCAGTCCGAGATGGATTTTATAAGGAAGCAAGTCATTTCCAGCCTTTTCGAACTCTTCTAGAAAAGCTAAACTGCTTGAAGTTTCAACTGAAAAAAAAAAAGATTATACTTATATTTTCCTTGATCTAAAATTTAGAATGAAAGAAAATTTTCCTTTTTTTCTTGTTTATGAAGGGATAATTGAACTTCTTTAGAAACTTCAAAAGTTTTCGAGAAATGCAATTAGCTTTTTTATTACTATTCTGTATAAAAAAAACAAAGTAATTATTAAGTATTTTTTAAATCTCCAATTTTTATAATTTCCAATAATGTTGATCAAATTAACTTTCACTGTTTTTTATTTTCATATAGAGCATTTTTATCATAAAATCGTTTCAAATTTTTATTGTACCAACTTGAAATATCATGACATTTAGCTGATATTAGTCTGAATAGTAATAAACCTAAAAAACACTATGGATGTTCAGAAAAACGACATGCCATATGTCCAGAAAGAAGTTCTACATAAGAAGTTGGTTCGCAGGCGTATTGGAGTGCGGAAAGCGGGATCATTTCAGGCGAGGACTTTGCAGAAGCAGGATGCATCGGGTTCAGTAATGAAGCATTGGTCGATATGCATTACGTTTATGGGACCGTTGATGAAAATGAACAAGCAGCGAGACGCATGTACCGAAAGCGTTTCCCAAGCAGACGTGTGTCAAGTCATCCTTTGTTTGGACAATTGCACCGCATATTTAGTGAGGGTGGAGCTTTTCGTGTAATCAGCCATATCGGTCGGCAACATATCACTTGCACACTTGTTTGTGTTAATAAATTCATGTTAACTTTTTTTGCGTATCGGTCACGTTGCTGTAGCACCTCTCGATTTGATTTTCGGACACAACTTCCTATGTAAAACTTCATCGTCATGACCTGACAGACCAGCACGTAAAGTTTGTAAACGACCCTTTGGGACACCCTGTATATACTCGATCTAAATTTTGTAATCTGACACTTACTGAATGAAGGTTTCATGGCAATATCGTCTCTGTTAATGAATAAACGTCTTTGTGACAAGTGGCATGTCATTTCTCCTATCTTCCTCTCAAATTTTGTGTTAATTTTGCGACGATGGGGGGTTGTGTGTTATTCGTTGATGGGTGTCTGATGTGTCAGCTGAGGCTGATTGTTATCGGTCAAAAAGCCCACAATTTCAATTCAGTTTAACAAATAATCGTTTAGTCTCCAATCGTTGATCGATCTACACACACAATCCCAACCTCCAGGTTCTTTTCTACTACAGGCACACTCTATTAGAAGGGCTAAGATAGCAAAGAAATAAGCACATCTTTATGATTAAATAAGACAATAAAATTACTATATATTTATCTACTACGATCAATAAGCTCGTAGATTGTCATTTCTGGCGGATGGAATGCATTAACACGTGTAATACACTATCACCTTCAAAGCACTCCCCTTCAGCAACTGTGCACTTCTGTTGATGCGAGTACAATTGCTGAAAATATTCCTGGAAGCGTTTGGAGGAGAGGGTCTTCCATAGTGTCGTCGCTGCTTCCTGAATCTCAGATGCATTCTTGAAACGGCGTCCTTTGAGTTCGTTTTTCAGACGGGAGAACAGTAAAAGTCGCATGGGACGAGATCGGGTGAGTAGGCAAGGTGTGGAAGGGTTGGCGTTCCCATTTTAGCAGTGCAGCCTGAACCATTTTGGACGTTGCAGTATCCAATCTTTGCTTTTCCAGAGTTTTAGACGTTTCCAACGGACAGGATCGTGGAGACGAGCCAGAATCTGTGTCTCTCTCCTTGTTCACTGTCGCCCCTTCCGGTACGAACTCGTAATGCACCACACCTTTCCGACGAACGCGAACAACTACAGCTCACTGATAAGCATTGTTTGGAGAAACCCTGCACTGCGGAGCTGCCTCCTCATTACCAACTCTCAAGGTGCCTCCACGCCATGGTCAAATATTTCCTCTCTCCTCTAAGCCTGAGTGGAGATATCAGCGCAGTCTCAGAAACTTATTGATCGTAATAGTATTACTGATTAAACAAGGTGATTGAAATATTAATGATCAAGGATATAATTTCTTAAATAAGTAACCTAGTGAGTGAAAAAAGATTTTAAATAAATAATTGATGGAATCGAGTAGGTTGCAGATTATTGCTTAAGAAAATAAAAAAGATAAATCTTATGAGAGTCAAAATTTGACGCGTTAAGTCTCTAAATCTCACGAGTGTTCTTTTGGATCGCTTATGATAAAACTGAATCTAACTTTAATTCTACTAAAAGTTGTGAATTCTCTGACCTTTGGTATACCTCCCTTCCCTTATAGAAATTGTTTATATCAAGTGTTGGAAAATACCCCGTTTGCACTACTTACAGTTTATGTTGCACTTTGCTGACGCCTATGCCCGTTACTGTCCCTGTTGCTCTTCTATGTGATGTTCTGCCAATTAGCTACTTTCACATCCTGACATAAACAATAATGATGTTTTCATAGGAATTCTCAACCCGCTCGCTGGACAATCCAGTTATCACTCGCCAATGCGGGGACTGCTCCTACCGTCCGCCAATCGATGCTTGGTTTTATGCTAGTCTTCGTCTCACTTTGTTGATCACCTTGTGTGGTTGTGGCTTTGGCTCCTACCATCCATCAACCTGTCGAATGTTTTGCTCCTCACTGGACTGAATTGTGACTGTAGACGCTCCTCTTGCTTCTACTATCCACTGCCCGATGTTCAACGATTCTCTCAAGCTGATCCTGTCGTGGTCCAACAATGATTACTCCTGCTTCCTCCCTTGGGCGCTCCAATACCGTCAGTCTTATTCACTATGGAGAGGTAGAATTGTCCGCTTAAGATCTTATGTTGCGTTGCATCGTTTCGCTTCTTTTGACTATTGTTCCAAGTATTACCATTTCAAATACTTTCCTGTCGGAGATAACATGTGCTTTCTATGATATTTTCAGATTGACACACAGATAACAGTTTCTTGACCCCCACAGTCATAATGGCCAGAATGACATCTTGCATCTATCAGTCCATGAATGCGGAGTGGGATTGTACATTCACTCTCTCTTGAACCAAAGTTTCAACTCTTTCTCGAATCCAGAGTCGGACTGCTACACGCATATATCTCTTTATTTGTGCTCAGGACGCGTTCTGTTGGAAGGAAGCAGAGGCTAGACCTCGTGACCAAGAATTCACATGAAAAAGAAGTAAACAAAATCAACTCGTTAAGATTTGTTTATTGCCGATCGCTCCTAATGAGCTAACGTTTCCCCTTTTTCCCACGGACGGCTTTAACTTTTCCTTTCGTTAGCCTTCGAGAAGGGCCATCACGTGATTCTCATTGTGAACGACACCTGGGCTCGATGTTTGGTTAACAATAACAAAGAACTATTCCTAATTGCACGAATCGGAAAAATAAACAACTTTGCGATAAATTCGGCATAGCAAAAAGCAGCCGAAGCTCGCCTCTAATTTGAACTGTTTTTATTACTTTTCGGCGCCTGAATTTAACAGAAAAACTTCAATAAAAGGAAAAAAAAACCTGTCAAGTGTGATAATGAATTTTAAAATAATCTTTAAAAACATAAATTTAACTTTGCTGTGACATAACGTCACAA
>JAHWFO010004499.1:4743297-4786139 GCA_023313115.1 Rhysida immarginata | reverse complement strand
GTTTTGGACAGCATTAAGCAGCGTTACAGAGGGGTAGAGGGCTATCATGTCTGCCGTTACGTAACGCTTCTTTTGTGGTATACTTGAGAGTAAATTTGTGATATGGTAATATTTATCAAACAAAAAGACAAGAATAGTTTATTTATCCCTTTGCCACCTGAGTTACTTTATTTTATTTTTCAAACTTTTTATCTAATTATAGAATTAGTGTTAGCATGCAATTGTTTTATAACTATTATTGGTACGAAACCCCTTATCCAAAATTCTTAAATAAAAAAAGCATTTTTTGTGGAAAGTCTAGTTGCATAAGGTAAATTTATTGTTGTGTAAAAATTTGGCCAGACCTATACGGATTAAAGGTTGGTAAAAATACTATCAACGGCCTTTATACTAATCAACTTTGATTAAGGTCACCCGCATCTAGCGAACTTTCTTAAACTTTAATGTTTTTTTCTCATGTAAATTCCTTAATGAATTATGAGTATTACCAAACAAGGGGTGCAATTATCAAACTGTTCGGGTCAACCCCGGACAGATGGCAACACTGCCTATTCCATTATAAGGGAATTTTTAAAGTTGTTTTTTAGTCATTCCCTATTTGGGATATTGAAAATTCGAATCAACGATAAAATGCATAGAATGAAAAGGTCCACTAAGCGATCTATATAACTATTAAATTAGCAAAACTTAAAGTTACGTATACAGGGTGGCTCATAAATAAGTTAAGGTTTTTGACAGCCTACAACTTTTGAACGGAGCAAAGTATATTAAACCCGTATAGTGAGGAGAATAGCTCGTTATTTCCAGTATTGCTACAGAGCGTTAAAGTTCCGCGCATCTCTGAATGAAACTTTCCATTAAACTTTCCGTTAAAGTTCCGCGCATCCTGAAAGGTGGATTGGGCGCCGTAGCCCCGTCGAGTGGCCGGCTCGGTCCCCAGACCTGACGCCCCCTGATTTTTTCTTGTAGGGGTATTTCAAAGAAAAAGTCTACGCCCACTCCGTTGACGGCATCGAGGAACTGAAGGAACTGATAACCCAAGAATTTAACACGATTCCTAACGAGTTCTGTCGCAAGGCGTGTCCAAACATGGCTTTGCGCCTCCAAGCAGTAATCGATCTCGATGGATTACAGATTGATATTGGACTGGGAACCGCACATAGAGAAACATTTTTGTATTTTTTGATGATGTATACCACTTCACAGATTAAATAAATTGTGTTCTACAATGGAGTTATTGGCTGTCAAACACCTGAACTTATTTATGAGCCACCCTGTAGATTCATAACCCGACCTCATAACGATTTGGGAGATACAGTAGATTGACAAGTTATTTATTGAACAAATCTTATATTAAAGACAAGATATTGGAATATAGGCATTTTGTTGTTATAAGTACTTGCCCCCATCATTCTGAGACTTATCCCAGTATATCGTGTCAGTTGCCCCAATGACAAGCTCATGCGGAGTTTGGTCTGCTCGTCGTTTGTGCATAATTGACAGATAGCACGCACACTCAGTTCGACTTCAAGTGCAATTTGACGGATCGTTATCCATCTGCTTGCCAGCACAAGGGCTTTAATCTTTTTCATCTTTTCTGGAGTGGCTGCATTCGGGCTGGTCGTCCGTTGTGCTTCTTCCCGAAATCTGTTTGCTCATTCCTTAACTGGAGCAAGGAGAAAGACTTGTACCATTCGAAATGGCCTTCTGCAGCTAGGAATCGGATTATGCCTCGTTGCTCAACTGCGGACGCTTCCATTGTCAATCAAATGTACAATGCCGACAACTCTTGTCTCAACTGACAGTGGCTCTAAATGTTTGCCTTATATAAGGAGGAACTTTGCCTACTTTGCATATTCATCGTGGAAATTTCTTTTATTTATTGAACAGTCTTTATATTTACTCATAAATCGAAATATTTTACTGAAACTAATGTTCATGAATAATAAACATTTCATTTTCATTTCTACGACTGAATGATGAAGAAATTTTTACTCTAGAATCTGTGGAGAGAGAAAGTGAAGCTATCCGGCATTGTCTGAGATTCTATTACATTCTATGGTACGTCAATTAGTGGACCGATTAAAAAAAAACTGGAGATAGTGTCAAGTAAATTTTTTTGGCTTTCACTTCCAGGTGTGTTGCTTGCCATGGCAACGATTCCTTTCTTGTTGCCCCATCGCTTCGAAGCGATGGAAATTAAGATTAACAAAGGAAATTTCACGCCGCAGGGCGTCACTGGGCAGTGTGTGTTGCCATGGGAACGTTTTCTTCTCCGTGGTCCGTCTCTCGAAATCGATCGAGAAAATTACGACAGACACCTTCTACTCCAATGATCGAGCATAATTGAAGGTTGGACATTGAGGTCTGCAGAGGAAATGGAGATGGGGTGGTGCGAGGTAGATGTTTTTTTGTGATAAGGGTCACTACACATCCGGTTCGCCAGGTGATTCTTGTCAGTGGGCTCTAACGAGATCTTTTGATTCCTTGCGACGTCAACCCGACTCAAGAGGAATGGACGGAAGACGTCGGGTTAAATAAGTAAAACGTGACTGTCGGAATTTCTCATATGTCATTCACTTAGGATAGTTCCAGAAGATGTTCGAAATTGTTTCTTTTTTGCTTCAGAGATGTTTATTGATCGAATTTGATCTGTTTTTTACTTTCATGTGCGTGGGTGTTTGTGAATGAAAAGCGGCCGCTTTACGGACTTCCTGTTAGAGCAATGTTGTATTGCGGGGAAGGCAACAACTTCGCGTCATTTGAATTTATTTTTGTAATGGTTAATAATTAAAAAAAAAAGTTTTAAGTTAGTTGTAATACTTAATTTTTATATTTTAATAATATTTGTTCTTTAATTGAATTTAGAAACAAAACATTTAATTAATTTCTCACGAAAATTCATCTTTAGTGTATTAGCAAGAATTAAAGTCAGAAGATCGGCACAGATTGGAGAGCAGGATAGAATAAGAGAAGAGCAACAGGCCGCAGAACAACACTCACTCACCTCTCCTCTTGAAATAAACGATCCTCGCCGAGGCGCTGCGGATGAAGTCGGCGAGTTGGTCGGGTTTAAGGACGTGAATACCGTCGCTCTGCGTCATTTTCCAAGTTATTGTCGATAACGTAAATACTAACAACATCCAACGGGGGGACCATAAGGGGATTGAAGGGAGGAAGAAGGCGAAAACGAGACCGGCGGCCATGTTTTCGTTTCGTGGCTGAAATCCCTCAGTTTTACGTTGCCCCGGCAACGGATGTGTCGATGTTCATAGTCTGGGGAGATTTCTTCTCACCGGTGCCTTTTATTCTCTTATTTCTCTTTCCCCCTCTCTCTTTCTCCCCTTCAATAAAAATCCCTCCCCGATTGCTTTCGACAACTCTGTCTCACCTGACACCTTTTCGCCTTCATTTGTCTTAAACATTTTACGCGACAACAATCAATTTAGGAAAATGGAAAAAGAAATCTAGCGCCTTTTTTGTTGTTGGTTGCTATCGAGAGAACTGGATGCGGAAGGCATTTCTCATTCGAAGATCAAAGGCTTAAATTTTGTTTCAAATTAATGTCCTAAATAATTAATTGAAAAGCATCCCCGAATTCTTACGTTTGTAGAAATCTTTTCTCCTGTTTTGCCATTGGCTGCTCTCTTTCTCTCTTCTTGTCATTTATAGTCGAGATGCATCATTAGATGAGGATTATAAACTTGTTTTATTCCGATTTTATGCAAAATAGTTGAGGTCATGTAATTCAAGCTTTACACTTATTTAAGAAGGAGTTGGACAGGTCTAAACACAGAATAAATGAAAATCCTAATTGTGCTTGTCTACTTGGAGCCACGATTGAAACAATAAAGCAGTTGACTGAATTCTCGCATATGCCAGATTTCTCCGTTTGTTGACCATATTTTAAGAGAAAACCACGATTATTCCACTGATTTATTGAAATCATACACACTTGTTAAATTTTTTAAGTGTCCATTGAGATTGTCAACATTAGGGCATCCAATCAGCTTCTGAATAGCGATGACGGTCCAACCTTTTCTAAATTTATTGTGAAGATGCTCTTGTCATGATTCATGCTTTGTAAGTAAAACCCAGTAACTGGACTATTTGTTATTGCTGTAATAATAAATTCTGTTCAAAGGCATCTGCGGCGTAGGTGTTTTTTCATCCATGACCTTCCGGAGTTTGCTAAGTGTAATCTGTACTTGTTTGCTGGTGATGCGGCCATCATGACATGTGCGAGGAACTCAGGCCATGTCATCAGTCGCCTACAAAAGGCCTTGCACCAGTGCGAAGATGGGTTCGACAAATGGTGGGTGAAGCTCGGCGTTGACAAATGCAAAGCCATGTCCATCACCCTAAACGCAGGAATCCCCTAGGGCCCCTCGTCTATATGATAGACACCTTGACTGGATTAAGAATTACAAATATCTTGGCGTTAAGTTTGATTCTAAATTAAACTGGAATGACCCCCGTACACTCTCAACAAGGCCAAAAAGACGTAGTTCAGCCTGATTGCACTGCTGGGGAGAAACAGGTCACTTGGTCTGGATAACAAGCTCTTGCTGTACAAGGTTGTAATCCGCTCCATCTTGCTTCACGGAATGCCTGGATGGGCTGCTATGTGCAAATCAAGATGGAAGAAACTTCAATCCTTCCAGAACGTAACACTGAGGACCGTTGTTCAACTCGATAGAAGAATTGCAAGCAACTACTCCATATGTGATGATCTCGTCATGGTCCACATTCGTAGCTACGTTCAGATGCTCCTCAAGAAGTTACTTCTAAAAATCGAGATTCATGATAATTCCTTGGTAGCCGGTATTTTGGATGACTCTTTAGCCTTT
Organism: Rhysida immarginata; assembly: GCA_023313115.1. Taxonomy (NCBI): domain Eukaryota; kingdom Metazoa; phylum Arthropoda; class Chilopoda; order Scolopendromorpha; family Scolopendridae; genus Rhysida; species Rhysida immarginata. The sequence goes on along the minus strand of JAHWFO010004499.1, from coordinate 4,781,289 downwards.
AAGGGTCACTTAAGGTTTCGTAGACCCCGACATGTCCTGGAAGTTAATTTCGACGATATCAACAAGGGCGTCTTCCCCTATTTCTGGATCTCCTAACACGCAGATGTCCTGGGTCATAACTACCTCAATCCACAATCTTATCCCTCGTCCTACTAGGTAAGGACCCTATCCTCAGGATGACTCAAGAGGACCATCAGGCTTCTCCTCTAACTCAATGTAATTCCCTGGTTACTCTTTGGGCGTGTGATATGGAAGCCCGTCTCCCGGACAGCTCGTGACCTTTTTTCACTTCACTGTTCGATTGTCGATTGTCTCTGCGGCTTAAGTTTGGACTGTTGGAAGTTTTCCTACTTCCCGGCTCATTCGAAGCAATTTATTGTGTTAAGTATCCGCCAGCAGGAAAAAATCCTGCAATTCCCGCGAGCTACCGACCTATCAGTCTTCTCCCGTCGACGTCTAAAATTTTGGAGAAACCTATCCTCGCCAGGTTCAAAGACCACTGTCTCACCAATGGTCTAGTGCGGAAAGAGCAGTTCGGCTTTCGTGCCATCCACTAGCTCTAGATGCAGATATGGAGGCTCCTTGAAGATCTAAGCCGCCCTCCCCCCCCCCCCTCGAACCTTTCTAGGTACGAGGGGCGTTCAAATTTGACGTGAATTTTATTTTTTAAAAAATCAGAAAACTACAAAAAAAGACACACACCAGTTATTTCTCAAAGAACTCTCCTTGCTTCTCGACATATTTTTTCCAGCGTTCCGGGAGCAACTGGATACCAGTTCTGTAGAAATCGTCAAGCTGATGTCGAAACCACGCCAGGACAGCCTTTTTCACTTACTCATTGGAGCCGAACCTCTGCCCTCAAAATAAATCTTTCAATGGTCCAAAAAGGTAATAGTCGCAAGGGGAAAGATCCGGACTGTATAGAGGATATGGTAAGATATCCTATATTTGAGTTCCGTCAGTGTGTCCATAGTCAGTTTGGCTGTGTTGTCTGGCATTGTCTTGCAGAAAACAAACACCACTGGTAAGGAGTTCTGGTCGCTTTTTCCTAGTGCCGGCTTCAGGGACATCCTCAAAATGTCACTGTAGTAGGATGCATGTATGGTTCAACGTTCTTTTAGAAAATCGACATGAATGATACCCTTAATGTCCCAGAATACAGTCGCCATCATTTTCGTTGTCGACGGTGTCATCTTGAATTTCTTGAGTAGTGGTGAGTCATTGTGTCGCCACTCTATGGTAGCACGCTTGCTTTCAGGAGCATGGTGATGAATCCATGTCTCATCGGTGGTCACAAGACGTCTTAGGAAATTGTCAGCTTCCCTGCCATATCGCTGCAGCAGCATTGAACAGATTTCCACCCGGGCGGTCTTGTGATCCTCGGAGAGTTGCTTAGGGACCCATCTGGCACAGTTCTTGTTAAATTTCATTATCGTGGATGATGGTCTCCACACTGCCAGTGCTGATGTTGAGTATTGAAGCCAATACTCGGACGTGAATACGCCTGTTGTCTCTTATCAGCTCATTTGTTTGTGCGATGATGCTATCATTGACAGCGGTTGCTGGCCTTGCCGTATAAGGTTCGTTGCCGGTGGATTCTTGCCCTCCTTCAAACTTTTGGCACAAAGCAAAGACAGATGACCGAGACAAACATGACTCGGTGAACTGTCTTTGAAGTCCCTGATGAATTTCAGATGCTTTCACATCTTCGTTTGGAGAAACTTGATGATTATTCGTTGTTCCACTTTCGTCGACATATCGCTGTCCGCCATTTTGTTTAAGCAGACAATTCGTTGTCATGGCAACCACATGAGTGGTGCTGCATTTGTATGACAGGCGGTAGTTGCCATCCCAACAATGAAAGTTTAGATTTTACAATAATGAAATTTACAACAAATAAAGTCCTGGTCAAATTTGAATGCCCCTCGAAAACGTTCTCTCGCAAGGGTAAAATAAAGAGTTCAACGCTTCAGGCTTCACAGATGGCAACCACTAAAGCAGGATTCACTGACGATTATCTTCAGTTCTACTACTCACGTAAATCGACCTTTTTTAAAGCAGCAAGCCATAATGCATCCAAACGACGATGGATTGCCATAGATCTCTATGGGGCTTTCCCAAGCTGGCTATATAGGAGCTGAGGCTGATGGGGTTGCCTTACCAAATGTCACAAGTGTTAATCAGACGCCCAGGCGCACATGTATTAGATGTGTCATGTAGTCTTCAAGGACTTCTACACCGATGCAAGTGTTCTAAGACAAGGCACTTCGCGATTCGATGAACCATCACTGCTACATTAGGAAGGTGAAACAAACGGCTCATCCGATGACCGAGCAAAGATGCTTTGACGACGAGAAGTGACACTGGAAAGCTGAAGGACCTAGTTTCAACGACTCCAGTAGGAGAAAGAATTTCAATTGGAGTGCCATCCTTCACTCAGATGATCGATGGCGGTTGTTCAACTCTGTTGGATCTGTCCAACTGCGCCTTTCACAATTCACGATTGACGAATAAAATCGGGATGGCTAGATCCAAATGGGGAAGTTGCATGGAATTTCTTTTTTAAAAAGAAGGCCTGTTTTATATAGATTTCGGTACGCTGAATATGAAAATCGCCATTAAAAATCTTAAAAGTATTAAAAAAAACTATCAAATTTAACTTTAAAATTGCAAAACCACGCCCCCAATCTAAAACCATGTGTGACGTCACACGCCGTTGAAACACACGCCTTTGTAGATCAGTTCTGCCACTGCGCATGCGCGGAAAGGGAATAGCTCCTAAATGGCATCTTGTTTAGCGATACCGCTATTTCTTCGCGTATTTTAATGCATAATTAAACCATCCAGTAACAAATTGATACTACACAAGTCAAACAGGTTGTTTAAAAGCTCCTCGAACTAATAAAATCGATCATTTCAGATATAAGATAAAATAAATAAAAGACTCTTTGACCACAACAAAAAATTGTTTGAGATGAAAACGCAACTATCTATGATAAAATAATAGAGCTCACGAAATTTTGTTCGAAAAACGAGTCCTTCTATTACTTATTTTCATGTCTATATTTTTCCTTGTGGAATTCAGGATTATAGTCGATAATCACCGAAACAAAGATAAGATGTGTACATCCATGAGTAAATAATACACTTGAACAAGTGATCGAAACCGGGCGAAATTTAAAGTTTAATCGGATCAAAGTTTTGCTACGTCTGAAGAATCAGACGAAAAAAATAATTGTATCCCATGTGCCTTTGTCCATTCCTTCTTCGGCTGGCTCAAAATCGAAGAATAACATACAAGTACGAGGTCATGGAAACCGACGTTAATTTCGCACCGAGTATCGCTCCTCAGTATTTTCATCTATTTTTATTTCTTCTCTCGTGATGTTTTGATGCTCTTATGAATGCTTTATTAAGTTTTATTATACTTAGTGCTTGTATACATGGGAATGAAATAATAATAATTGTAAGCATACATGTTTATTACAGACAGATCATAGATAAAGATGTTAGGCAGACAGATCATGAAAAGCAGCATAAGAGATAGGCATGGTTTCTGGTTTCATGGCGCGTGACGTCACATCACTCTTGAGCTATGACGTAGCGATTTTTGGTGGTGTCAACTTTAATAATTTTTTAAAAAGAACTACGCACAATTAGAAAAAAAGAATACCCATACCGGTATATTAGTGATCTAAACTATCGAGAAAAATTTTTTTTAAAATTTCATGCAACTTCTCCATTATCTAGCTTACTGGAGGAGGCGTCAAACAGACAGCGCAGAGACTAGTAAGAAAAATTTTGCGAGTAGGATGACTAAAACGCATGTAGAATGATCTCAATTAAGCCACAAAATAAAATCGAGGCCAACGAGAGACAGGCCAGGGCACTCAAAATCACCAGACCATCGGGGTCTCCATCTTGATTTTAATAATCAGTGTTTTTTCGTTTGTTGGATAGATGAAGAGCACGGTCTATAGATATTCATGGTCATCGAGCTCCATTGTTAAAATGAAGCTAAAGTTTCTAGCTCCCAATAGGGCGGGAACTCTATTGAAAAGTGGCGCTGCATGTGCATTCGGCCCAAAGACGCCTGCAGCGCCGCCCTATCGACAGACAGAAAATTTACTTTCATTTTCAGTTTCAATGAAAAACCTCTATCGCAGGTCACGGTCGGCCCTGATTCGATCTATGTGGCATCTGGCGCGATCTGTTTTCTTTAGCTTCTCGAAACAATGGAAAATGGCCGAAGCTCGATGACCATGAATATCTGTAGACCGTGATGAAGAGCCGACCAATGAAGACGCTGGAGTCAGAAATCCATGAAGCAATTGATTTTAGCATTTTCAAAATTGCTGCCCACGGATATTCTGGATGCAGATGGAAAAAGTCGATCGGACGGCTGGAAAAGCCAAGACTGACGAAGATGGCGCAGTCTTCTCCATCAATCTGACTACTACCGGCAAAAAAGCCTGTCAGTAGAGATGTAAAGAATAAATATTTGCCTGACAAAGAATAATCACTGAAAACGATGGAGAAATTGTTAGCCTGTTCAAGAAGGTGAGAAAACACAAAATCCGCCCACCTAGGTGGAGGATGAAGAAAAACCTTAATCATTGCTAGTAATCAGACAATCAGTCAACGGTCGATGTCAGGTAACCCTAACCCTCCTATTTCATAGAGGATGAATAGAAGCTTGGCACATAGGGAGTGACACCTAATGCTAGACCCCCACACAAATTCACTAATGCATGGCGTACCTTTTGCTAGAGTTGATACGGCGCAAGCTGACGTCAGCAGAGGAAAGACATGGGTTTTAACGATTCGAATTTTGAGGTAGAAAAACGATAGTCAAACGGTCGGAAACAAACTTCACAAGACTGATAGCCAGTGAACAGAGTCCTTAGCGCTAGGTTACAATTACTCTTTTTCTCGAACTGTCACTTGACCGCCCCAAGAATTTGGTAAAATATTTAGAAGATCCTTAGGAAATTTCTTAGATTTGACGAGGTTGATAGAGCTGCACTGAACTAGTCAAATGTCCTTTTATAAACAGGCCAGATGCGACGAGCATAATATCATCTGCGTAGGCGAGCGTCTTGATGGTAGTCAACCGTGCTAGCAGGTTATATCCCCAACTTGCGAGTTGCGATTCAGGTGTCGAAGTAATTGCTCCAGATAAAAGATATACAGGAAGGAAGATAGTGGTCACTGCTGCCTGTCATCCTTTAAAAGTTTGAAGGTGGATAATGAGAAACTATTAATCGACTCAAACGAGGCGGCTGAGGCATAGAATGCAGCTTTGATGTTGGCGAATATCCGAAGACGAAGATCTTCATAAGATTGCTTTATAACCTGTGAAGACTTTGTAATCCGTGTTTAGGAAAGTTATAGGCCTCCACTCGGTTCATACACAGGACCTAGAGTTTTCGGGACCATGATGGTCTTTCCCATGCTGAACTCGTCTAGGTACACAGATCCAATATCTGGCATAACGGTGTGTGGTGCCCTCAGTTACAGCTCGCACTCATTCTTAGTGTTTCCTGGTGTTGATTTTTAAATCTTGTTGTATGCAACCCAAACTGTGCTCTTGTGCAATTTCATTAAAATTGATCTACCTCTTCCATGTGTTCCATTTTTTTCCCCGCAGTGTGGAATTAAAGATAAAGCTGACAGTTGTTTTTTTGAATTGTTAGAGTAATTGCTCGTTGTTTAAAAATTGCTGACTTAAGAGCTGGGGAAACGTGTGCTAATTTAGAGAATAAATTCTGCATTAAAACAGAATTATTTTTAATGCTAATATATGACATGTAATATATTAAACAACTCGTAAAAACGTATCATGAGTCAATATAACGAGTAAATAATGATACTGGGAATTGGTTTCGTAGCACGTTCCCTAATGATGCCATATAGAACCCTACGGTACTGTTGTAACGTTCAATGCTAACATATGGCATGTAATATATCAAACCACTCGTATCAACGTGTTATAAGTGAATATAAAGAGTAATTAATGATACTCGATATTTGTTTAGTAGTACGTGTTGGATTTATATCATTAATGGTTTCATTACAGTGTCATTGGGCTTTTCAATGCTAATATATAGTATGTAATCTAGAAGTGATCTACTGGATGCTTTTGAAAAGGATGTAGTGAGATACCTGCACCTTAAAATAAACACAAGTTTCATCTTTTGTTTTGTCGAAATTGCTTTCCTTAAAGTAGTAAACAGCTCGTGAAGTTTGGCTAAACTCTGCCCATAACGTAAACAAAAGCACGTGAAAAAAAAAAACTAAACACCACCACGTGTTCCATTAATAGGTTTCTGCGAAATACCTGTCCACTAAACTTGACCACAGCCCACTAAAAGATTCGTAGATTAGACGTGCAAGTGGATAAATGATCGAGAAATATAGTATTAAAGTCTCCTTAAACCAGTTTACATTTCTTGTTGGCTGGATTGCTTTTTGCGGTACGACGCACATTCATACTAGCGAGTGTTCAACGAACTGTATGATTTACTAACGTCATTCATGCGCTTTTGTTTACTTTATGGGCGGAGTTTAACCAAACTTCACGAGCTGTTTACTCATTTAAGGAATGCAATTTCGACAAAACGTATGAGGAAACTTGTGTTTATTTTAAGGAGCAGAAATTCGATAGGTATCGCACGACATCCTTTTCAAAAGCACCCTGCATAAGTGAAGATCTAATGAGAAAACGAAGGAAGATAAATGGTTTTATACTAAATAATATTAATTTATGGCTTGATCCTGATTCGTCCAAGTAATAACTTCCATAATAATATTTATATCATTCACCTATACATTGCTTAGAATCGATTACAGTCGCCATAAAAGTTTTCACTTCGGTCGTGTGGTCTTAAGCACACTCATTTTTTTTTTTTTGTTGTTGTTCGGAATTCCATGCTGAACTAGTCTTCAATTGGAATTTTTCATGTATCTGTTACGGTTTTTGAGATAGGATTTGAGTGTGTCTTAATTTGCGTATTTAGGATGATGAAAGTGCACCATGGGATAGGCCACTCACCACTTCGTATTCGTCGGATTCATCAAAATTGACATATCTGCTTCGGTTACGAAAATAAAAGGGGGAGCACATTTTTGTATCCACCCTGTATATAGATTTCCTTGATTAAACAAATAAATATAACAGTTTTTAAGAGTAGCAGCTAGATTTCCAAAGTAGTTATAATTTTGGTGTTAACCAAAATGGGAATTTTCACGTTTCAGTATAATAAAGTTTCGCATGTTAATTTACAGTGGTAACTGCATCCAGTATTACTAATCAGTATAAATTTACAAATAATTTTACCATAAATTACTTCATCGAATTTATTTTCTTTTACTCCTTCCATTAATCAGATTCGAATTCTCGTCTTCGTGTAAATGTCAGCACATGTTAATGGAACCAACATTCAGCCTTCTCGGTGATGGAATAATTTTTGATGTTTCGTGCGAATTGCACGCTTTTCGTGTTCGAGCTTAGTGAAAAGAGGTCGACCTTATTCCACCTCCTTTCCTCCCTTACCTAGAATTTTTTCCACTCATTACATCTCCTCATGTTTTCGAAACCAAGGTTAATTAGCGTTCATTTTCCTTTGACAAATTAATGGGGCCTTCTTTTTGACAGTTGCTTTTTTTTTAATGTAAACAGAGCTAATGAAATCCAAATCACCCGACCGAGTCTTCATCTTTAATAATATGTTGCTATTAGTTCCTAGAATACGTCAGTGCAATTGGAGTTTTATCCCCTAATGTAAAAAAAAAAAAAGTTAGATGAAAGAAAAATTTTTTTTCATATTTTGATATTTATCTCATTAAGTACGTTTTAATAAGAAATTCGAATACATTTAAAATTGCAGAATGGAAGTAGTACAAAAGATAAAGGCTATAATGTGATTTACACTGATTGCTATTTAGGATACACCCATAATGATATCTCTATCTTGAATATAATAATGATATACAGGGGTTAGACAAAATAATATGAACACCTTTGATTTTAGATGTTTTGTCGAATATCTAGAAAAATACTTGACGAATTATCCTGAAACTTAAGGGGTGTAAAGAGCATGTTACATCTCATATATTTTAACGAAGGTTTTGTCTCAAAGGCAAATAGAGTACCAGCAACAAATTGAACAAAAAAATAATGTTTGGGATCACCCAAAGGTAATGCATGAAATGCGTTGTAGCTGTAGCATCTGATTATGAGCCTTATTTTACTTATCTGTGTTCATTTGTATGAAAATAGCACTATATTCATGGTTATATAAAAGTTTTTTTAAAAAAAAAAAAAAAAAAAAAGAAAAAAACGAAATTTTTTCATAAGTTTTTTTTTTTTTGTTTATAACATGCAGAGTTTTCAACCCAATGCAATGCCATTTTCAGGAAAACTTGACAAACTACAGTAGAGACAACATCCTGCTATCAGAAGATAAAGATATTAAATATTTGATGGAATATGAGCATTTTTACTAAGTAATGTTTAACTGCGCATGCGCAAGCGTTGCCAAAATGTCTTTTTCAGAAATATGTCGCGGGTAGAATGAGTTGAATTTCAGTTGCTCTCAAAAATAAACAAAACTATAAGGGGCCTTCTCCAAATTTTTATTTCTGGACCGGACACTAGTATCAACTTTTTCTCTTAACGCTGATATGAAGTCAATATGCCTTGTCTTGTCTACGTGATATAAGCCAAAGAAAAAAGTGAGACTAACGGCCATGAGGCATCCAAAAATCGTGAGTTCAGTCAAATGTCGAAAGAACTGTTTTAGCTTAGCCATAGTAGTACGAACTGTTTGGGCTACAGCCTATCTTATAGAAGCAAACCTTCTAAGACTCACTGGACGACGTACCAGCTGTTCTATGGAGCCCCTCATTCTTGATATCAGTGACCAAACCAGTCAGGATTTTAGTAATTGGATATACAGGTAGTCTTTGTTTTGAAAACAGAAGTAGTTCATCTTTGTTTATAAAGATCTTATACAGGTAGGCCTCCTGAATAGCCTGAATACTTGCGCATTAAAAAAAAAGTATTAAAAAACTGGTCATATACTCTGCGCAGAATAAATATTATAGAGAGAGAGGCAGTATTCTCCATTTAATAACAAAAAACTCAGAATAGTCTTCGATTTTCAGATATATGAACCAACATTGAATACTATTTAAGAAGTAGTTAGTAAATACATTTTCCATCGCGTTCTTTAAAATATTCTATAATCTTTCTCGTTTGAAGTAGAGAAAATAAAATGAGGATGGAGAGAGAGAGAGAGAGAGAGAGAGGGGGGAAAAAAGATTATATGAAATGCCTTATTTCGCAGAATAAAAAGAGCAATAAATATTCCCAACCTCAATTTCAGTGTTGATATTTTTATGAGAAAAGAGAATGGAAAAGTTAAATGGGGGTTTTCCAAGGAGATGAGACGTGGAATTGAGATTTTTTATAGATATCGTTTATGTTCTGCATATGAGCAGCTGAAATTCTTTAATGTATTTTAAGTTTCATTCTCCTTTTATTTTTAACCGAAGCGGCTCCATCTATTTTATTTGGATAGCGGAAGAAATGGAATAAATTTTCTACAAAATTTTGTATAGACTTATATGTACTTCCATAACCAGCAGGTTGAATAATCACATAAGAAACTCAATAAGAGAAGATGTTGAGCTCGTGTCTCGGTTAAATGGTTTTATGTGGACTTTATCTCCGAGTTTCATGAATAAGCTAGCTCTTCTAAAATTCCCTTTGTTCTGCATTAAGCTAAGTTGGTGAATTCAAGTTCGTTTTAATTTTATCATTTCAAGAACCTCAGCTTTTCGTTAGAAGTTTTATTACCAAACGAGAGATTTAGAAGACGCCTTCTAAATAATTTCATATGCAAAATTTTTAAATATTTTTTTTTCTCATTAAACTAAATTCTTGTCTTATAATTAGAAGGATTCAAAAACTAAAAAATGTCCGCGAGAAAGCAACAGTATCAGTTTATCTCATTTATACGGATCTCAATTTAATATGACATGAACACCCTACAATCAAGATATAGATTCCTCTTGTGTTTCTCTTGCAGCTGGACTAAGATTTAATAATTCATGACTTTTAGGTCTTATGGCCTGCTGCCTTTTTCTGTGGATAGATGCCATCTCCAGAAGGATAAATGTAACTATGTATTCTGTAGGATTGAAGGACTGTTCTACAACTCGGAGGGGTCCTAAATCTTCATGAAAACCTTCCAGAGACTATTATGTGCTACCATAAGCAGCATTCGTACGATAAGCTTTAAATGGTATGATGAATTCATGGCTACATTGTTTTCATCAGATGTATCCTCCCGTCTGCATGGTGCAACAGAAATCTTAATTGAACCATGAATCAGTAGTGTCCGATCTTCGAACTTCGACTGACAAAGCTCCTTAGGCCACAGAAAGTGTGCTTTCCTGCTTCCTTTTGCAAACAGCAATACAAGGTTTGTATAAAAAGTATCGGGCACAGGTTTTTCCTGACGTGACCGTATTTCGCAACGCGCTTTCACGATAACGTGCGTGAAGTGCTGAATTCAGACCGTCGGTTAACCGGGTGAGGCCAGGCATCACCAGAAACTGGAAATTGCATCATGATAATACATCCAGCCACACCTGCTCCAAGGTGACCGACAAACTGACGCAAAACGGCGTCGCGATGATTCTACAACCCCCTTACAGTCCCAATTTGGCCCCAGCAAACGTTTTCCTATTCCCAAAAGTGAAATTCTCTTTCAAAGGACACCACCATGAGACCGTAAGTGCCATCAAAGAGGCTTGCACGCGTACCCTTAAGGACCTTCTGGAATCCGCCTATCACGCAGCCTTCGAGTCGTGGAAAAGCCGCTGGCAAAAGTGTGTCGACGCTCAAGGGGTGTACTTTGAAGAACTTTAAAGTTTTATAGCAATATATGATATAAATCTATTTTCCCGAAACTTTCCCCGATACTTTTTATACACTCCTTGTATTATTCGAGAAGGCCATTTGCTAAAGTAACCGAGTCAATGAGACATTGCTATACTGTTTGGTCGAAAATGTTCTTATCTGCACCGTCATTGAAAGCTGTATAAATTGCTGAACTGTGGTCAATCGATTGGTTGTTAGGATTCTGGAAAATCTCCTGTAATTCCTGGTATCATGCGGGTTTTTTTTCCCACTGTGTAGGTGAATAACTCTGAAAACAGCCATTTCGAAAAAAGGTTAATCTAAACCTTCGAAACTCACAAACATTCCTCGTTCGAAGTTCCTCAAATCACCTTAATCAACCGTTTTGCTGTTTTACTACTGCGTAAACTGAAAATTAGGACGTTATAAATACTTCATTTGCTATTGATTACATGTGTCATTTACATGGAATGAACCGTTAGCACTATAAATTAAAGTCACTTTTTTCATCAATTACACTGTAATTTATGAAACTGTAACTACTGCATCCTTTGTTGGAGGTAAAAAAAATTAGAAAATGTTAAATTTAAGAAAAGAAAGGAGAACTTTCCAGCAAAAGAAAACCATGCTAAAAGGTATCTTTTACCGTATTCTGAATGCAGTACTTTCCTCTTTCCCACTCCTATCAATTCCCTAGAGTTTCAGCGCAAAAGTCGAAGGTTGCTTATTGCAAATTCTATTGGGAAGTAAGGCTTTGGCCGTCAACCGGTGGCCAGATCGATTTACATCCCATTACCCTCTCACCACCCCTAGGGTGTTACGTGGATTGGCTGCAGGAGATTTCGTATTGGACCAGGTGTGGGCGAGAATTTTCTTTTTCCTAAAACTTTCATTTGATTTTAAGATCTAGAGCTACTTAGTTGGAGAGTGACAAGCATATTTAGTCTTTTACTTAAGTAAGGAAACTATTCTGGTCCTTTGTCTAATAAAGGTAAAATTTAATTATCTGGTTTAAACTCAGCCGTGTTTATCATTTTAGTGTAGAAATTAGCCGTGACAGTGTTTTAGTTTTATGTTCCTCCCTCATTAGGGAAAAGGAAAGAAAGAATACAGTGCAGTTAACAGAGAAAGATAAATTGGATGACATTATTTTTTCAGCATTCCCTTACGTTGATTCAAGATGAGAAGGTCACTTCGCTTCTCTTTGTTTGTGTGCAAACGCAGCTAACCCTTTGAATGATATAAATGTGTTTTCTCTTAAGCCCTTAAATAGGTATAAATGTAAAGAAATAAACTCTAAGTTTTTGGCATAATTATTTTTTTCATATCATTCGAAAATTTTTCGATTTAACCTATGTTTCATCAAGAAAAATGTTTGTTTGGCCCCCTCTACTCCATTTTCTTTGAGTAAATACTCAGATGATGGCATCATATTACTGTACTATTTGAGAATCTGCTACAACTTATTTCCTAACCTGAATAGTTTTAATTCTTGTTTTTAGATAGACATTTCAGTTCAAAATTCCGAAACTTTGTCCTTCTTGGACTTTGTGACGTCACAGGCACCCAACTTCAGGCACTCAAAAGTCTCTAGCGCCGGTGTGCAAGTATTTCGCTAATTTTATGAATTAAGAGTTCAAATTGGATTTTTTTATGTGATAAGTTTTTACAAGGTGTGTCTGTTAAATTCCGGAACTGGAGTTAGTATAAGCAAACGAGCAATAAGGTTAATAGGCTTCAAAATAATTAGCTCCGGCCACTACAAACTTTTGTTCACAAAATGTACAAGTTCTTGAAACACGAGTTATAGTCCTTTAAAGATATGCGCTGAAGTTCAGCCGTTACGTTCAAAATCGATGTCCTTTCAGGGCGGACTTGAGTTTGGGAACAGGAAAAAGCCAGAGGGGACAAATCAGGAGAGTACGGAGGATGGCTCACCTCTGCGATCTGATGTTTGGTCGCAGAGCAAAGATTCAATGAAAAAACTTTACATTGAGTCTTTGCTCCATCATGAATCAGGAACAATAGCTGATACAGTGAACCTGCGCTTCGCGTGTCAGAACACGAGCCGCTTACGCAATCAATACAGTTTTTTTTTTCACCCTGCGCAGGTGATTGGTTTTGTAATAACATCCGGGTAGTGACGCGTTTCTACACGTTCGCATTTGCTCGCTGCATGTACAATCCCGGAGTTTAATACACACCTTGTATAATGCAATCGTTTTTTGTTTTTAAAGAAAGCTGTATGCCACCCAAAGAATTCAACTAACAAGGGAATCCCTCGAACATGTATGTCACAGATTTCCACCAAATTGAAATAAGTTACTCATCTGAAGCTACTATAGGTGCTTGCAAAAGAAGAGAGTGCGAAATTATGTTTCTTCAAAATAAACCGCGAAAACGAAAACATTTCAGCATACATAGCCATACAAGGACTCCATTGTTAAAGCGGTTAGGCTATGTGGGGTTCCCTTGTAAGAGGAAAAAATAGCGACTAAGATTTATTTAATTACATTACAAATTGCAGAATGGTTTTTTTGGTTAAAAAATCGCAAATATGGGAGTTGTACATAAGCACAATAGTACAATATTTCAATTAGATCTTTAGTAGGCTATCGATTTCTAATAATGATATTGTGATCTTTAAGATTGCATTGTTTTTTTATGACTTATGCGGTATGTTGTTTATTCGCAAATGTAGGTGTTTCCAAGCAACTGTTCTGAGAGAAACTAGTAAGCTCATTTTTGAAAGACATTAATTGAAAGAAATGCAATTGATACTACTTTTGGAGCAGTTATCTAAACACTAAGATTCAAATGTCTTCGGATTCGTGTTTCTTCATTTTGCCAAACAGATAAAAGTACGAAGGTGCCAAATCCAGACAGTACGGTGGATAGGGAGCACATTGCGAAATGAAAAAATATCTATGGAGTAAATGATTTTTCAGTGACAAAAGAAGTAAAAGGCGAAGTAGTGAAACGGTTTAATGAGCAGGACTCCACTTTCTGTCACCAGGGAAGGGGGGGGGAAACCTCATTTTATGTTATGACAAATGCTTGAATAACTTTAGTGATTATGTCGAAAAATGTGTTGTTTATTTCATCAGTACAAGTTTATCAGTAGTAACAGATTTAACATAGTCATATGAATGCTCAGCCGGTTTCCAAATGAATACAAAGCATCAAGGCATGTGCGAGAGACAGTCTCCCAACAACAGTTATGCACTTTTTTGGTAATCATTATGAGGCTTTACTATCATTATAAGGATATCATGAGATAATATAAACTATAGTTAAGCAATGCGATTAGAATCACCTTTTCAGAGAGAAGACAAATTACTTGCAATTTGATTGGGTGTGTTGATCTGAACATTCTAAAGGATTTGCAAGCATTGTTTTGTATGTTTTCAAACTTTGTGAAAGACTCTTGAGTATGTTCTACACATTTTTTCTCCTTAAAAGTGGAATAAATAATAAACAAATGTTAGATGAGGATTACGCTTTAAGAACGTTGCGATGACGGTCATCTCCCTGGTTTGTGAATTGGAAACACTTTACGTTACGTCTATGTAAAACTATGTCGGTGTAATTTTGTGAGGGTTATGGGGACGTTTAAATTCTATGGTGCGCGTGTAATTTCGATGTGGTACAGCTTTACTCGCTTTGCAATTCCTTCCCGTGCCATGAACCTTAATTGCTTGTTCCGTCAACAGGAAAGAGGGAACCGTTTGTTATTCTTGTAAGTTTTCGTTGAGCCACTGTTGCAAACGAAATGGCGGTCCCGAACGTAATTAAAGATTTAAGCTCGAGGATGGAAACCTACCCGGCCATTAATTCACGGATGTGTAATGAAAGAGGCTACACGGTTACCTGTGCGCATGCGTACTAACCATCAAGGGGGCTACCAAGAAAGCGCCATTCGTCTTCCTACGTCCTCTGTTCTAATTAGTTCGCGTTTTCTCCGGGGATTCAACCAACTATGAATCACAGTGGATCACGTGGGTCGTCGATGACAAATTTTACACGTTTTCGTTCGAAATATTTATGACTAAGCTCAAAAGGAAAAGTGAGCGTCAACAATAAATGGTTGAAGATAAATGAATAAAGAATGCGTCGGGGTCGGAAACATTCATTAGTTCCTCTCATTACGCCCTATCCCAGGAGAACAAGAGCACCATAATGAATAATAACTTAAAAGATGGGTACACGGGATATGCATTAGATAATCAAGTTTTCTTAATATTTACTAGATAATTAATGCTTTAAACCATTAGGAATCATTAAGATAGCATAACGTGTTAAGTAACGACTGTATTTCAATTTATTACATTAACTCGGATTCTTTAATCTAATTCACATAAAAATTATGTGAAACTCCATTAGTGGGCGAAAAAGAGAATTTGTTTTTTTAATTATAACAAGCATTAATGTCATGAACTTCGTGCTTGCCTTTGCATTCTTCGAAGTAGATACTAAAAGAAATTTAACTTCAATTTAGAAATTCACCTGATTCGTGTTTATTTCTTTACTTGAAAGTCCTCTTATAAGGAAGAACGTAAATATTTTTTCAATGGAGCTTTGTTCAGTAAAGGCTGGGTTTAATAGAAAAAGTTGGTTGGAAGAAGGACCAAACACTTTCTTATTTCTTAAGAGCCAGACAAATAAGACAAGAAAGGAGGCTTTGCTATACGAAAAGGGTTCTAAGAAAGCGATCGAAACTGTGCCCGCATTGAATTGATGCAATGGTTCCTATCTGACAACTCGATTGTTAAGAGGAATAAAATAACAAAGGAATCGAACGACACGAATTCAATGCTTAGCGGCGGAAAAATACTTGAAAAAATATCTTAAGCAGCAATTAATTTGAATTTTATGTTTAAAAATTTAAGAATGAAACTAAGAAAAAAATAGTCGTTTTAACAGGATCATATTTCTTCAAAATAATGGTTCGTTCCTGTAAAAATATAAATGAAGTTTATACAGGGTATTTACAAAATAATGGTGTGATTTCGTAAGCAAATAAAATAGCCATTCCAGTGTAAATAGGGTGGAGCTCCATCCGTTTGGAGACGTAGTTCTAAGGTGTGCAAATGCTCCTGAATATGTGTTGCTCAATGTGCGAATGTTCTTCCACAGCGCTACGTCGCCCATTCTACAAAGGACGACGTCAATTTTCTTCGTTCGCCTTGCTGTTGATTTTTTTTTTTTTTGAGAATTCATTAAATTCAATGTTTAAAATCATTCCAGAATCTTTTGGTCGGATAAGACGTGTTCTATGCCGTAACGCTGGACATACTTTGACAGGTATAAGAAAAATTTCATTATCGTATTGATGTGTACTCTGACCAAGGGTGCACACATTGAAGGACCATCTCAAACCGATGAAAGATGACTATTGGATCTCAAGCTTGGGCAGTTCTTCCTAATGGTGCAAGCTATATACTGTAGGATGGGAAACGGCTATTTTATTAGCTTACAATTCCCCACTATTATTTTGTAAAATTCCTGTATGTAGTGGAATACTGTCCTAAGCTTCAGTTATAACATAAGAGAATGGTCGATCGGAGTTACTTGAGTGATATTGAGTGATGAAAAGTTGTGGATTCTCGAATGACACGATTGATCATTCCGAAACCTTTACTCTTCTCTGATGTCCACGAACAACAACGACTTGGGTGTACAATAGTGTTAAACATTGAAATCACACAGTGGCGATAAAGCTAGGGGTTACAGAAGGTTTTCCAGAATCGGAATAGCCAAGCAAAATGTCACAATGAATCAATGAAAGTAACTCATGGTGTAGAGAAGAAGAAGCACGCTTTTTGTGGGGGCAAGGAACACCGCCATAAGATCCTTGATTGTATGTTGTACAATGAAAAAAAATTTTTAAGTGATAGTGTAATGTACAGTAGGCTCCCGTTTTACGCCCGCAATCCGTTCTGGATCGGTGGACGTAAATCGAGCCAGACGTAAAACGAAACCCGATTTCCCATAGGATCCAATTATAAAATATTTATTCCATTCTGGACAGAAAAAGTGACCCCCTCCCTCAATGTTTAACATGCTTTGTACAGTTAATTTTTTTTATTACAGACTCAAAAAATTCTCTCTCCTGCGCTTTTCTTCTTTTCTTTTCCCCTCTTTTTTTCTCTCTCTCATCCTTCTTTCTCTCTTTTTTTATAACTTTTTACAGTTATTTTTTAGTTCTTTTTTCTTCACTTTTTAGTCACCAAAATCAGAGGAACTGATGACTTCCATCTCCTGTTCTACATCTGATCCAGTCTTCTGTTTCTTTGAAGGAGAAATCTTGAAAATAAACTGCCAAAAGATGTCTGCTTCTCTCTCTCTCTCTTCCTCAGCATCTGAATTCACACCCCAAACACTTCTTTTGCTTTTTTACTGTTTTTAACATTCTACAGGAAAACGCCATAGGGTACATCAACGCTTTCGGGTATATTGCGGGAAAACGCCATCAACGCTTCCGGATACTTTTCGCATCAGCTTCTTCAAATTTTCGCGCGCGGGCGAACGGCGATTGCGGACATAAGGTGGGTGCGGACGTAAAACTAGTCCAGAGACGTAAAAATGTTTTTTTTTTAGACGTTCGCCAGCGGACGAAAATTTGAGGGAGCTGATGCAAAAAGTATCCGGAAGTGTTGATGGCGTTTTCCCGTAATATGCAGGTTCGCAACGGACGTAAATCGAAACGGATGTAAATCGAGGAGGACGTAAATCGAAGCGGACGTAAATCGAAACGGATTTAAATCGAGGCGGACGTAAAAAGGGGACCTACTGTAATTGTTTTAATGGTACGAGTTAGGCCCCCCTCTCATAGCTGTAGAACTGTCATACAGTAGAACCTCGATAAATCAAATTTCAAGGGGAAGAGCTAAATGCTTCGATTTTTAGAGGTCTTCGATTTATCTAAGTTAAGTAAAATAAAAATTCGAAAAAGAGAGGTTTTATTTGAGATTTGACTAACTGTTTGGAAATACAACACTAAAATTATTTTAATGAAATTGGAAATTTTCTTACGTAAAATATACATTTGCAAATTATTTGATTAATTATAATCGGGTATGCTTGTAAAGCCAAACTGGAATTTGGTTTTACAGGAATCGAGAACTGCTTATGAAAACTTCTAAACTAACATCAGTTCAATTTATAGAGGTCCGGATTGACAAAATCCGATTTGTGGGTGAATTTGTTTGCGTTAAATTCGATTTATAGAGGCTGATTTTCCTCCAAAAAAATTCGATTTATGGAGATTCTATTACTTCGAATTGTAGATGTTCAGAGGGGGGAAGCAAAAATAGAACAGAATTTAAGAGGTGATACTTAAAAGAACCCCAAACATAAGAATAGACGTGGCTCGTTAAAAAACCTTTTTATTTTTGGTTCAAGAATGAGATATTTATTTATGAAATACAAAAATTCTGTACAAAAGAATATTCTATACAATATGATCCAATTGAGGAATTGGCATTGTGATCTCCATTGCAAAGGAAAATATTTCTCAAAATAAAATAAAGAAACTATTTAAATGTACGTTAATACAGCAAAATACTGCACTGAGAAATATCAATCGCTAAATTGTGCGAATTGAATTTAAATTTCTAAATATTCATTGAGACAGACTAATTCCCTATAAGGAATAGGAAAGAAATTTCAAATTTCCATTTATGTCTAAAGGAAGACTACGAAATAACAATTAATAATAAAAAACTGAAATGTGAAAAACTGAAAAACATGGCGTTCCTGATATGCGTTATTGTTGAAATAGTATCAAAAGAACTTTCATTATTACCTTACGAATAAACTAACACCACCTCTACTCAAAGCCTGAGCGCGAAGATTTCATACATTGTTACATCATAAAAAGTCATCTTTAATCGCATTTCTACCAATAATAAGCCCTAAATTATGACTTCGTATCATGATTTAACAATGTATGACGTTTCCGCGCTCAGGCTTTCTCTTTAGGTGGTGTTGAATAAACCCGCAATGAATGCTGCTCGATAGAGAATCATGGATGCCGCGAGAAAGTGAGAATTTCGCCTGTCTGAGTCAATTGTATTGAACTAAACATCCAGCGGCAGGGTAGGAACAGTTTTACAAGGCATTGGAGCCTTTCGCTAGTTATCGACTGGACCAAAAAAATATGGTTGGTTGCCTTGTTTAAAAATCAATTGAATGCCTATGGAATGAAATGAAAGTTGAACGCCATGGCTGCGCTAGTAAAGACGTGGAGGACAAAAAGGGAGTAGGACTGGTGAAGCCCGAAGCTGGAAGTGGTCTGTTTGAATGAAAAAAAAATTGTATTTACGAAAAGAACACTAACAATACAATGGGAAATATTATAATTATTGACTTTTATAATGATGTCCTTTTAATTTTTCCTTTCACTTATTAATTTATAATATATTTATATATTTTGAAAATATAACATTTTAAATATTTCAATTTACAGATGTAAACAATCAGATGATGTAACAATGCTTCTCAACACTATAACTATTTAAATTTATATTCTTTATCCTTTACTGATCGAAAGAATCAGTTAACACTTTCAAAAAGTTTATACCTGAAGAAGGTCTTTAAATAAAATGACCAAAAGGCTTCGTTTATTTTCATGTGATGTACTTTTAATTTTCTTTCTTAACACTAACAATAGTGCGACACAACATCCTCGTGGTCACGAAAATTATTCGCGAGGGACAACTGCAGCAGACAGCGACTACCACGTGGAGATTTTTATTAATATTCATTCAAACAATACAAACTCAACAATCACTGCCTGCAAACTAAAAAAAACTTAAATAAAAAAATAGAATAATCATTTACAAACAAATATCATTATATCTATTTTTACAACAAAAAATCTGAGTTTTCCCGAACAGTAGAGGTTTTAGCTTCCGTGTGGAAGAGAATAGACTGAAACTTCGAATTAGGGAGGAATTCGATTTATAGAAGCTCTACTGTTCTATACATTGCCAATCTATTAATGGCTTACGTTACTTCTCTTAAGATTGCATCTATCTACAGAATACTGCGGCTTGCCACAATGGTTCAGAAACATGACATTGCAGCTTGCACGATGATTCAGAAACACGACACTTGAGTTCACGTTGCTACAGTCGCATGCATGATCACTAGATAGAACATTTATGGAACGAGCTGGAGAAGGTTGTTTACAAGGCTGTTTCGTACAGCTGTTGGTTGATATGGAACAGACGCAGGTTTTTTTTAAAACAAGATTTAGCGATCTGTTACACTTTTACTCGTAAATGTGTCCATGGAACTGATTGAGCGCTTCTTCCCATACCAGCGTCTCTAAAGGGTTGTGGCTCTCATGATCCTCCGACAATTATTTTTAATTTACAAACAGCCACAGTGCATAATTAATTTTACTCCAAAGTTAATCATAAATGCTGACACATGCCTTTTATATGCTTTTCCTCATGAAAATGAATGTTATTATGGTAGTTTATGGTAATTTCTTGATTTGCATATTGAACACTTGAAGTTTCTTTGTGTGACGAAATCGGATTTTGGAAATTTTTTTGGTTTTGTTCAGAATTCCATGCTGAACAAGTCTTCAATTGGAATTTTTCGTGTATCTGTTACGGTTATTAAGATAGAATTTGAATATGTCCTAATTTGCTTATTTAGGATGATGAAAAGTGCACCTTGGGATAGGCCACTCACCACTTCCAATTCATTGGATTCAACAAAATTGATATATCTGCTTCGGTTATGAAAAAAGGGGGAGGCTCATTTTTGTATCCACCCTGTATATAGTACTTTATTATAGACCATTTTATCGGGCTGGTCCTATATGAATCATCCTGTATTTGTTTGCGCAGCTTTGAAGGATTACGTTGTTTGTATCGAAACTGATGAGCAATTTAAAGAAGAAATTTGAATTTTCGTTTTTATTTTTGAATGCGCATGCATGTTTTTTGTTCTGTAAGAACTTGTTTTTCTTTGGCACTTCGTTGTTCACGTCGTTCCATTTCTTTTTTTTTCAAAAGACATAAAGGAAAAATAGGATAAAAGGCACTGGATAGAAAGCGAGAGAGGAAATGGGGGTATTCTGGAAAAGTCTCTGAACAGAAAGTGATGAAAGAGAAGGAGGAGGATGTGTTTTTTTGCTTTGTGTGGGTGTAATGGGATTGAGAAATAGCAAAGGCAGGTAGAAAAATTTTCCTGATCAATAAGTAAGGCACGGGATTGAAATAATAGGAGGCGGAGTAGAAGATGAGTAAAGACTAAACTAACGACGAAATACTATTAGGAAAGGTGGAAGAAAAACATGGAGGCCATTCGACGATCCCTTGGGAGCGGATGAAAAGAAGGCCTCATTTCTTCGGAGACTGCACGTCAAAATTACGAGATTAGAATGGAAGAAAGAAGAACCTAATGGAAGAGAACTCTGTTTATGTATATGAGAGGGGAAAGATTTTTTTGTTTATATGTATTATAATTATTTTCCTCTAGAATTTTCTTCTCGTAATATTTTATAGTTTCTTCTATCAGGGTTTTTGAAAGGGAATAACGGCAAAAAAGCTATTATCATTGTAGAGCATTAGTATTTTTGAGCTTTAATAATATGAAGTTCTACCTAAAATTATCTGAGAACAAAGTAGCTAATTTATGCTATCCCTCTACCTGCATAAACTTCATTCTATTTCCTCCTACTTTCGAAACACATACATTATTCTACATATTTTTTCTCCCGTATTGCGTAAAACTCACTCGGCTATACAAAGTGTTCAACACAAGCAAAGCTGGGTAGAACTGCTAGAGGGCCATATTTGGCCATGAATTTTTACTGTATCAATTTCAATGTACATCCTTTCACTGTATATTCAATTCAGGTATTGCAAAGTTTCATCAAAAAAGAGCCCGAGCAACGCCGGGGATATCAGATCATTTTGTATACATGATCTGTGTGTGTTCTGCAACCCCTACAATCTGTATATGGTTATTCACTACTTGGTAATCTGTCGTTGCAATTTGCACTCTGCTTTCGATGTCTTGAAACAAAACTTGGCCATTCAATACTTTGAGTGGTCTAGCAGTCGCCGTTTCTTCTGTTGACACGCTTGCATCGTCGACGGCCGCTTGTATCTTCTGTATAGTTTTCTATTATCTCTCTCTCTCTCTGTTTTGAGATTAGCCCATTCTATTGGGCCGGCCAGGTGGTCGAGAGAGCTAGGGCGTAG
This sequence comes from Rhysida immarginata, assembly GCA_023313115.1. NCBI lineage: Eukaryota > Metazoa > Arthropoda > Chilopoda > Scolopendromorpha > Scolopendridae > Rhysida > Rhysida immarginata. The sequence continues at coordinate 4,759,131 of JAHWFO010004499.1, read as the reverse complement.
GCTTTCTAGTTCTCAAGTCCGCCTGATCGTGGGTTCGAATTCCGCGTGGGTATGGATGTTTGTGTTTGTCCCGGGCTGCGTACAGATATAACTTGTTTAAAAGGCGCAAAATGACCTTAGTAGTCGACGCCAAAAATTCTAATAAACCAACCAACCATTCTATTGGTTTACGTGCACGAATAAAGTCCTGTACTATGACTTATTTTCCTGTATGAATTCAAATTTGAAATCTTCTGCTGGTTTGAGAAGTTGCGTTCAAAATGAATCTCGTAGGGCATAAAAGGCATTGGTTATGATCTGAAGGCTCGTGTCGAAAACTTGGTCTCCAGGCTTGGAACCATTTTCAGACATTCTTACAATTCTGGGAATGGTGATAAAACTCGATCTCGAATGTTTTTCCGAAAATTCAATTGTTGAAATACATGAAAAATGCAAATTCATGAATTAGAACCACGACCTGAATTAGAACCACGAGTGTTCGGGCTCTTTGCTTTACCAATTGATACGCTTAAAAATTATTTTCTATAGTGTTTACATAGAAGATGACGATAAGTACAAAAGAGCACATTGATAATTTTCTGGATTCTCGTGATTCCTGGTTCTTGAACAAAATCATATATCCTAATATTGGTTCTTATAATGATTCGGTGAACATAATGAGAAGAAACTGAAACATACATGTATGTTAAAAGATAGATTCAATATATATGTATAACCCAATTGCTTTGGTGAGGGCTCTAGACAATTGCACTTTTAGTGCAGGAACTTTAATAATCTCATGAAAATAGAAATTCTAAACTCCAACCAAGCTTAGTATGGAAAAATAAACTATTTATTAAAAGAAAAAAGAAAAACCTTCAAAAAGAATCACTATTTTCTCTATATGATTACGTTTAGATTTTATCAATGTAATAAAGATTTATTAAACAGTAACAAAAAGAGGAGGGGTACTATAGCCTGGTCCTCCTCCTTAGAGGAGAATTTAGATTGAAAAAATAGGAATCTTCTCCGATTCTATCTCCCCATTATTACGTTTCTCTCTAACTTGATGCTCCAGCTGGACTTCCTTTCCATTCCCTCCTCCCTCAAAGAAACTTTCTTTAAAAAGGGAGGGGAAATCCTATTTCGCATTCAACGGCAATCGTCTTGAACAGTTTTTGCTTTTTCCCCCACTAAAACTTAAAAATTCAAACTTTTCTTCCCCTGAATCCCAAGAAATTGTTTTTCTTCCTTCCTTTTCTTTCATCTCTTTCATTCTTTAGTTCAACGAAATGAAAATCTGAAAATTTCATAGAACTGCTGACACATCAAATAAAGCAAAATTTTTTCGATCTCTTAAGATTTTTTAAATCGTCTTTACTTCTCTTCATTGGTTGTAAAATCACGTCTGAAACTATTAGCTCTATATCCGAGCTGTTTTTAGAAAGTTTTCAAAACTTAATCGATTTATTTGAGAAACAAGAATATGTATGATAATGGAACCAATGTAAGCGTGTATTTACAATTACTTACAAGCTGTTTTTGTGCGTGCATGTAAAAACCTCGCTGGCAAATGTGAAATGAAAATATTTATTCAAAGAATGCGCCATCTGCAGCAATACACTTTATTATCGATTACAAGGCATATCGATTCAAAGTTTATACTAGACCTACACTCTGAGGTTGTAAAATGAAATTTCCCTGATTGCCTTCATAGATGATGCTGCTGAATCGTAAAAGCTCCCTCAAGTTTTGATATTTTAATGTCCACTGTGATATGTAAGCGTATGAAAGAATAGGGGATAATTAGGCGATTCACTTATCTAATCCGACCAAACAAGATAATACTAGACCAGGTCATTTAGTTACAGCACAAAATCGATGAGGTTAACAATAGATTTTGTTTATGTTATATACACATATAGAAAGTATAGCACCAATCACACTCATATAAATTACACACGAAGGAAGCATTTAAAGAAGGTGATGAGTGAATAGAAGGTTTCAAAGATGAAGATGGGAGAATATAGAAAAGGAATTTCCTCTTCCTTGAATCTATCACTTCATGTATGATTCAGTCTTTGAATTTTGAAACATTGAGCAATAATCCTTGGAAGGCTTCTAAATTCCTCTCCTAACAGTCTCCTAACATGAATGAATGAATGAATGAGCGATCTTGGGACCATCTTCTTAGAAACTAACCCTAGTTTTGATATGGATGGACTGGAGCAGTTGGTTGTTTTTACAAAATCATGAGCAACTCGGTCCTACCACTTATGCGACAGTTTCTTTTCCGGCACGATCGAGCTCCCTAAACAAGGCTAATTTCTTGAAATGAGTAGAAAATAATGAGCTCATCTTAATCCCATAGAATAAATCTGAAAGAACTGATGCGACGGATGCGAAACAACCATTTCTACTATCTTCGCATCTGAGAACGTATGGCGATGCCTGCAAAAGACGAATGGCGACCCATTCCTGTTGAGACCAACCCGAAGCATCGCCTCTATCATACAATGTAAACTAAATGTGTACAGACAATAAATAATTGCTATAATAAAGCCATCTACAGGGGTTGGACAAAATAATGTGAAGACCAGAGAAAGTTACAAATTAATTATTAATAAGGTGTTGGGCCTCCTTTTGCCTTGAGTACAGCTTCTAACCTTCTTGGAATTGATTCATACAAGCCTTGAATAGTCTCCATTAGGATTTTGTACCACTCTTCAACCAAACAACTTGCCAATTGCTGAAGCGATGAAGGGGGAGGAAATCTTCTTCTGAGTTGCCCGTAAGATGTCACAGTATCGGTCATCAGTAATTTGGCCAAGTGTACCGGGCCAAGTGTACATGGGACCAACTGAATAATAAGAAACTCTCCATGGGACTTCCAAGGATATATTTCAAATTATGTTGTCCAACTCCTGTAAACCAAAACATTGTGGTGACCGGATAGTTTGATAAAGTTGTGTTTGTGTCCGCCTTTGAAATCCTGTTTGCTTATTCTGAACTTTCACATACTGAGAATTGAACCTCCGTCTATTTTCAGTACTGTCTTTAGGAATTTCAAACTTCAAAAATTTTTTGAATTCACGATGTACAGAATGTCTATTCTCTATTGAAACGTACGATCTATTTACGAAGAAGTAAAAGAAATTTAGTTTGCCAATAAAAAAATTTCGCTGAATAGTGCAATTAAGGTGCATTGCAAAGGGAATATCATAATTGGAACATGAGCTGTTGCCCGTGAATTTAATTATCTTTAGCAATTTACTTTTTCATATAGATAACGAAAACCGGTTAAATTGCTTATTGAACGAGGAAATTAAAATACGTATTGAAATTCCATCTAATAAAGTCCATATAAGCCAAATAGAATGTTTAATGGAATAATTTCCTATTTTTGTTTTACATTAACAATTGAACAAATTAGAACTCGGAGAATACGTTATCTTTCTATTTGCACATTAACTATTTCATTATTAGTCTCTTTCTTGAGTTATTGCTTCGGGTAAGGAAATTTAAAGAAAACGCCAACAGACACTTCATCAGGCATCTTTCAGATTTAAATGCATCGCTTGTTCTTCAACCACATTTTCTTTGCTCAATGAGCCGAGGCAGTCGGGAAACTAATTAGTGGTCTTAGGAATCAAGTTGGGAAAAGCCGCTTCAATCAATTTCACGGCGGTCTTGCAGTTAGTCGGCGTAAACAAAGTGATTAAACGCCGTTCTAAGTGGCCGTTGCGTGACACAAATGCTCGTAATTGGAGCCATCAATAGATTAACGTATCGAACTCTATGTACTGTAAAAGGGCTACACTTCCAATTGCAAGATAGCAAAATTTAAGTTACTTTCCCCTCATTATGGGTCTTATAATAGCTACTTATTAAATGTAGATTAAATTATTTGATAAAGAGTTTATTCGTTCACTGCCCCCCCCCCCTCCACATTTTGCTTCACAGAATTTGCACTTTGGGGGCCAAAAATTACATAGCCTACACACTTGAACAAAACCTTGTATAAAAGTTAAAATATTAAATATATATAGACACAAAGGGATGAATGTAAGTCACCTTTGGACTTCTATAGTTTCAACAGGTACGCAAAATGTTGTCATCAGCGCCCAGATACTTTTGATTGTGGAGAATTCTTATTATAAAACTTTCTCAATGGTAGTGTGGTCTTCTTCGATAGGGGGTAGTCTTCATTCAATTACGGTATGCATACATTATTTGATTCCTTGTTTAAGTGATGCTCTACTAGCAAGAAGAACACGAAAGATTATCTCTCTCTCTTTCTGTGCAGTGAACTTCAATGTATTTCTAAATCAATGAAACTAAGTGTTTAGTACAATGTAACTATTTACTACAGAACAACGTAAGGTGTCAATGAATAGGAAACCACTCAAACTTTATCTAATCACAAGAGTCACAATCATTCAATAGCAGAGCCGCGTGAAACATGAGTCTAATTCTTCTGTGGTAGCAGATTCTGTTGCATAGGTGGAATATAAACAACGTCCTTCGAAATTCTTCACAGAAAAAATAAGACACGAGAGATCTAGATGGCCAACTACAAACTGGCAGGACGTTGGCCGTAAAACGACCAGTTCGGATAATGCTGGACTACTTTGTTGAAACAGGTACTCCCGAGAGTCTAGGGATTGTGGAATTAGAAACCGGTTGCAATAGCAGCGCCTGCACATCAAGCACAGATAAAACATACTTTGAGAGTTTTCCTATTGATTGATATCCCTTTGTTGTTCTACAATACATGTAGTTAGTTTGTACTAAACATTTAAAATTCATTCATTTAGAATTACCCTGTGCTATCTTTGATTCTTAAAATTCATTAATCTATTAAAGGAGTATAAATTCCTTTGCACGTCTTAGGTTAAAGACTGTTTTGTCGCCTGACACGTTTCCTTTCCCCCTCTTTAACTCTGGAATTAAAGAGCCTTGATCTTATTGCAATATCTTCAGAGGTGTATAAGCCTCATTTTCTTGTGGTAAAATGAAGTCGGGGTGCGGGCGAAGGCGAGAAATAATATCTCATTACCGAATATGGCTCATTTACTAGTTGTGAACAGCTTGATGATTACTTTCCACGACGCCAAATGAGGTTGTAATGAGAGAGAGAGAGAGAGAGAGAGAGAGAGAGAGAGGAACGTGATGATACCGTCTGCCGTCGCCAAGATACGTGGAAATAATTAAGTTTACGTTGGAAATTAATTTTCTTCTTAACACGACGGAAAATCCTTAATCTTTTCCGTTGCGACTCCAATAAACGCAGGACATGCGAATTTTATTCGCGTTATTAACTTTTCTTTTTCTTCATACGTCTTCACTCGGATTTTATATAGAGGGCCGTGTGATCTCGGATAGCAAGATTATACTTTCAGGTGAAACGATTTCTCGATGTATTTCTAAGGACTTTTCGTTAAAATAAAAAATAAAGTAATAATCTTAAATAACAAAAGTTGTATATGTGCTTCGATACAAGTTCATCGGAGCGTACAGGAAAGAATCCAATACCGGATGGTTTGAAGAATGAAAGTATTTTTAGGGTAAATTTAATAAAAACAGTGCATAATTATAAATATAGTGCGAGGTAAAATCTACGTTCTTATACAATTTATAGCTTACAGTGCATCTTTCCCAGGTTGCTTTTCGATTTCTTTTTTTGGATAGCACTTCGCCTATTGGTCTCCATCCTAGGTGTGCCCGTACACTGACTGGCCAGATTATTATGACCACCCCATCAGTACTTCGTTGGGCCACATCTTTTCCCTTCAATACTGCGGATTCTTCTTGGCATTGACTTCTCGAAATGTTGAAAGGTTATGCGAGGAACCAGCACGATGAATAGCACTGACCAGTTGTGTGAGATTTGATGGTTGTGGAACCAGGTGCCTGATGGCTTTTTGAACTTCGTCCCACAAATGCTCAGTTGGATTGAGACCTGGTGATTGTGGGAGCCATCTAAGTAAGGTAAAGTCTCCCTTATGTTCTTGAAACCACTCCTGGAGAAGCCATCTCCATTGGGATACACCATCAACATGATAGGATAAAATTGATCAGTAAGCATGCTTAGGTAGATCGAAAATGTATTTAGATGTTCCTCAGTCCAGTGACCTAAGGTGATTGCCTTAGATTTGATGAGATTGATGGTACTGCCCGTCGAGGCACTGTTCATAGGTCACCCTGAAGACGTCCGATGCGAAGAGCACAACATCGTCCGCATACGACGTGATGGAGAACGTCGAGATGGCGACTGAGGTGACGCAATAATGGTTCCAGAAAAAAAGATATACAAGAGAGGAGGATAAAGGGCACCCCTGCCTGATACTTTTTAAGAGTTCTAATATAGACGAAGTGCGGTTATGATATCAGTAAATCTCCGAAGACAAAGGTGGTAGAATATCTCGTCTAGGTAATGTGGTTCACCTTGTCGAATGCTTTTTCTTGGTCGAGGCTTAGCAGGACCAGAGATTTTTGGCGAATTCTGGCTTCCCGCATAACACACTGGATCATGATGAGGTCGGACATTCTGCGAGATGGAATGGAGCAAGGTTGTCCGGGGTCGAAGAACTCATCGGCGTTAAGTTTGAGTCTGTTTTGTGAACCCTAGTGAAGACCTTATAATCAATGTTGAGATGTGTTATAGGCCTCCACTGGGTCACACTCTCGGGAACTGAAGTTTTGTGGGTGTAGGATGATCTTCCCCATGGTGAATTCCGGCGTGACGTGAATTCCAAGTGTGTCAAGATGGAATCGAGGAACTCGCACAAGAAAACGCCCAAGAAGATGCGGAAGGCGTACGGAAGGCCTTCTACACACGGGCTGGGTCGAAGTCGATCACCCGCCGACTAGAACTTCTTGATGTTGGCTTTGGTGATGGCTGGCAGAGAGTAAGGTCCGGGTCGGGCAATAACTGCTGCAAACGCTGTCTTATTTATTTCAATTGTCGAACAAAATATTGCTGGCGTGCGCAACAATCATCAGATATTTTCAATTACGTGGACACGCATATTCGTTTTTAACGAGGCTTACGAGATAACAAGGCCTGGAAGCGGAAAAGTCACCTGACCATAGCAGTCCGACCAACAATCAAACCTTCGTTGTTTTCAACAAACGAAAAAATACTGACTGTTAAAAACCAAGACTGAAACAATGATGGTTACATTGTTATTCGGACTTCTATGGTCAGGTGACTTTTCCGCGTCCGGGCCTGTCTTTCTAGTTGGCTTTGGTTTTTAAAACGTAAAGGAATAATAGACAAGTTTACAACAATGTTTAGTCAAAAATTAATATCTGTATGTCTCAACGATATTAATTTGAAAATAGATTCCGAATCTTACTGTTTACAATACCAGCAACTTAAAGTTAGTTGAAACCACGAGAGAGCCGTGAAGTAATTAGCTGTCTGGGTGCTTTGCTTTTGACGGTTTTGGGCCGGAGGAATAATTAATTAAAAAACATGCCTCAAGCATGTATCACAATATGAGGGTTATTCGTAAAGTAAGGTCCGTTTTGTAATAAAAACAAAACTACTATATACAGTACATTTTCAAAATTTTTTCTTTACCAGATTCTATGTACCTTTAACTGTTTTTCACATAGTTTCCAAGTTTAATTAAGCACTTGCCATAGCTTTCAGTGTACTTCCGCATGATCACTTCATAGAAGCTCTGCCGATGAAGAAAGTCACGCAGTTTTCACTTGTTCATCGTCGCTGAAATGCAGGCTGCCGATGACCTCCTTAGATCCGGGAACAGGTGGTAGCCATTAGATTCCGCGAGATCCGGACTTTCTGGCGGGTGTCAAGTTATTCCCAGAGTATCAGATGCAAAAAGAATTTTGAAAATCGGTTAAAAAATAAAAAAGTTACAGCCATGGAGGCATTACTTTTCAGCCCATCCTCGTATTTTACGAAATTACAATTCGGCTGTGTTTTTCTGAGATGTTCCTCGATTGTGTCAACATCGAAAGCTGCAGTTATTCGCTACAATGTGATCCTTGTTCTCAACCACTTTTTTCGCCGATTGTGAGGTTTGAAGTTACAGGCTTTTTCGTGTTTTACACTATTCGTTTTGCACTCCTAGACCATTTGAAGAGTTCCTTGTTTTATTTCGACCTTTCATCTTTCATTGCACGCGCGAATCTTTTCATACTATAGAGTATACATTACTTGTTCCATTGATCAAAATCAATACAGGTTTTCTTTAGTTTTGGGAATGAAATTGATAGTACGGTTCGTCGCGTTCATTATATTTCGAGAACGTACCAAAATGCATTTCCTACCATTGTGAAGCTCGCCTTATCTATCTTCTAAATGGAGATAATAAAAAAACGTTAACTCAGTCAGTAAGATTACTTTGTAAGAAATTATTAGAATTTAGACACGTTTTGGGAGACATTGTAGCTGAAAAAGCTGTTAAATTCATTTTGAAAGTTATTTTTTAAACGCGCTTGGAAAATACGGTTTCCTCCGCATCGCTTTGGAATTCTTCCCATTCTCACCTAGTTTCCTTTTCTTTCTGTCCTCATTACAATCGTTGGCAATGCCTTGTATAGTAAGGACAAGAGTGGATTGGTTGGTATTCCTTTAGTTGGCGTCGCATTTGTCACTTGGGATTAGGATTCGGCCGAGTGAGCCCAGTTGGGATTTTGTTTGCGTTCGTGCTCGTACATAGGCTAGGTCTTAACGGCGGCCCCGCGACGGCGCTTCATTCGCCAGGCTTCCCCAATAAGCTCGCCCGTTTAGCGGCCAAGTTTTCTCGCCTCCTTCGACGCTTTTCTCTCCATTGTAAACATTTCCTTCCCAAAGCACCACTACAAATTCGATTTTTGTCATCTTTGTTTTGGCGAAAGAGAGCGAAATCTAAAGAAAAAAAAAACGAGGAACATGGCGTGAGATTTAACATACGGCTATTCATTCCTTTATTCCAGAATGAAACGCTTTTTTATTTCTGTCCTTCGCACTTTTCTACAGATTTTTCCGATTTATTGTATCGACCACAATCATTCTAAAGCAAAAGCCAGAGTTATAGTTCCTCCAGGCACCGTCTTCGGTGGAAATTCTTTATTTCTTCAGTCGGCAAGTTTTATAGGTGGCCCAAGGACTGTCTAGCTGGTCCGCTTTCCTTCCTTTTACTTTTGGCGTTAGTTTTTTTTTTTTAAATTTCTAGAATTATGTGATGCAAGTTTATTTGAACATCGCCTCAGACAAATGTTCCATTTTATAAATAACCAAAAATTTTGTTATTCAAAAGTAATGTATAACTGTTCTTTGAATTTTAGTACAGTTAAAAACGGTGGTTCCGAATTCGAATCGCCTGTTATTTGGAAAGGCGAGAAGTAGTGGCAGGAAAATGTTTACACGGGACCCTGTAACGTTAGCTTTTGGCATCAGTGGGCTTTGTCTTACTTTTTTCAGGAAAAGTAGCCGGACGATGACTGTAATAGGAGAAGGCTACCGAGTGATGCTTCTATTTCTGGAATTCCTGATTCTATCCTCGGAATTAACATCTGCTCACATTTTACTTAGGGGACATTTAAAAGCAAACCTTATACCGGGAGAATACAAAAGTCTGAACCCCCCTTTTATTTTTTTGAACCGAAGCAGATATGTCAATTTTGATGAATCCTATGAATAGGAAGTTGTGGGTGGCCTATCCCATGATGCACTTTTCATCATCCCAAATATGCAAATTACGACACATTCAAAATTTATCTCAAAAACCGTAAGGGATAGAGAAAAAAACCCAATTGCAAACTTGTTCAGTATAAAAAAACAAACAAAACAAAAAAAATCATCCAAATCGGACCAACCAAACACCCACAATCACGTGGTGAACTGTTTGTAGGTTACAAACAGTCACACTGCACAAGGAAAACTGAATGTTGATATTTCCACCATGTAAAGCATGCAAATCCAAAAATTAACATAAATTACCATACTCACATTCACTTTGATGCGGAAAAGCAAATAAAAGGCATGTTTCAGCACACAGAAGACAGAACAATTCTAGGATGGCAAGCTACACTGTTCTGGAAATGGTCAACATGATCTTCTGCTTCGGAGACGCAAGGAGAAACCTACATGCTGCAGTTAGGTTGTATCGAGACAGATACCCTAACGAACGCCATCCATCTCGTCAAACAGTGCGTCACATTATTCAAAGATTCGAGGCTACAGGGAATGTTAATGCAGAACGAGGACGACCAAGGGCACAAGGCGACAAGGATACAACACCACAAGTTCTGGCTGCAGTTGCTGCAAATCCCCACACAAGCAGCAGAGTAATCGCTGCAGATGTTGGGTGCCATCAGAGAACTGTTCTCAACATTCTTCACGCACATTATTTTCACCCATACCATATCCATTGTCACCAGGAGTTACTGTCATTGGATTATGTTGCTAGGGACGCCTTCTGCAACCGGTTACTTATCTGCCTGGATGACAATCCAAATTTCATTCATGAGGTGTTGTGGACAGATGAAGCCCAGTTCACCAGGGATGGAGTTATCAACAGGCACAACCGTCATCATTGGGCAGACGAAAACCCACGATGTCTGCGAGAAGCAACTCATCAAGTGAACTGGAGAATCAATGTGTGGTGTGGATTGTACAATGACACTGTGGTTGGACCGTATTTTTACGATGGAACACTGACTGCAGAACGCTACCGGGCTGAAATTCTCAACGTGGTAGTCACAGACTTCATTGACAATTTGCCATTGGCCTCGTATCAGCGCACGTGGTTTCAGCATGATGGAGCTCCTCCACATTACGGGTGTTTGGACAGCAATGCATTGGCCGAGGAGGACCAGTTCGTTGGCCACCCCGTTCCCCTGATTTTACACCACTTGACTTTTTCTTTGGGGATACCTGAAGGACAAGGTTTATGCTACGCAGCCCGCCTCACTGGAGGATCTGGTTCAACGAATCCAGGAAGCGTGCCGAGGAGTGACACCAGCCATGCTTGCCATGTTTAGGCTCCGTGCCCAATTGTGTTATGGTGTCCACGATCGTTAGGACTTTTTTAAACTGTTTGAAGTAACTTGTTTGTGCAGTGTGACTGTTTGTAAGCTACAAACAGTTCACCACGTGATTGTGGGTGATTGGTTGGTCCGATTTGGATGATATTTTTTTGTTTTGTTTTTTTATGCTGAACAAGTTTGCAATTGGGGTTTTTCTCTATCCCTTACGGTTTTTGAGATAAATTTTGAATGTGTCCTAATTTGCATATTTGGGATGATGAAAAGTGCACCATGGGATAGGCCACCCACAACTTCCTATTCATTGGATTCATCAAAATTAACATATTGCTTCGGTTCAAAAAATAAAAGGGGGGTTCAAACTTTTGTAATTTACCCTGTATATTGACTTGACTGTGATGAAATTCTGCCCGAAGAACTGATGGTGGGAAAGTGGCCTTGTGGACTGAGAGCCTATGTGAACAGCTACGTGACTATTGAGACCCCCCCCCCTTTTATTGGCAATATAAGGGATGTAATATGTCATTCGGACGAGAATCACGAGCACAAGACGAATATGGCATTTTTTCGATTTTCGAAATGCTACTTCCGAGACAATGACCCCTTACTACAAGCTTAGCTAAAGCTATATATAAGAATACAAGCTTAACCAGCACGTTTGTCTGTCCGGCCGGCCGTCGTTTGCAAGATAACGTGAAATGGATGACCTTAACTGCAATGTATCAACTTTGGATGCACTTTCGTGGACCCCTTCAAGCACGTGCACTAATGTTAAGAATATGAACTTAGGGCATATATCAATTGATTCGTACTGCCGAGTCATAAGTGAATATAGTGTTACTTTCTGTTTATCATTTAACCATTGTTGACGTCAGCTTTGAGCACGTGCCTGTTAATGAAGTTTTGTCGAGGCACGCGCTCATTTCGTTTTTAAATTTCACTCGTGTTAGGCCTATTGTTAAATGTGGCTAATTAATGTTAGGCCTATTGTTTAAAATGGCTAATTAATGTTAGGCCTATCTTTCTATGTATATAAAGAAGGATGTTTGTGGGTTTGTTTGTATTTTATACAAATCTACAGTTTTATTCCGATTTTGATGAAACTTTGCATACTTGACCTTCAAAGCATGAGGAAGGTCACTGTCTACCTCAGATTTCAAAAAAAAAAATAATTATCGATAATAAATCGATATTCATTATGATGGCAAGGCATATTAATGAGAAATATCTCATGACCAACAATGCAAGGCAAAGTTTCTGCAACAATAATTATCAGCAATGGTATCAACACGCAATTCACCAACACTATGCAGGAATCAACAATATATATCTCATGACCAACAATGCAAAACAAATTTTTCTATCGAAAGCTGGAAGGGAAAATTCTGCGACTTGGGTTCGAACCAGGAATCTCGGCTATCATGGTCGACGCCTCTACCAGTTGGGCTATCACAGACACACGGACAGCCAAGCTATCACAAGGTGTCTTAAAGGCGCCCAAGTTGTCACGGTTGAAAGCCCAATGGGAGGCAGGCACCCGACTCACAGATCCAGAATTTCTCCTATCCAACCAGCAGAAAGTTTGATGAACTCACAAGTAAATAATTAAATATAGACTGGAGATAACCTCCAAACATTAATTTTATTGTATTAATACTAAGCGTTTTCATGTGTTTATTCTCCATGTCCGGGCCACGGCGAGGTTACAACCTAGCTTATTTGGTAGCACAGCAGATTCAAACATTTCAGAAGAATACATTTTGACCATATTCTGTGTGAATGTGAATATTTTGGAAACTGAGATGATTGAACGTTCGTTTCCAAGAATTATTAATAATGAGCATAAAATGATGATGCACTGACTGGACTGGGCATAAATAAGGCAGCGTCTATTGAGGAGGCAAAGGAGTCACACGTGACTCCCTTGACCTTCCTATCAAACATCCAGACGACTGTCAAAAATTTATGTGCCTGGAAACGAAAGAGAAAACGAGTATTGGTCAGAGAAACTCTGCAGCTAAAGCAGAAAAACATCTGAACAACGGGAGTTTCGAATAGAGGATGAGCGTATGCGTCCTCTACGTCAAGGGCAAGAAAAAATGTCCAGTGATGTTCCCCGTTGGTGAAGATGATATCATTTTAATCTCAGGCAACTCAAAAAGAGGTTAAATAAAGTCCCGGTATATCACCTAGAACTCATTTTTCTTAGAGTGGATAGCCCCTTCGCTATGTTGTACTGATTTATTATTTGGTGTTTATTTTAACTTCTTGAGATTGCTCTGTTTAACTGCAAGTGTAATTATCCTGGAAAACGCTGGGTCCTCTACTAGTTCTTAAATATGGCTGAATAATGGTAGGCCTTTTTAAATAAAAGAAATAAAAAACTTTTTCACCACAACAAAATTAAGGAAAAATACGACCTGAACATGGAAGCGCTTTTCGACAGCAAGGCTCGTATGATCTCGGAGACCCAGCATGCTCGTATGATCTAAGATACGAAGATGCAGTCTGTCTTTATGATCGTATGATTCAAACAGAACCACCGTGCTTGTTTTACCTAAGATATGAAGGTGCAGTCTGTCCTTATGATACAATCAGATCCACCTTTCTTGTTTGACCAAAGATACGAAGATGAAGTCTGTCTTGGTTTCGTATGATACATAGAGACCCAGCATGCTCGTTTAAACTATGACACGAAGATGCAGACTGTCTTTATGATCGTGTGATACAAGCAGAACTTCTGTGCTTGTTTTTACCTAAGATACAAAAATTCAGACTGTCTTTATGATTGTATGATTAAACAGATGCACCGTGGAGGTTTTACCTAAGATATGAAGATGCAGTCTGTCTTTATGATCATATGATACAAACAGACCCTCTGTGCTTGTTTTAGTAAAGATACGAAGATGCAGTCTGTATTTATGATCGTATAATACAAACAGACCCTATGTGCTTGTTATACTTAAGATATAAAGATGCAGTCTGTCTTTATGATCATATGATAAAAACAGACCCTCTGTGCTTGCTTTCCCTAAGATACGAAGATGCAGTCTATCTATATGATCGTATGATACAAACAGATGCAGTCTGTCTTTATGATCATACTAGCAGAGGTACCTGGCGTTGCCCGGGATAAATAAACTTGAAGGTAAAGCGAACAATCTCAAAAAATTAAATTATAACTCCCAATTGGTTAAAAAAAACCTCAATCAATACAACACAGAGCAAAGGGATTATCCCTTCTACTAAAAATGCCAGGAAGTCTAGGTGATATATCGGGAATTTATCGAAACTCTTCTTGACTTGCCTCACCACTGCGGAGCAGCACCAGATATTTTAGACTCAAGTTTTTCTTGCCCTTGACGTAGAAGCTCTTATACCCTGTTGTTCGTTTCGAAACTCCCGTTGTTCAGATGTTTCAAACGCCGTAGAGCCTTTTCTGTTTCAGTTGCTGAGTTTCTCCGACCAATATTCGTTTTTTCTCTTTACTTTCCAGACACGTAATTTTTTGCCAATCGTCTGGACGTTTGATCGGGACGTCAAGGGAGACATGCCTGACTCCTATGCCTAATCAATAGACCCTGCCTTAATAATGTTCTGTCACTGCATCTTCACTTTATGCTCATTATCAATAATTCTTGGAAACGAACATTCAGTCATGGCATTATCAGCATCTCAGTTTCCAAAATATACACGGTCCCACAAAATATAATCAAAATGTATTTTTAGGAAATGTTTGGATCTGAGGTGCTACCAAATAAGCTAAGTGGTAACTGCAGCGTAGCTCGGACTTTTTTTTTGAAATAATTTTCAAATATCTTAAAAATAAACACTTCAAAATGCTTAGAATTAATACAGTAAAAATTCATAATGGAAATTTGAAAAATTTTTTAAAGGCTCACAATGGATGGACCTCTTCAAGGATGCCACTGCTAGTCTAAATAATTTCTTCCTCACGTAATCTTACTTTAGACGTACACTTGATGTTGTTGCAATTTCCTTTCTTCTCTCGATGTCTTGAATCAAAACTTGGCCATTCATCTCTTTGTATAGTCTAGTGGTCGCCGATTCTTCTATTTACTTGCTTACCATTTGCTCAATACAGCACAGAGCTACAGCAGTGCTTCCTCTGTCATCTTTCCACTCTTTCTCAATAGTCTGCTAACTCTCCATTATCTCCAGTTACTGATCATTTTTAAATATTTTCAAGAAATTGTTAAGTACTGAGAACTCTCTTTTCTAAGAAAAGCCTGATCATTGCACAAACTTTGCCTTTCATTGTTGGTCATGAGATATATATATTGTTGGTCCATGCTGTGTGTTTGAGAATTGAGAGTCGATACCATTGTTGATACCTACTGTTGCACACACTTTGCCTTGCATTGTTGGTCATGAGATATTTCTCATTAATATGCCCTGTCATAACCATCAATATCGATTTTTTATCGATAATTATTATTTTTCCGAAATCTGAGGTAGACAGTGAGCTTCCTCGTGCTTTGAAGGTTAAGTATGCAAAATTTCATCAAGATCGGAACAAAACTGTAGATTTGCATAAGAAACAAACAAACAAACAAACCCACAAACAACATCCTTCTTTATATATATAGAAAGATGATACGAACAGACCCTCTAAGATAAGATAAGAAGGTGCAGTCTATATTTGCTTTTTAATGATATAGAGAGAACCGGCATGCTCGTATAATCTAAGATACGAAGATGCAGTCTGTCTATATGATCGCATGATACGAACAGACCCGCCGCGCTTGTTTTACCTAAGATATGAAGATGCAGTCTGTCTTTATGATCGTATGATACAAACAGACCCTTTCTGCTTGTTTTACCTAAGAT